>CM076570.1:998753028-999331828 GCA_034641835.2 Pinus albicaulis | reverse complement strand
GGGCGAAGCTTGCGGTGAGGTCCAGTGAGGCGCTCCTTCTGCAAATGTAGCCATACTTTGTCGCACACCTGGAAGTGGTGTGGCACCCGGTGTTGATCATGGCGCTGCTTGTACTTCGCATTGGCTCTGTCCAATATATCATGAACCTGTTGGCGGATGTGTTGAATGCGCTCGATGAAGCTACTTGCTTTGTCCACTTCAGACTGGACATGAGCTGAATCGGCCTGAGCAGCTGCAAACGGCATGGCTATGTCAATGGGACATAGTGGCTGGAATCCCAAGCCCACCTGAAAGGGGCTATGGCCAATTGAACTGTGGAGAGCCCGGTTATAACTATGTTGTACATAGGGGAGGCTCTTGTCCCATGTGCGTGGATGCTTTGAATTGTACATGCGCAGAATGTGTACAATCATTCTGTTGATGACCTCTGTCTGGCCATATGTTTGGGGATGGAAAGCTGTGGACTTGGTGAGCTTTGTGTCCAACATTGACCAGAGGCTGGACCAAAATGTGCTGAGGAACCTGCTATCTCGATATGATATGATAGACTGTGGGATCCCAAAGTGCACCCACACTCGTTCAAAGAAGAGTTTAGCAGTGGCTTCTGCTGTGATATTCTTCTTACAGGCCGCCATGATGGCCATCTTCGAGAATCTGTCAACGACCACGAAAACACAGTCATTTCCATTCTTAGTAGAAGGCGGGCCCGACATGTAATCCATGGAGATGGATTCCCACGGTCGACTAGGGGTAGGTAGTGGAGTATATAGGCCTTGCTTCTTGATGGTCGGTTTGGCAATGGCACGAGCAGTGCAGGATCTGATGTGCTTCTCGACATCCTTTCGAAGGTTCGGCCAATAGAAATACTTACATGATCTTGCTCACATTTCTCAACCACAAGAAATGTTGAACGACTTCAGTGTGAGTGCTTCCTCATGGGGTGCTACTGCCGCTCGCTTGAAGGAACACAAAGGTGTCCCAGGTGACATAAAAGTGCATCTTGGAGGTGAAAATTTAGAACTTGCGTGCCCCCCAAGAGTGCCTTGTAAGTGTGGTCAAATTCTGGGTCACTCTCATAGAGAAGCGGCCAATCAGAAGTCTCGTGCCCACAAGAGTTGAGCACGGTGGTGAGCGCCACGATCGGTGGTCGGCTGAGGCAGTCTGCAACATTATTGGTGCTACCCTTCTTGTACTTGATGTTCAAATGAAGCTGTTGCAGATATGTGGACCACTTCTGATGGCGATCATTCTGCAACTTCCCTTGTGTCTGTATGAACTGCAGGGGCCGGTGGTCTGTGTGGATGATTGTTTCCTTCCCAAAAATGTAATGCTTCCATTGTCGACAGGCTTGCACAATGGAATACATTTCTTTGTCATAGGTGGGATACTTGCGAACTGTCTCAGACAATGTCTCACTATGATATGCCATTGGATGTCCCTGTTGAGTAAGAACTGCCCCAATAGCATAGTCAGAGGCATCTGTCTCGATCTCAAACGGCTGCTGCAAGTCTGGTAAGGTGAGCACTGGGGCAGAACAGAGGCGATTTTTCAATTCTTTGAACGCCTTCTGTTGAGGTTCCGACCAAAAGAATTTTTCTCTCGCTCCTCCTTGGTGACTTGACTCAAGGGCCAAGTGATATGAGAGAATCCCAACATGAATCTACGGTAGAAATTAGCAAGACCCAGAAAGCTGCGAAGCTCTGTTATAGTAGTCGGGGCTGGCCAATCCCGAATGACTTGGATCTTGGCTGGATCCACATGCACCCCCCTTTCATCGATAATGTATCCCAGATATTGAACCTGGGTCATGCCAAACGTGCACTTCTCCAAATTGGCACACAACTTGTGTTGCCGCAGTGTTTGGAGGACTTGTCGGATGTGGTGAAGGTGCTCTTCCCAAGTCTTGTTGAAGATCAGAATGTCATCCAAGTACACCACTACAAATGAGTTGGTGAATGGCCGCAAGATGTCGTCCATCATCCTCATGAAGGTTTCGGGAGCATTCGTCAACCCGAAAGGCATGACTAGCCATTCAAAAAGGCCTTCCTTGGCTTTGAAGGCAGTCTTCCACACATCAGAGGGTTCAATTGGTACCTGGTGATACCCAGACTTCAGGTCAATCTTGATGAAATATTTTTCACCTTTGAGTTGGTCCAGAAGGTCATCAATCCGTGGGATTGGGTACCTATTCCGGACAGTGATCTTGTTCAGCGCCCGATAGTCAATACAGAGTCTCCATGTCCCATCCTTCTTCTGTACCAACACGATCGGGCTCCCATAGGGCGATGAACTTGGTCTGATGTGACCTTTCTGCAACAGCTCCTGAATCTGCCTCTTGATTTCATCATTTTCCAGAACAGAGCGTCGATAGATCGGTCCATTGGGTAGCGGCGCACCTGGGGTCAGATCAATCGGGTGCTTGACCTGGCAGTGCAGAGGAACCCCTGTGGGTGAGGTGAAGATGTCCCGGTACTCCTCCACAACCTTATCCATTTGTTATTGTCGTGCAGAGGGGCCCTGTCTGGAGGTCGTGGCCACAGTCTTCTTCTTGCCCTGGGGGCGGATCATCAGGAAAATGAATTTCCTGGTTTGGGAAATGAGCTTGCTACATTGTTTTGCAGTAACCAAAGAGATAGTCGTAGGAGGTGGTACCTCTGGTATCCTGTACAACTTATTTCCCAAAGTAATAATAACAGCACGAGGTCGAGACTCATACGCAGCATGACGCTTCCACAAGTATGGTTGTCCTAATAATACATCAGAAACATCAATAGGAGCAACGTCACATAATACCTCATCCGTGAAGGGCTTGATGCTATAGGGAAGGCGGCACTGCTGGCTGACGCGGAGATCTCGTCCTTGGTGAAGCCACACGATGGTGTATGGATGTGGGTGAGCTGTGGTCGGCAAGCCCAACCGCTTCACGGCGTCTGCTGAAATGAGGTTCTTTTGGCTCCCATTGTCGACAATGAACTGTACCGGGGAGCCCTTTACCCACATCTGGGAGTGGAAGAGGCGTTCCTCCTCCTCTGGATCTTCCGGTTCCTCCTTTTGGATCTTTGCAGTGGCAACAGTGGCGTTGGGCTCCGCATCAATAATCTGTTTCCCTTTTTCATTCACCTTTTCAGGTTCTGATTCGGAGTCAGAGCATGCATCTGACTCAGAATCCCTCATCTCGGCCACTAGCGACTGCTTGGCCCGACACTCACTTGTGTTGTGAGTGGAGCTCTTATGGAACTCACACCACTTTCCCGTGTCCTTCTTTGGCTTTGCGGTGCTGTTCTTTTCTTGTGGCTTCGATGAGTTGTCTTTAGCCACCATGCCTTGGCTCGGTCCTTTGTTCTATGGTTTGGAAGCACCTTTCCCTTGCTTTTGATTCGCAGATCCAAAGTCTCGCTTCTTCTGCTTGAATTTCTGCTCAATCTTGGCAGCATACCGGTATACCGTACCAAGCGAGGAGATGTCAAGGAACTCCATTTCCTCCTGAATGTATTTGTGCAGACAGCTGCGATACTTTAGCACCAGATGTTTCTCTGAATCTTTGATACCCAACTTTGTGCGCAGGGTATGGAACAGATTCGTCAGCTCATGCACATCTTGATCCCTTTGTTGTCGCGGCGTGGTCCATTGTATGTACTTGTCCTCATAGCTCCCCACGGGATAGTACTGTTCCTTGACGGCGTCTCGGAAAGAATTCCAAGTTGGTACGGCAGAGAACAGAGAGGGTTCTGTTTGGTCCTTGTTCTCACAGTAGGTTTCCCACCAGTCCTTAACATGGGGGGTAGCTTTGAGGAGTGCAAAAATAATCTTCTCCCGGTCTGAAAAGTCATGAACAGAGAAATATCCTTCTAATAGATTCAACCATCTGTCTACGGCATCTGTGTCTATTTGACCCTCAAATAGTGTCATCACAGAAGAGAAAGTTATCTCTTATGCCCAATATTTAGACTTGATTTATACTCAGTCTGGCACGCTCTATGAAAAAATTCCTAATGCGTCGAGATCTAATTTTAATTTTCCTCCTCAATTAAAGGACTCTCATGTCGGAGACAGCTTGATAGGCACTACAAGCACACAAAAAACTACTGCATCTTATCCTTCTCCTACTTTTGAAATTAATGTCGTGTCATTTGACAAAGGCAAAGGTGACATGCAACCAGGAAGTAAGAAAAATGAGAAATCTAAGAAAAATAAAACTTATAACCCATAGGAAATATCATCTGATCAACCGTCTAGACCTCAGAAACCTCGTTATCCATGCATAATCTGTAATGAGGAACACTTTGTTAGGGATTTTCCTCACCGCGTTGAAGTCTCAAAAATCATCAAGACTTCTCACGCATCAGTTGTGTTGACAGACCCATTTCCAAATCCAGACACAAACATGGTTGCTACGGATCCAGCTCCTAGTTCCCAAGTGTTAATGTTATCTGTCACAAACCTTCAATAGATATTTTGGTCTCAACGTGAAATAAATATTATGGTAGTCAGGCCACTGATCAACCTACTACCTCGACAACAAATCCATCTACATAATCAGTACCGCCTATTTCTATTCCTGAATTGACAATCAAGCTACCAAAGGGAGTAATTCATAAATCGACATATAATCCTCGAGCAAGAGCTGCACAAAATTATGTTATAGTTGAAGATTTGGCTCAATCCCCTTCAGCTATGTCTGCTCTTGAGGCATTGCAAAATTGTCCCTCCCAAAAATAGGCTTTATTGTCGGCTATTGGTGGAATTGATCCGACTGATTCTAATCTTGTCGTCTTTAATCATACGGGCTATGTGCCACAACTACCAATAGAACTGGCATTCTCCATACAAGTAAATGTTCTCAATCACCTTGTTCATAGCACTATTATTGATGAGGGGGCATCTACATGCATTATGTCTCTAAATTTTTGGAAGTCACTTGGCTCGCCGCGCTTATCACAATCATCAACAACGTTGAAGTCATTCGATGGATGTACATATAAACCTTGTGGTATTATTAATAACCTGCATGTTGAACTAGGGGGAAAAACAATAAATATTGATGTTGAGGTTGTTGACGAACCCCTTCACTGTAATATTTTACTTGGAAGTCCATGGGTATATGCGATGACTACTGTTGTTTCTACATATTTTAGAATGATTTACTTTCCACATAAAGGTACAATTACAGTCATTAATCAACTATCCTTCTTTGCCTCTGCTTCGCAAGAAACTGGAAGTGTTCCGTTCGTTCACATACCCCAACTAGAACTTCAGAACATTGGTGTAGGAATTTTAAAGGATTCCACTCTCATGGGAACCTTTGCATTACATCCACTAGCGACGTCAGCAAAAATTGCAAGTATAGAGACCTGCTACATGATCTCTTCCACTCTATATGGCTTAAGGGAGAGTACGGGTGATTCTGAAATTTCTACGTTGGATGAATTTTTACCGCCCAACCCTATTGAGTTGGTATAACAATCAATCTATCTGGCTTGGGTGGCAAATCCAAAATTAGCGTCACCGAGTGTTTGGGTTGATCATTCCTTAGATTTTGGTACTCCATATGATCCATTTTCCTCAATGTTCTTGACAAATGAGAATATTTTGGAAGCCATGATGTCAGAAGGAGAACTATGGGAATATTATCATCATCGTTCCCATATTCTTGATTATGAAGAAAATAATCTTAGTGAACTATATCACCCATCCATCAAAAATTTGTTTTCAAATTATTTTCCCATTAATGCAATTGATTCCAAGTGAAATTTGTCAAATATTGAAGAAACGATTTCTATCGATATTTTGACCAAACCTGGCATTGTAGAGAATATTCATGTCAGTGTATCTTTTTCTCCATCAGAACTCGAATCATATTGCTCTCTATTTCGTGAATTTCGTGATGTATTTTCTCGGTCTTATGAGGAAATGCCAGGCATAGATACTAGTATAGTTGAACACACTATTAATATGTATCCTGATGTCAAACCGGTGCGTCAACGGTTTCGTCCTGTTCATCCAAAGAAAGTCGCTGCCATCAAAGAAGAGGTTGAAAACATTTTGCGTGTTGGTTTCATTTACCCCGTTCTGCTAATCGAGTGGGTTTCCAATATCCTTCCTGTTATGAAAAAATAAGGAACCATTAGAGTGTGCATCGATTATCGGGATGTTAATCAAGATTTTCCAAAAGACAACTATCCTACTCCCTTTATCGACCAGATTATTGATGATTGTGCTGGATGCGAAATATTTTCGTTCATGGATGGATTTTCCAGCTACAATCAAATCAATATCTGCCCAGATTATCAACATGAGACAACATTCATCTGTCCCTGGGGCACATTCACTTATAGGAAACTTTCGTTTGGTTTAAAGAATGCTAGGGAAAATTTTCAGAGAGAAATGGATTATGCTTTCAATGACATCAAACACATTGTTCAACCGTATCTAGATGATTTACCAGCGCATTCACAAAATCAAACTGATCACCTGTTGCATTTGAGAGCCATTTTCTTACGCAGCTGACATTACAAAATACTCCTCAATCCACATAAATGTGTGTTTTGTGTTGGTTCTGGTCGTTTTCTTGGATTAGTCGTTTCAAAATAAGGAATTCAAATTGACCCTCTAAAGGTTCAAACCATTCTTGATTTTCCTGCACCGTCAAACTTAATTCAGATACAGAAACTTCAAGGAAAGGCAAACTTCCTAAGGAGGTTCATTCCAAATTACGCCGAAATGGCTAAAGGATTTACTCGACTATTGAAAAAGGGGGTTCCCTTCCATTGGGACCAAGTTGCACAAGCTTCTTTTGATGTTGTTAAGGAAAATCTTGTCCGAGCGTCATTAATGTATCCCCCTAATTATCAAAACGATTATTTCCTATATATCGTCGTGGCCTAAACAACCATTTCTATGGTATTGTCCAAGTAGAAGACAGAATTGAACATCCGATCTATTATTTGACTCATAATCTCAATGATACGGAAGTTAAGTACTCATACGTAGAAAAAATTTCCTTGGTAGCTGTTCAAGCTGTCCAAATATTTAATCATTATATCTTGCTCCGAAAAACAACAATAGTTTCAGATTGCAACCCCATGACTTATATCTTATCACATCAATTAGTGGGGGGAAAATATTCAAAATGGATTTTCATTTTGCAGTACTGCAACTACGTCGGAACCATCAATTCCTGACGAGTCTCTGTTTCTGGTCGGATCATCTGATCCTTGGCATGGGGATTTCATCATTTATCCCCAAACCCAAACTTTTTGACCTAATACGTCTCACTCTAAACAACGACGTATTCGATACCAAGCTAAAGATTATCTGATTGTCGGTGATACACTTTATCATCGTGGTGTCGATACAATTTTAAGGAGGTGCCTCACTCATGAGGAGGCTGAAAAAGTGTTAAATGATTGTCATGCTGGGGCTTGTGGTGGAAATTTATCTGGATATGCTACTGCACAGAAGATACTCTGCGCCAATTACTTTTGGCCTACTATTTTTTGAGACTGCATCCTCGCGGTCAGAAGTTTTCATGCATGCCAGATTTTTTATCGTAAGATCCGCAAACCACCAGCACCAATGCATCCTGTTGTCTCTGCTGGACCATTTACGAAATGGGGTATTGACTTCATGACCTATAACCTCGTTCGTCCGATGGGCATGGTTATATTATTTTCACAGTCGACTATTTTACCAAATGGGCCAAAGTGATGCCTTCATTCAACAACACAAGACAGACAACTACATGGTTTTACATTAACCACGTTATTACACAGTTTGGGGTCCCACAGGCTATAGTTACAGATCATGGGAAGCATTTTCGCAACCACATGATTTCTGAATTGACTGCCAAGTTAGGATTGTCACATGATAATTCTACTCCTTATTATCCACAATCAAATGGAAAAGATGAGGCTATTAACAAAATTCTTAAACAAATGCTTCATCGAATGATAGGAGTTCGTAAAAGAAACTGGCATTTGATCCTCTACTCCACTTGTGGGCGTATCGAACCTCAGTGAGAAATGCGACCGGATTTACTCCTTTTCAATTGGTATATGGTCTGGAAGCTATCTTACCAATCCAATGCGAAATATCATCGTTAAAACTCGCAATAGACTTGTTACCTGACACCTCAGAAGAAGAAGCGCATCTCCTTAACCTCATCCATCTTGATGAAATGTGTCGTGAAGCACAATTGGCCAATGAAGCACATAAGAGACGTATAAAGGCGCAATACGACAAAAATGTCTAGCCTCACATCTTCTCAGAGGGCGACTTGATCCTTATTTACGATCAAGAAGCTGATGTAATAGGTACAGGTAAGTTTGAGCCATTATGGCATGGCCCCTATGTTGTCAAAAGAGTTCTTGATAAGGGCGCCTATGAGTTGGTTGATTACGATGGAATTCCGTTGGCGCAGCCTAGAAATGGGTTGTATTTGAAACGTTACTATGCTTAATCATGAGCGTAGTAATTTTTTGTATTATGTTGTATATATGTTGTTGATTTGCGTTCCCTATATTGATTTGTTTTTAGAGTTTTCTTGATGTTAGTAATCTGCTTTACATTTCATCATAGATCTCTGAATCTTCGGAACCATTTTTTGGATATGCTGATGGTGCTAGTCATAGTAAGCATAATCTATCCTCTACAGCGTGGGCCATTTTCACTCCAAACAACAAGTTAGTGAGTTTTCAAGGGATTTGTATTGGTATATCAACAAACAATATCGCTAAGTATAGCGCGTTGATCGAAATTCTCTCGACGCCATTTCATTTGGTATTAACCACATAATCATAAGGTTAGACTCACAACTTGTGGTATTACAACTTGCTAGTATTTATACTGTTAGAAATCCAACACTTCTTAGATTGTTCCTTAGAGTTTGACTTTTGAAAATACATTTTGATTTTATTCAATATCAACACATTTCCAGAAATTTGAACATGTTGACTGATTCATTAGCTAATCAAGTTTTAGACAGACATTTGCAACATATGTAAAGAAAACATTCATATCATTGAATAGGATTACACAATAAACATAGGGAAAACTCTTAAATCATATAAATAGATAGTTATAGGTTTTTAAAAAATTTGTGCCCAAGACACATTGGTCATATGACCTCAAAATGTATGCAAAATATCATAATTAAACTAGTGGTGTTCATGATAACATGTTATAGATCTAGCTATCCTACGAAGTAACCGCATCCAATGGTTAGGAATCCTATAGTGTGTCGCTACAGTGGCATAGGAAGATCTTTGATCCGGAAATCCAAAATCCTGAAGGTCAAACCTTCTATCTGATGCTGAAGTTTAGTCAGAGTCTCAGCCATATCAAGATCCTGAGGGACTGCTGCCCCGACAGCCCTCTCTGCTAGGCACATCTGCTTCGCGCTCCAGTTCCACTATTGGTTGAACACGACCAACATCTACATTACATCAAACATTTAGTTTAGTCTTGGGAAAACATAAAAAAACAAAAACATTGTATAAACCTTAGAGAAAAAAAACATGGTCAAAAAGTTCTTACCCATTGCACCCCACTGAGCGCCTTCTGGTAATGCTAAATCTAAATCTCCTCAGAAATCAACACCTGCGTATGCATACTCATCGATGGTGACAATATGTCGCTGGAACCAAGCAAATAATGCAGTATAGAACACAACAGTCGATTAGCTTGCATGTCGACCCATGAGTTATACTCATCTCTGCATCCAAGGATCTCTAGGACTAGCTATATCTAGTGTCACATTTTGTGGCTGCATCAGTGAAATCCGTTCCAAAGATAAGGATATAAGGATAGAACCAAAACTAAAATTCTTATTCCTTCCTCCCTTTGATTTATTCAGTTGTTCCTTCATCTAAGATAGAACAGCTTCAGACCAGTTGAAGACTGTTGGCTCCATACACTCTAGCGCATACTGCATATACGATCTAGTCGCTACATGTAGTGTAACGATGCCTGCAAGTTTAGCGATCATGAAAATGATAGTTCTCAAAGGAAAATCTCTGACATCCCCGATGTTTATTTTTCCATATTTGCTAGGTTTTTCCCCTGGATAGCAATACTACAGAACATAATCCCTCACTGTCTCTCCTCCAATGGTAGACCCTTAGAGTGAAATGGAAAAACCTCTCCTCGACAAACTTGTGAGAAAATACACATCCTCAACTGTTATGGGAACCACTTGGTTCTTAATGTGAAATGGCTCTATCGCCGGATTCCATGCTCGAACTAAGAACTCCAAGAGTTCTATTTTTTGCCTTATCCCAGAAAATTTGAAGTACTTAAGCAGTCCACAATCTCTTAGGGCTCTTACAGTACCTGCATTGTTTAAGGAAATCATATCTTTTTCTTCATGTTCTCTTTCCTTCCATGAAATCGTCATTATAATCCGATGGAAACCTGAAATACAACCATGAGATCCATTAGATTCCATTTATTGCAAAAAACTAGGAAAATTTTGTGCATTATGAGAAAATAAAAAACTTATACTGCGCCCAACGCACTCCCTAACAAGAGACAGTGTGTTGCACATGAAATTACCCTTCATTGTACCTGCTATGCAATGCAGTTTTCGACATTCAGGGGTGCATTGCCCTCATTTTAGGCAGAATTTACCCTAGGGGCCTTAAAACCCTAAAAAATTGCAAAGAATGGAAATGAAATGAATACTAAAGGAAAGAGGAGGTTCATGGCACTAACCTGGATCAAACGGCAAGGATATCCATCCACAAAAATGATCGCAATTAGCAGCTGAAGTTCGGGGGCAAAATCAGGTTGAGAGCTCCAAAATGCAAATGGTAACTATGGAATGGTAAAAATGAATAGTGAAACTACTTTTAATAGTCATTTAATTATTTTCAAGTTAAATTTGTTGCTATGACTATAGTTTTATTATGTTTTTATCATGAAATAGTTATTTTTAATCTGATGTTTCTCTGAACAGGAAATACAACTAATGAATAGATTAGTCGTGCAGATTTATTCAAAGAATGACTTGACCACAAAGCATAATTTTTCTCCTTATTTTTTGAGCTTTGTTAAAAAAGAAAAAGGATTTGAAGCACACTTTTATCTCTCTTTCGAGCTTCGATAACAGCAAAAAGGAACCCCTGGAGTCTTATTTCAGCTCTTTTCAGACTGATAATATGAAATATTGTCGAGCACTTGTCTTTTTGAGCTTGTAAAAGTAAATGAATCGATATCTACTCAATATAATTTTAACCCTTTTCCGGAGTGAGATGGATTATTTACAAAAAAGGAATACCTTGGTTAAACATGACCAAAGAGTTTTTCTCATATATTATTTTACACTTTTTCGGATCTGAGTGACAAATTTACAAAAAAATAGTTATGGGGTTTTCTTTCGTCCTCTTTTTCAAACTCTCTAAATATGAAAAAGGACCAGGCTATCACTATCGTTAAGCTCGTTAAAACATAAAATAGCGATGGGCTTGTCGATCATGGAAAGAATCAAGTTTCATTCATCGGTAGACTCGTTAAATTATTAAATAGCGATACTTTATTCACTCGAAGGGTTGAATTATAGATCAAGAAAATGTTATCCTCCTCAAGCTTGTTAAAAAATAAAGAGGTACTAGTTGACAAATGACCAGGGAAAATTTGGGAAAAGTGAGCAAAATTTCTTTATGGTAGCAAGTCGCTCTTGAACATGACACTTACTTCACTCCATGTTCGTGACTGTTTGGGTTGGGTAATCATCTTGATGATTCATTCACACCTATGGTTCATCATACCTCCACTTCAGTTTTGGGTCAATGCTGCCAACTCATCACAGTGTCGCCGATATGTTCAAGAGCAGTCATCCAGTGAATAAACACATCCTTCTGCAATACTCGTAAACCTTTATTCTCATGACCGCCATCCCTGAAAATTGCTATATCAATTCATACCATTTTCTCCGAAATCAGTAACTCCCGTTTTGAAATAATATTATTTCCTATCGACGACAATTCAATATCCAGGAATTTCACTTAGAAACATCAGATTCCAATTCCATGAGGCATGTTACAACATCGACAAGATCCTCGCTTCCGGACCTTTGACCGAAAGATTTTGTTTGGCGTTCGACATCAAATCATATATTCACGCCTTAAAAAATATATTGCAGTACCTTAAGGGCCATTTTCATTAATGGTGGTTCTCTCACGTTTGTTAAAAAACTCACTTCATTGGCTAGTAAGCAAACGATGTCTCTCCATGTTCGACGACAAATTATATATTCGCATGGCTAGAATTGTACCCGAATGATCAAGTGAATGAGATAAGAAGACCCCAGATCTAGTTTCAGCCATCTGGGCTACGATTTCAGGATTGTTGTACACATCATCTGTACGGTGACCTTACATACAGATTGTCATCCGAACATGGGCCTATATCTGTAGGCATGTATGCATTAGGAAACATTCAAATGTCGACAACTTTCTGAATTATGTACATGTTATTAGATTGTTTATGTGTTGAATATGGGAATGCCTACCCTCAAAAATTATGATCAAAGAGGATATATCATGATGTAATGTATTGTAAGATTGATGCAGGTGACCACTCCACTTCATCTCCAGCCCATCACAGTGTAAAGCATCTCAATAAAATGTTTTTATTATTTTTACCTCATGCTTTAGGGAGCAATTGTTATAGGTAAATTTAGGCATCATTCCCAATGACCTGGTTAACTAGGCATCATCTCGAAAACCAATGACTAAGTGTCTATCATTCCCTATTATTTCAAGTTGCTACATGCCCTAAGGCAAGAACAAGACAAATCAAGCATGACTTTCATCAAGCAAAGGTTTCCAAAGTTTGAAGTTTATTATATAGCATATGAGAGCTCACCAACGATGCCTCTAAGGGGACTAAGTGCATTGCATATGCAGGTACCCCATGCAAGGCTGATCTGCAAAGCACTTCCCGACATTCACAGGTCCGTTGGTAACATTGGGAGCGAAATTCTCATTGTTTCGGAATCTCCACTTGGCCAGTGCCTTCTAGAAGAGTTCACATGTGTCAAGCTTCGAATCCAAGTGTCCATTTGACATCTACAATATTGGGAACATGTCTTGCCTATTATTGGAAATTCATTTATTTCAAAACAACCTTTAGCTCCTGTATAAATTGAGCACAAATCTGAGTGCTTGGTAAGGAAGAATTTGAGTAGAGAAATGCTGGTGGATTTTCAATTGAGAGTTAGATTTGTGTACTAGATGCTGGAGAGATTTATACTGTGATGAGGCTGAGGATCGTTGCTGGAGATGGTCACTTCAAATCAGTCATTGGGTTGTAACCTCTCCTTCTATCATCAATAAAGAATACATCTTACTTTTCTCTATATGCATCTGTATTGGCTTTGATTTTCCATATTGTAAGATCTTAGTTGATGTATATGGTTTATGATTTACTGATTTAGCTAACTAACTTGAATAGACATCTGTATTATTGCTATCTTCGGTTGTTTTAGTGTTCTTTCTTGCAGGAAGCATTTTGCACAAACTGCTTGAATTTGAAGCTGCAATGGAAGTGACGAAAGGAGCCATTTAGAAGCGCTTGGATTACAAGTAAGCCTCTAATCCTTTTTGTGTGTCTGCTCTGAGTTAGGAAAGGTAGTCGTATAGTCTTTAATCTATTGTTATAGACTATCACCTATCTAGGGAAGCGTGTTTTGTCTGTAATTCACAGTTCTGTCCAATAAGAGGATTGTTTTTCATTCCTTATCAGGCATTGGTGCCATCTTCAGGAGGTTGTTTCTAGCATTCAACTAGGAAACCAGTGGGGGATTCATCCTACCACTTTTTCTTCAGATCGAGCCTTTCAGGAGCAGCAGATATACATCCGACATTTAGGCCATTGGGTTTTACCTCCATTCAGAAGCAATCCCTTAAAGGATTACGCAGTTAAGTCCTATAGATCTATAGGAGGAAGGAAGTTTCCAGTATTTCAGCTAGAAATCCTATGAGGGATCACCTCTTCACATTGGATCTATTGTTTCCATCACTCAGGAGCTGATTTGACACATATAGTAGTAGGCTAATGAGCCTCCCTCTCTGACAGTGCAATTTTCTGAAGTTGTTGTTCATCCAGTAGCTATTTTTAGTGGAGGAGATTGGAGGAGCTAGATCTTGAGCTTTTAGCCCAAGGATCTAGTGAAGGGATCAACCCTTCTTGCATAGATCTGATTGTATATCATTGCAGCCATCATATCATCAGATCTAGCTTTAGATCTACATTCCGAGTAGCATATGTGAAGCCCTAAGAGGGTGGTTTTCTTAGACTTACAGATATGAGAAATCCCTTCTGCGTTATCTTGGGAATCCATCATTGAGCCCAGATCTACAATTTCAGCATCATCGGAGCTCCCATTCTGCCTATATCTGACTTTTTATCTTACAGGCAATTGTAGTCCCTATAGTTGTAGTAGGGAGAGCGCAATTTGCCTTCCAGCGGAGCAGTAGTTACGAATTTCCTCTTGGGATATCATTGCAGGGTCATTCTAGGCCACCCTTGTGTCTTGAGTGTCTCATATTTTGAGCACTGTTGTACTTGCTTTTTGCACCTCCAATATAATAAAATGGCTCAGCTATTTCTATGTATTATGATGTGTATCTAGATTTATTGTTTACTTTGCTGCAGTTCTCATATTGTGTTTTAGTATTACTGCATTCTCCCTTTTGGGATATTACACATCGCAACAGAATCAAATGGTGGAACAACCCCAGTCTTCCACCCCTTTTCATTCTCAGGTTTTCATGATGAATGGTACTGCACCCGTATCTATCACTACCAAGTATAAATATTATTAGAAACTGTGTCATTCGATGGGGAAAGAAATCACTGATGCTCCTACTCCTCCCCCACCCGCTTCTAACCCTCTTCATATTGAAAGGCCTAGTTCTGATCCAGTTGTACAACCACCTTCTAAAGGTGTGCTTCGAAAATCCTCCTATAATATGAACGCCCATGCCGCTCAACATTACAATATGATTGAGGATTTTTCTCAGGCGCCTTCCACTATGTCTGCGCTAGAGGTGCTTCAGAGCTATCTGTCACAACGGAAAGCGTTGTTATCCTCTATCAGAGGAGTCAATCCAACCGATTCAAGCCTTATTACTTTCGATCTGGAGAATTTCGTTCCGCATCTCCCTGATCAACTTTCTTTGATTATCCAAGTTAGTATTAATGGCAAGAATATCTATCGGGCATTCATGGACGAAGGTGAATCTACATGCATTATGTATATTTTGTGTTGGAAAGCCATTGGTTATCCAACTCTCAACCAGACTCCAAATACTTTGGAGGCCTTTGATGGGAGAGATTCTCATCCTTTCGATATTCTTCCCAATTTTCATATCATGTTGGAAGGAAAGACAATCAACATTGAGGTTGAAGTCATTGATGCCAAGCTCAATTATAATCTTCTCCTTGGTCGCAATTGGACTCACGCTATGCTTTGCATGCCATCCACTCTCTTTCGTGTTCTTCGTTTCCCACATGAAGGGAAGATTATCATTGTTTATCAGTTGTCCTTTTTCACTTTCACTTCTTCATAAGGAAATGTTCCATATGTAGACCATACCGCCATGCCTTATAAGGGTGTGGGGGTAAGGATTTTCAAATATTCTGCCCTTATGGGTATTTTGTCTCTTCCTCCACCAAACACTACTCAGGTCAATATGATCTCCACTTCTTCTGTTCCCTGGATCATCGCTTCGCCTGATCAAGTCGATTTGTTTGGTGATGTGATGCCCGTAAGCCTGGCAGAGGTCAATTATTGTGAAATCGTCTTAGCTTTGGATAATTATTTCGAACATGCTACTTCTGGCATGCATTTTGATGCATACTCCCAATCTCCTTGGCTCGGTTCCTAGGATTCATTTGATCCCCTGAATGAGAAATTTCCATATGACGAGAGTATCGTCAAAACTATGTCTCTCAAAGAAACCCCTTGGAATGATATCGATCATCGTTCGTCATTTCTCCTGAGTCTTGGAGTAGCTCAGTCGTGTCTTGAAAATCTCGCTCCCCATGTTCTGTGTGATCCTCTCCTGACATCGATGTCAGCCCATGAGGTATTTTCTGAGGGGAAAATGGGCAGTATTACTAAGACTATGCATATCGACATTTCTATGAAACTGGGAATTGTCGAGGACATTCATATCTGCGTGACTTGATATCCATATGAGGTCAAGCTCTATACTAGTCTCTTTCAAGAATTTCGAGATGTTTTTGCATGGTCCTATGAGGAGATACCTGGCATCGACCCGAGTATAGTGGCACATGAAATACCGACTTACCCTGACATGAAACATGTCTGTCAGCGACTTCACCCTGTGCACCCTAGAAAGGCAACCGCCATCAAGGGAGAGTTTGAAAAACTTCTTAAGGCTGGATTTATTTATTATATCCCATTGACATATTTGGTTTCCAATATTTTCCCTGTCAATAAAAAATAGGGTACCATTCACGTTTTTGTTGATTATTGGGATATCAATCGAGCCTGCCTGAAGGATAACTATCCCACCCCGTTTATTGACTAGATCATCGATGAATGCGCTAGGAGTGAGTTAATATCCTTTATGGATGGTTTTTCTAGCTACAACCAGATTAACATCTTTTCGGATGATCAACACAAGACTAAATTTATCTGTCTATGGGGAACCTTTGCTTACAAAAACCTCCCTTTCGGTCTAAATAATGTCTGTGCCACCTTTCAGCGTGTGATGTCCTATGCTTTCCATGATATTAAGAACATTGTACAACCTTACCTGGATGACCTCCCTACTCATTTAGCTAAGCAACACGACCATCCTACACACCTTTGGGAGATTTTTCTACAAGTGCCAACACTATAACATTCATTTAAATCCGCATAAGTGTGTTTTTTGCACTGAATCTGGAAGAATCCTTGGGTTCATCATCTCTAAATAAGGCATTCATCTCAATCCCTTAAAAGTCGAGGCTATCATTAATTTACCCCCTCCCTCCTCTTTATCTCAATTGCAGAGTCTGCAAGGGAAAGCTAATTTCCTGTGTCATTTCGTTCCCAATTATGCGGAGCTTACTAAGGGTTTTACATGATTACTGAACCAAGGGATCCCCTTTTTATGGGATGAACTTTCTCAATGCTCCTTCTATGCTTTAAAGAATGTTCTTGATCAAGAGATCATGTTTTTTTCTCAAAATTGAAAGTGCTCGAAACTGTACTGAACCTGAGCGACCAGATAGGTCTCGTCGTTGCGATTCTGACGCCGTGAACGGTTCAAATAACAGATGTCGTATGAGGAAGATATCATGTTCTGTTCATTTTCCTAAATAACTAAAAATTTTGTGACAGGGTGACTGGGATGCCCAGTCAACATGCAGGTATAGTCAGCAGGTGGCATATACTGGGAATATTTCATTTTCTTAAATCCAATCAAATTGTGCCACGTGGTTGTTTATGGGCCAAAGATTTGGGTTGTACATGTTTTATTGGAACCATTGGATGGGTGACACGTGGAAAGCTCGGAGGCTGCCACATGCCCCTAGGAGGTTAGTGTAAATGTTTGGTGGAGTCCAGGGGGTTCGACCCCGTGACCTCCATGCGCACCCGCAAGCCTTTGACGAACTCTACTACAAATTGTTTCTTACCATATGAAGGATGGCATTAATAATTAAAATTTATAAATGTTGCACATGGAGGGAGGGGGGGGAGCAACTGCAGTTGGTCCCAACCCATCGGCGGCCCTGTGGTATGGTCACATAATTATTTGAAACACTGTGACATTAAAATTCGTAACCGATGATTACGCTAATTGTTTCATTTTGGCGGTGGTTAGAACCATATCACATGTAAATGTTTTACAACCGCAACATTAAATACTCTGACAGTTCCATAAACCATAAACCTCGGTGCATAACATTAAACGCTGTCACATGTTGGCTAGTCTTGTGGTTCAGTGTGACGGTTAAGCCGGCGGTATCGGGAAACTCTGATCTGAAACTCCAGTTAACTATATTAACCATTGTAGGTTAGACCTTGAGTTCTGCTCCAAGATCTATGACCGCGGGGTTTCGGGGGTTGGCATGTGGCCACCCCCTCCCCAAAATTCAATTTTATGTTAAACAAACAGTTATATTTGAAGCGCGCCATTAATTTTATGGGTTTTGGATATTTTTGGACTGTGGATAAGTGCAGTCTCCACTTTTAGTGGAGTTTTTCTAACTGTTATTGGGAAAAATCTTTGGGAGGTCAATTTTCGACCAATTTGGGTGAAACAAGAGTCTACCTAGACTAATTTGAGCATTCTAGAGCCACTGGTGCAGATAAAAAAACCATTAGAGGTTTGTAAACATATGTATTTTCAACTTTTAGCATAATGAAAAAGAGGGACATGCCATTGGGAGCTCGACTAACAGATGTAGCCCAGGAGGGGTGAACTGATTCATCATGCCTACTGTGTAAAACTTATATGTGATGTTTATTCTTTGTTATCCACTATTGTAAATGTTATTTAGGCTTATTTTCATGCTTAAAACTCACAAATTCATCTATGTTTCATGGTCAAAATACTCATTCCTTAAGCAAACAAATGGAGACAAATCGTACATGTTTTTATTACGAAAAGGACACATAGCACAACAAACTAATACACTCCTTTCAGATCAAGTTGGTATCAGAGATAGAGTTTAATCTCTGGTGCTTTTGTGTGCAAATATTTGTTTAACTATTTGCAAGGGTTTTCATGTTTACTAGGCTCAAGCTTAAGAGAAGAGAAGGCAAATTTGTGGAAGCAAGAGGTTCTCAAAGTGAGCCACAAAAAAGTAAGGAAAGATTTCCACATTATCCAACACCTAGTTCACCTCCAAAAGAAGTAGAAGTAGCCAAAGGGGCTAAAGCCAAAGGGGCTTAAGGCCTTAATGCAAATAGACTGTTTTTTAGGATTTTTGAAGGATTTTGGAGGTTTCGATAAGAGTAAAAAAGGGGTTTTAAACCTTATAAGGGGATTTTACAAGGCTTTAAAGGGAAATTCAAAGGAATGAGAGGCAAATGAAAGAGTTTATGGATGAAGGGAAGAAGGAAAATGGAGAAGTGAAAATGAGGGAAAATGAGGCCTTTTAAAAAAAATTCTCTTGGTAAAACAACAGGTACTTTAGGACTATGAGGGAAACAACAGTGAAGATTAACTCAAGGATATTTATCTTCATAAAAACTTCAAAGATGATAGGTTTTCAAAGGGGAATTATCTCTTGAAGTTTTGAAGAACAAAATTAGCCACTTCTTGGTATAACAGAATTTATCAATGGCTAATAGAACCTCTCTCCACTGAAAATCTAGCTCCGGATGGTGTGTGGAAACCTCCCCAGCAACACCCAGCAACACTGCATAATATCTGCTGCAGAAACTACGCTAATGTAGATGGCTGAATATATGTCATGAATTCCTGAATATGGAGGATGAGTGCAATCCTTCATGAGCTACTCAAGAAGGAGAGGAAATCCTCAACAAGACTCCCTCGTGCCCGAAGGCACTGCAGCTCTGCTGAACAGCAAGAGGAAGCAACAAGTCTCTAAGACTTGGATGTAAAAATGATCAAAGATAATCTCAATGGCTGCCTTGCCCCTCTTTTAAAAAATGAGCCTTCCCTCCATGGGCCTTACTTCGAATTAGGGTTTCCTCTTTCTATAATCTTCCCTCCTACGTTGTTCCACATAATGCTTTCCAACTCATGCCAACGCAGTTTGACTTGGTCAACCTTGGCCAAGCATGTATGCAAAAACCTCCTTTCACACATGGAGGTGTGAAATCCAGCTCCAAATATGATCCTCTTTCATACTTAGAGGATTTTTATTCTCTATTCATGCAAGGAATGGGTCTCCTACCCATCTTATTCACCTTCTTCATAAAATTAGCAAAATTTAATGTTCCTCAAAATTTTGGAACATTACAGTCCTCCCCTCTCAAAATTTTGCTTGCCCTCAAGAAATTGCAAGGATGAACTGAGTTTATTTCTACCATTTTCCTCCTGTAGCATCCTTATGTGATGACCTCCTCAAGAAAAGGACACCATATCAGCAATCAAGTCTCCAAACTGTCCCTCCAACATATGCAATCTAGCCTTGGGGTGAACATTCCCAAAACAACTATCATGTAGGAACAAATATCCATGAAGGAAAAAAGAGCTATCTAAGGGCCTCCTTGAGGCATGAGATATGATATATAATGGGACTGATCATTCCCCACATGAATCTCTCATCCCCAAGCCATCAATCATGAACATAAACTGCCTCCCAAAAAGACAACTCATGGAAAATCACCCTCCACCTTGAGCTCTGGAAATGAAGGTGGGCTAAAAATATGTTCATGGAAAGCACTATAACTTGCCCCATGCTATCCTCTCCCCCACATGTGACAAGTGTGGAGTGTATGCTGATCCTAGGCTGCAAATTTATTTCCCTCAAATGGAAAAATGAAGAGTAATCCCCAAGAATCTCTCCTTCATCAATGATAATCTAGCTGGCCCAAGGCATGTCATCTATGATGAATAGGACAAGATCACCGTAGAATTCCCCCATGACATGTTTTTTGTAGGTTATACCATGTGCAAAAAAGTGCAAACAATGCCTCATAGGGTTATAATGCAACCTCATCCACTGCAGCTGCAGAAAATAACATGGAAAGTATTGCACAACAAATATCACTTCTACTAGTAAATAGTAAATAGATGAGTGAATCAACAACATAAGGTCAAACACCTACCCATATACACACAATGGATGGATAACATCACTAAGCCCGTGGCTCTTCCCACAAATGAGAAAATATGTGGCTGTAGCCATGCCTCCTCTCATGTTCCCTTTAGAACATGCACTGTAGAAAATGTGAGAGTTTTTCTCACTCAAAGACACATCCAACTCATGTGCCTTTATCATAATCATGCTTCTACACAAATCTTATCCATATCATCAAAGAAATTCATGATCAATAATACAATGAGGAAAATTTTTAAGGTTTCATGTGATTGCAATAATGTACCAACAATTTTCCCAAAAGTGACAGCGCAGTTTTCTAAATTGCTGCTTTAGAAAATCACATGGCAAGTTGTTTTGTGTGACATGAATAGTGATGTATGTCATGATAGCTATTGATGAATAGAAAATGGCTGAGTGTACCAACTGATCATACATGAAAGAAAACACTTTCCCAAGGCCATATAAAGGATGGTTGTCTCCATCATACAAATTATCCCAATTTTGGTCCATGGAGCAATCTAAAAAGCTTGCCCTCTTGTAGAGCCATGCACTGAAAAATAATGGTAAGAGTATACAAAAAAACCAATGTAAGAACAAATTTCTTACCATATACCGGGATTAAGATGATGTATGGATCCATGAATGAACCCTCCATAGTTGTTTGGCATGCTCCCATGAAGAGGAATGAACTAGGTGCTACAAGAAGATCCTTCTTCTCATGCTTGGGAATCCAAGTCAAGAAGAATGTAGCATAGTAATATATCTACTACCTTATCCATCTCACCTCCTCTTTGTCCATCAAGTGCAAAAAATATGAAATTATCCTGGGACCTGTGGGTTATGGATCCACCACACTTCCGCTGGGCACACTTCATCCATAGATCACTGCTCCAAAGGGACAACGTTGTTGGCCTATACCCATAGGCTCTCATCAATATCAAGCTCCATTATTTGACATGTTCTTTGTCAAAGATATCTTTCATAATGCTGCAATACATAAGAAGCCCCTCCCAAGGTGGAAGTACCTCTCTATCATCAAAATTCAAGGAGAGAATTCCATTTCCTCCTCCTGCAACATCATGCAAAGTATGAGAGCAACTCTGCCTTTGCTCTCCCAAGCAAAGCAACAAAGTATTTTGCTGCCCTCCCATACTTCCATCATACAACTCATGTGATGAAGACACAATGAATCATATGAGAATCACATCAACATCATGCATCCATACTCTATCCTACTCAATGATGCAAGTATCCTGCCATCTCTATTCCATCCTTTTGGTACTCCTCCCATGAGGGCTACCATCCTCCCAAATCAATTCGTTCTCCTTGCATTTCATGAGAGTTTTAAATGCAGCTTCTTGGAGACCCCTTAAGAAAGGCCTCTTTCCCATGACTATGTTGGACCCATGAGGATCCAAATGTGATGGAGGTGATGTCTCCTCTCCATCCATGTTCAATAGCGCTGCTGGTTCCTCCAATGATGTAGCAGCTGTCTCTTCCTCCGGTTCACAAATTGTTTCATGATTCTCTATGGAGGTGTCATGGTTTATTTCATCCTCCAAAAGTTTACACTCCCACCTTGAAGGCTGAAATAAAATCATAAAATATGTATGAGGATGAGGGTTCTTCTCCTCCTTGAACCCTTTGCACAACACAGTGCAATCATGAGGCCCTAAAGTGGCCATGTGATTTGATCCTTGGACCTCTTCATATGAAAATCCACCGTCCTTAAGATTATTTGCTGAAATAGAAGGTGGAACTTTACTCATACCTTGGTGGATCTTGGGACCTTCTTGTGTGGCTATAATGGCTTTTCCTCCAATGGCTTCCTCGTCCATAGATGTAGAAGGTTTCTCCTTCAAAGTTGTAGCAGTGTTGGTGCAATTCTCCTCCCATGGTGGAATGGCTTTCTCTTCCTTTGTCCTCCCTCCATCAAAGGTTTGGATCAACCCTCGAGCAAAGTCTCCAAAAGAACTCACCCTTGAATGGATCAAGGGTTTGAACCACCAAACAGAGGTTTTATCCTCCATGTGCAACAATTCCATCTCCACTTCTTCTTTTTCTGCCATTGGATGCAGCAATAAAAATTCCTCCAGCTTCTTCTCCCAAGCTCTAGCTAAAGTAACCCCATCAAATGTAGAAAATAGAAGCCTATTGCCTCTTATTTCTTCTTTTCCATAGGGCCTTCTCTCCTCCATCTGCTAAATATATTTCGAGAATGTTGTAGCTCTCCTAAATGCTACAGAATGGGGTTTATAGTCACCCCGGTACTTGCTTAAGATCTGGAAATCCAAGCATCTCCCATGCTGGTCTTCAAGAGAATAGGAAGTGCATGGACCTGCCTCTTATCCCCTTTTCTTCTCCTCCTCCTCAGGGAGGCTCTTCTTTATTCCAAAATTAGATGAGATCAGTCTCATCTTCTTCATCATTCTCCTCTGAAATCAAACTCACGGGTTGTGCCAGTTCGATGCTTTGATACCACTATAATTTTCCTTTTTTAGAAACATTGTCAATCGACAAAGAAAATCTATTCCAGAGATAGACTGCAGGGGAATTTACTGGATATGTCACCTTTGAACAAAGGATGAGCTCCAGAGGCTACCTGACCCACTAGCAGATTCTTTCTATAGAGTGATTGTCAAGGGACAATATCCCCAAGAGGGAAACACCACAAGATTGGGAATCTCTTAAGATAACCTCAACATTGCAGCTACAGCAATAACAAATACATCAAATGGGAAAATAGCAGTGAATCATATACACATGAAATGTCGGAGAACTCAATGGTTATCATATTAGATCATAGCAGCAATAAAATATACAACTTCTTGAGGAAATGATGACTCAAGTAAGGCACCACAAGCCTCAAGGAAACTGTACAAGGAAATATGAGAAACTCTACTGCATAAAGAAAACCTTAGACCATGACTGCGCAATTATAGGAGGAAATGCTGCATAAATGATAGAAATACAAACGTATAGCAATGATAGGCTCAAATAAGAAGGGGGGGAAAGCTCTCAACCCTGGAAAATACAATGCAACAATCCTTCAAGAGGATTGGCTAAAATCTATGTAAAAACACTATAATACAAAAATGTCGGAGTTGCAGTAGTTGCTACAACTCAAGAGCTGGAAATGGATGGATAAGGTTGAAATAGTTGTTGTTTGCTCAACTTAGTGTTCCTAAGTTGATGTCATAAATTTTCAACCAGGGCTAGTAAACTGTAGAAGTGAAGTGCACTATATGTGCCTAGGTATCTGTTTCTCACTACATTTTGTTTAGTGTTTTTCCAATGTTTTTGATTTTGTGTTTTTATTCTAAGAGGAAAAGAACTAAGTGTTGGTAAAGAGAAGTTGTTGGTCACACTAAAACAGAGCAAAACCTATTCTAAACTATGTATGGCACTTGAGAACAGAAAATGCAATACTTTAACAAGAAAAATAACTCATAGCATGAACTCAATAATTCATAACATGAACTCAGTCAAATTCATTCATTAGAAATATGTTGGAATAATTTGAGAAAAGGATAAGTTTAATGTAATGAGGTTCTTCTAAGTAAACAAAAATCTACAATATCACAGAGAAAATCTCATCCATGGCTAGAAATTTGTTGGAACACATTTGGAAAAAGATAGTCTGCAACCTAGTGAAGAATTCTACTCTAAATTAACCTATGAAACTGAAATTAATCCATTCCACAACTCAAAATATCACTGTTAAACCTCATTCAAGAATTAGAAATATTTTGGAATAGCTTTGGAAAAGAGGCAGTTTGTGAAATTATGAGAAGTTGCAGAACAGTGAAGACTTCAAAATGACATTACCAATTCTTGTTCCTATGATGATGATGTATTAGTAGAAATTAAGAACAGGAGTGGTTTTGTAAATAATGAAGGCCATCAAGTCTAACTTAACAACTAGAATACAATTGACTAATAAAACTAAAAATACAATGGATAAAACTGAACTAGAATGCAATCATTCAAACTTGAAATATAGTGAACAGAATTGAACTAGAGTGCCATTAACCTCCGGAGTTTTACAACTAAACTAAAATGCAACTAATCACTGAAATACTATAGCTCTGTCTCATTCGGTGTTAGTGGTATTTTGGAACAATTCATAGAACAAGACTGGCTGTAACATGTGATGTAAATGAGCATAAAAACATAAAGTTAAAAAAAACGCAACTAAGCTCTAAAACACCACAGCTAAGTCTCATTCAGTGTTAGTGATATTTTGGAATAATTCGTAAGAACAAGACTAGCTGTAACAATTGATGTAATTGAGCACAAAAACGTAAAGTTCAGAAAAAATGCAACTAATTCCTAAAATACTACAGTTATATCTCATTCAATGTTAGTGATATTTTGGAACAATTTGTAAGAATAAGACTGACTGTAGCATCCAATGCAAGTGAGTATAAAACACAAAGTTCAGAAAATTTCTTAAGCTAGGAATGCAACAAGGCTAAAGTTACTTATCTAAACAATGTGCACAGAGCTTCTCGGGCAGTAGGGGCCCTCTACCACCGGATTAGCATACAAATCTCCTCAAGATTGCCTCAGATCTTGCAATAAAGCGGTACTTCTTTCATTAAAGGAAAAGTATTTCAAAAACAGAGTATTACGGTCTTTTGAGATCTAGCAACAAAACATCAATCTAGCTAGCTATCTCTCGGTCTTCCAAGTCATTCTTATAAAAGAAATACATAACTACCCTTGAGAAGAAACAAGAACAAGTGTCTTTTTCAATCAAAATCAAATTAGAACTCTTATGGAAGCCTCGTACTTTGTTGGAGACATCTGTAGAGTCCCTGTCCTGGTAGGAATCTGCTTCTTGGCTTTGATCTCTTCCACGTGCATAACCACCTATAGCTTCTTTCTCAGACTTCGTAGAGAGAAATAAATGATGTGGGAGTGTTTTGGAATTCAACCATATGCGTTTTTCCTTGAAGTGACACCTGTAACCTGTGAGAACATGAAGATAGCTGCGGAATAGGCGACTGGCTACAGAATGGCTGCATTCTGTAGCTGAGTCTAGTCAAAAATTACTACAACAACAAAACCATGAAAATATAGCAAGTTAGTCATTGTATACATTCCTAAAGTGTCTTTAACCAATCCTATTGACCATTTAAGCCTGTAATTGATAAGGGACAAAGGAAATGAAGTGAAATTTGGTGAAGGGAAAGGACATCTTTGGGGCTCAACATACCCCCACTGCAAAGTTTTTGCATGTCCTCATGCAATCAACTCATATATTCTGAGACTTCTGCTAGGACATCTAGGCTCCTTCTTCTGCTTTTCCTGATAGTCGATGGCCTCCTAGGCTTCTTTATGACCAACTTGAATCTCAAATTTATAAGTGCCCTACTCAACTTTTTGTTTTTCTTCTTCAATTTCTCACTAGCCTTGTACAATTTTTCCATTTGTAGAGAGAGATTTGTATTCATATCACTTTTCAACTTAACCTGCTCCCTTAAAATGTCATTCTCATTCTTGATATGCATATTGAGTACTTCTAACTCATATTTATCTCTTCTTAGCATATCAATTGCAGATTCTGGTGGGCTAGGAGTTCTGTCTCTACTTTCTGAGGCTCTCTTCTCTAATGTCTCAACATAATTATAAATTTGTTGTTGTGCTGGGTCTATCTCCGGAGCTCCTTCATCAAGATCCTCCTCGTACTGGTACTCAGGTGATCTAGCAGTTGGTGTCTCTTCATCCTCAATGTTTATAATTCCCGTTTGTCTAACCCCTGTTTTCTTCAATATACCTCTAAGCCTGTGGCTTCGTCTTGGTTGAGATGGTCCTTCACCTCTCTCCTTGTCATACCTTCTTATCATCTTCTCCTTTTTAAGCTGTTTCTTAATTTCAGTCAATTTCTCAGAAATTATCTCCTCACTGTCCTCTTGTATGGACTTACCAGTTTTAGTTTCAACAGCTTTGGAAATTTTCCTTCTCCTGCTTCTTCTTGTAAGTTTTCCTTCAGATGGAGATTCCTTGGGTTCTTCAAAGTGATTCCTCACTAGAAACTCATCCCAATTGTCTCCCACCATTCTCAAATGATGTTCAATCAAGATTTTAACTAGGCCATGGTGGTACAAAGTGGTTTCCAGGAATTGAACCCTCTTTTGAACATTAGAGGCCATTCTCTTCAAACTATGAAGTAGGAAAAAGGGTAAATTGATTTCTTCATCTAAGAAATGCATCATTAGCCGAATATGATAAATATATAAGGTACCAAACCTTCCCTCACAAGTTATAAAATTTTGCAAAATGAGCAACATATTCCGCCATTTATTCTTCAGTGCTGAGCTAGGAATGCCCTTCTTAAAAATGGAAACATCCATACCTGGTGTTTTAAGCATTTGCCTCCATGCCTCATTATGAAATTCCCTATTTTTGAACCATCGTTCTCCTTGCCTGGGTAATTCCACTGCTTCTGTAATGAAAGCTTCTATAATAGTGAATTTAACATCTCCTATTTCGACTTCTGCTCCATTGAAGGACCGTGCAAATGTTTTAGTTACCTCTTTATGAAAACCATTAAATTTTTCCAAAAATTGTAACCACCCAGCCTGCTGTAGCATTTCTCTAATTTGTGGGTAACCCTCTAAGTATTTGGTTCTGACTGGTTCGGACCTTACTATGAGACCCATGGCTTCTCTTCTCAACCTTCAATTTACTGCTCTTCTATCCACGGTGAAAATGGTTGTTAAAGAGTTGTTTTTACCCCAAAGGTGCTTTCTCTGTTTATGCAGTAGGAATTAGCTACGGAAGGATGATATGAAGAGGTTATAGAATGAGTGAAATGTAGTGAGGGTGATTTACACGAATTAATGAGTTTGAGAGCCATCATGGGAGAAAAGACCGCAGAAATATTTCGTGAGAAATTCAAAATCATCACTGAATACTTCGGCCTAGTGACGTGATTGATTAGGTCACTTCAGTACTTAACCGTTAAGTTTTAAATGATGATTTGATATGGCGGAGTGGAGGGGATTTTGTCCAAAGTTTTTATGATAGGTTTTAATAGGCATGATCAACACGAATAATTAAAAGAAAGTTTTGAATCATACATGACTTAACTATACTATAACTTTCATGTTCTGTCATCATAAGAATTTTACAACTTTACCTTTGCCTTTCATTTAATTTTTGTGGTTTTGATATGCTTTGTCCTCCTTTGAAAATCATTGATTCTTTAGTCTTCATAATTCCTTTGATTTTTCTTGTTGACATAGGTGTGCAGGGTCAATTTGCTGTTGAACAAGTGTTGCTGGATAATTGCCTTCAGGATATCTGGCTGCAGAATGTCTAGCTGGCTGCAGAATGTCTAACTGGCTGCAGAATGTACCTGTAGGAACTTTGAAACATGGAATGGAATGTTGTATGAAATGGATCATGAAATATGGTGGAATGGCTCAGGAGTGAAGTGAAATGTAATGGAATGATATGAATCACAATTGTGAAGTGGAATGAACCATAAAAAGTTGTCTGCAACTTGTGATTTGTAATACTCAATCTGCAGAAAGAGATCAAATTTAGAAATCTGAGATGGAAATGAAATGGACCATGAAATGGAGTGAATGAAGTATGGATGAATGGATTGAATGAAATATGGATGAATGGAGTGAATGAAATATGAATGAGTGGAGACATGATGGAGTGATGACTTATGATTTTGTGATAGCTGCTTGCAGAAAAAGAACAAATTTGAAAAGCTAAAGTGTCAGAAGGATTCTTATTTTCACTTTATCTTTTCTATATAAACATGCTAATCAGTGATTAGTTTTCATGTTATACTTTATTTTTATTTTATTTTTATTTATTTTTTTCATTTGAACTTAGAAAATTCAACTAAGTTGATGCAGAAGAAAAATTCTTCTTCATTAACTTCACATTACTGTTTTCCTGGAATCTCTTGACAAATTATTCTCTTGAAAGTGGCTTATGATACAGCTTCAATCTATGACCATTTACAAGAAAAGTGACCTTCTCTTCATCTATTGTCCTGATTTTTATTGCTCTATTGTCAAAAATTCTCATAATTTCATATCGCCCAAGCCAATGTGTTTGGAATTTACCTTGAAAATCTTTGAACTTTGAATCAAGCAGGAGAGCACAGTCACCTTATTTGAACTTATTTTCCTTGATGTACTTATCATACCATCTAGTCCTTTGTTGTTGGACTGTACTTGTTTTCTGGACTGCATCCTATCTGATCTCATCCAATTCATTAATCTGCTCCAATCTGTGCTTTTGTGCCTCTGTTAGATCAAGTCCTAGCTGAACTGCCATTTTAAAAGTTTGAATCTGAAACTCTATAAGAAACAAAACTTGTTTTCCATAAACAAGTTCATAGGGAGTATGGCCTGTTGTGTTTCTCCATGTAGTTCTATAGGCCCACAAGGCTTCAGGAAGCCTGTCTGCCCAATCTCTTCTATGTAAATGAATAGTCTTTGTTAGGATCCCTTCAATGACTTTATTGGTAGATTCCACTTGACCATTTTCTTGTGGATGATAGGGAGTAGATTTTCTGTGTCTAATTTTGTACCTCTCCATCATTTTTTCCACTAGCCTTGAAGTGAATTGAGCTCCTTGATCTGTAACAATTTCCCTTGGGACAGCAAAAAAAGTAAAAATATCCTCAAAAAGAAAATTAACTACAGATGCTTCAATAGCAGAAAGTAATGGTTTGGCTTCTACCCATTTGGTAACATAATCAGTGCAAACTAATATATATTTCTTTTGTCTTGATGGAGGACTAATAGGTCCTACAAAATCTAAAGCCCATTTTTCAAAAGGTTCAATATGTACCTGAGGCTGCAATGGCATCTCACCTGAAGGAGAAGGTTTCCCTACCCTTTGGCAACTGTCACACCTTTTGACATACTCTTTAGCGTCTTTAAAAAGGGATGGCCAATAGTATCCTAAATGAAGGACCTTATAAGTTGTCCTCTTATCAGCAAAGTGTTCGCCACAAGGTTCATCATGACATGCCTTGAGGATCTCGGGCATCTCATCTTCCCGAACACATCTTCTAATGATAAAATCTGGACCTGTTTTGTATAACTCATTAGCAACCCATGAATATTTTGCACTGTCATAAATGATCTTTCTTTTGTCTCTTGCATTCATTATTGAAGGAAATTTCCCTTAAACTAAATAATTAGCAATGTCAGCAAACCAAGGAGTCTGAGTAGAAATTGCAAAAAGATATTCATCAGGGAATTTATCCTCAACTGGAGTGTTATCTTTGATGTTTTGGAGTCTAGATAGGAAATCAGCTACTGTGTTTTTTTTTCTAGGCCTATCTAGAATGGTAATGTTGAATTCTTGTAAAAGCAATAACCATCTTATGACTTTGCCATTAGTAATTGATTTTTTCATTAGATATCTAATTGCAGAGTGATCTGTGTGAACAAAAGTTTCATAGCCTATTATATAGTGTCTGAATTTGTTTATGGCATGAACAACAACTAAAAACTCTTTTTCAGTTACAGTATAATTTAACTCTGAAGGAGTCAAATCTTTACTTGTATAGTAGATGGCATAAGGAATCAGGTATTTTTGTCCCAATACTGCTCCTAAAGCTGTATCTGAGGCATCTATTGAAATATGAAAAGGTAACTTCCAGTTAGGTCCTCTTAAAATAGGTGCTTCAGATATTTTTGTTTTCAGGGTCTCAAAGGCTAACTCGCAATCAGGATTCCACTTGAATTCACAGTCCTTGGTAAGTAATTTGAAAAGTGGAAATGCTATCTTGGTGAAGTTTTCTATAAACCTTCGATAGTATCCTGTAAATCCGAGAAAACTCCTAACATATTTTTGACGACTTGGAATAGATAAGTTAGAGATGACTTCAACTTTTGACTCATCAACTGTAATCCCATCCCTTGAAATGTGATGTCCAAAAACAATTCCTTCAGTAAACATCATAAAACACTTCTCATGACTTAGTAAAAGATTTTCTTCTTTACATCTCTTTAAAAAAATTTCCAAGTTTGCTAAAGCTTCTTCAAATGTGTTTCCATAAACTGTGAAATCATCCATATATACCTCTACACAATCATGTATTAGATCTGAAAAAATTCCTAGTACTTCTCTTTGAAATGTTGCAGGTGCATTGCATAATCCAAATGGCAATACTCGGTAAGCATAGGTACCCCAAAGACAGGTAAATGTGGTTTTGTCTTGATCTTCAAGTGCTACTTGGATTTGGTTATAACCACTAAACCCATCTAAAAACGAGAAGTAATTTTTTCCTGCTAATGTATCTAACACCTAATCTATGAAAGGTAGGGGAAAATGATCTTGCTTAAAGATATATTTTGATATAGATGACTCAACTTAAAGAGATATTTTGATATAGATGACTTGCCCTATGGAAACCCTTGAATAGTTGTTGTGCAAGTAAACCCTTTTATGACTCCATAGCCCAATGGTTTAGCACTGTTTCTTGACCTATCTTCCCATGCTGAAACATCCTTCCACTTATTTCCTCCTTCACTTCACATGACCTTCTCATTTAATGATTCCCAACCAAAAACAACAAATCCCTTGTGCTTCATAACTAGCCTAATATCATATCATAAGCTTTAAAATCATATCATTCTAAACACATATAGAGAGATCCCTCTCTGAATCCAAGAGGGCTAGATCCTAGGATTCCAAAGTGGTTTTGATGTTGCCTTGTCATTTGGTATGCCAATCTGCCAAATCACAGGACCCCAACATAATGGCGACTCCACTGGGGAACTTATGAGTGAATTACATCTTATACATCCTAAGGCCTCAGAAGACCCACAACATCCTTAGATTTGTATTCAATTGCTGATGGTGGACAACAACCCATCTTAAAATTTTGAAATCCTCCACCTCGCGACTGCACAACCTTCAGTAGACCAAAATACTCCACTAGTGAAGGACTCCAGACAGGTTTTAAAGATACAGTGACCTTTTCTCGGACTGATTGAACAAAATGTCAAGGTCTCTGGTAGACCTTTTCTATGACGAAGTTTCAGATCAGTTATCAGAAATACATCTTGATGATGATCTCCTTAAAGTTGTCTTGTACATTGTGAGGTCACCCAAATTTAATCCTGAAAGTAAGAAATTTTTTTTGGAGATAGTGGTTAAAAAATTGGAAACTGACATTGAGATTTTGGATTCTCAAATTCAGTCACATACTTTCCAAAGTCCCAAAAAATTCTTTGAATGCCTCTCTCCCCCTAAGCAAGATTAAATTGTATTACCTTTTGGCTTGCAGGTGAAAGATGATGGTGCTTTCATGGACCACACTGAATAAGCATTGAACCAAGCTGTCTGGGATGCAGACAATCAATCAGTCAGGGGAGGCCCAGAAGAAGAAAGTCCAAATCAAATTTTTGTTGATCCTATATTAGAATACATGGAGGTTCTGATGGACTCAAATTCACAAGCATGGATTCTTTACAAAATCCCAATGCAGTAGAGGTTGTCACCATTTATGGTGACCTTGATTTTAAAGACTCACATCCAAAGAATATCATGGTTATCTCTGACAAGAAGTCATATGCTCTACTAATTTTTGTTACCAATCAAATGGCTGCACTATATCTGCCTGCTCAAAGAGATGAGCAAAGACCAGTCATGGAACCATCTGATTCACTGGATGTATTGGAAAAGAGAATTTGTCAGCTTAATATGTAAATTCCACGTTAGATTAGGGTAGGTAGGAATGTCAATAAAGCTCAGCCTGTGAGCATTTAGTTAGTTTTTTGTTTTTTTCTTTGAAAGAAAAAAGAAAAAATACAAAAAAAAATAGAAAAGAGAAAAGAGGGCAGATTGAAAACAAGAAAGGTACAACTCCATACCAAAAAAAAGAAAAGAAAGAAAAGAAGGAAAATCTGAAAGTGTGCAAGCCTAAATGCCACTACTTGAAAGAGCACTACTATTTAGTCATATAGCCTAATCATGACTAGATAGATTTCAATTTACTGTTGATAGGTTAGTGAAGAAGATTCACCAAAATGTTCAATCTTGGCTTATCAATAGAATAGATTAGGATAGAGAGAATGGTTCAAATAAGCTCAAAACCTGAACCTATAAGTTTGATGAAGAATGGCTCAAATCAGATCAAAACCTGAGCCAAAGAGAAGAGGAAGAACTGGTTCTAACATGCTAAGAAATTGAACCAGGTGAAGAAGAAGAAGACAGCTCTAAAAAGATCAAATCCAGAGCTGAAAGAAAGAAGGAAGGACTCTCATTGTTTTCAGATCTTAAGCCTTCCAAGTTTTGTTTTACTTTTCTGCAAATAAAGGTCTATGTGCAGCCTATTTTTATGCCATAGTCTTACAGCAAATCAGAATAGCTTAATCTTGGTTTGTCTGTATTTAAATTTCCATTTTAGAAAGTAGAGAATGTAGAGCTGTCAGACAGTTTAATCCTGGCAGATAGTAGATTAGGTAGAGAATTTATGAGTTCAATTGTTTAATCTAAACTCATGGAAGTTATAAGGGTAGATTTAGATTTGTTTTCCTGTTTTCAAAAGAATAAGTTTTGATGTCAAAAGGTTTGCAAGTCCAAGTGCACCTTATGAATAAAAAATGTTAGGAAAGTAGGTTGTGTAGGTAGTTGTTTGGGGAATGAATTATTCTGTTTGATGTAATACTGATCATCTTTTTAAAGCAACATGATCAAACAAGAAAGAGGTTGTCAAAATGCAAAGCACAGGTCTACATTCCAGAGATTTATCTCTGAGGTTCTTGACTGTTAGCCATCAATAAAATTTTGTCATAACTGATGATGGCTAAAACAGGTCTTTTAGTCTTCAAGAAACAATTTTTAAGAAAAATTGTGAGTTCTTGAAGCCTTTCTATGTACCTTGGGAAAAAATATCCATTTCCTTGATCTCTTCATTCAAAACCTTCAAAGAAATCCCTATTGTCCCAAAGAAAAGACTGTTTTCAGACCCATTTTCCATCATTTTTTCCTTTGAATAAACCCTCTAAAAACCCCTTCATTTCAACCATTTTTTCCATTTTTTACCCTTTATTTTCCTCAAAAATCCCCCTTTAAAACCTGTAAAATCCTTTTATTAAGGTTTTTATCCATTTTTTCCCCTTATCGAAATCCTCAAAATCCTTCAAAATTCTTCATTTTTAGTCCAAATCCTTCATTTTTAAATATTAGGCCTTAAGCCCCTTTTGCTTAAGCCCCAGCCCCATTTCCCGCCATGCGAACGACCCCGTGATCGAGCGCTAAGCCCATCGGCGATCGCACGTCGCTCTTTCCAAGTTCTCGATTCCATTTTCCTTTTTCTTTCGATGGTCGATCCTCTGATGAGATCCGGACCATCCATTCCCCAAGATCCGACAACCATTGCCCTCCGCGCTCCACTCAATTGGCCATTGCACTTCGCCATTGCACTTCTCCATCGCATCGGCGCATCTCATCGGGCTTCACCCTTTTCCCTTCCGTCTTCCTCTCTCCGCCAATGACCATCCCCCGCGATCGCATCCTAGCCGTTGATTATTATCCTAATCCAACGGTCCTCCGTCCATCGCACTTACTAAGCCCATCGGCTATTGGCCATCACAGTTTTCAAAATTTCTCGCTCCTGCACTCCTTTTCCCCACCGATATGTGAAACCCCGATACAATCCTCACCGTCTGTTTAACCCAGATCTACGGCGTAGGTTCACTGCGGGGGCATCCAACCAAAGTGGCCCGTACTCCCTAGTGCCCCCGTAGTTGACTCTTTTTACTATGGGAGATCTCATATCTACGGCTGAGATTCACTGCGGAGGCACACCTCAAGATTTTCCTTCGCACCCCCAGTCCCCCTGCTGTTGATCTCAACTGTCGATCTTCTCCAGATCTGACGGCCATCGACTCTCCTCCATTTCCCCGACCCCTCATCCACCTTATCCCCCCGAAATATATTTGGACCGTTGATCTGATTGGATCCAACAGCTCCTACTAAACCATATCTTATCATCCTGTCGTTCCCACCCAACCACAAAAATATTTTCATCGCATTTACTCGCATCTCCATCGTTGATTTCCCCAGATCCAACAGTCAGCATTCCATTTCACGCCCGTTTCACCCAACCCCTCCATCGTACATTCTCAACACGAAATGGGTGGTTTTAATGGACACACGACAGCCTACGACGCGTATCGCGTCCACCCTACGTAAAACCACAAACCACCCAAACCCCATGCGAAAACCATCTCTGGTTTTCCAAAACCGCCTATCCATAGTTTCGCGCCACAAGCATATTTAAACCCTGGTTCTGCCTTCCGCCATGGGTTTTCCACCTCCGCTGCATTCATCCTCCTCTACACTACTCTTCCACCACCCTGAGCCTCCGTGAAGCAATTTAACCAAGTAAATGCAGGTTTTTATGACAGGTTTGTTGTTATGTGCAGGTTTAATGGCGTTTAAGATATAAAAGCAGTCCCACAGCAAATATAGCTCCAGAGGCTGAGGGTGACGATACTCAGATGTCAAATTCAATGCAGAAAGGGACATAAAGAGCCGGATTGTCAAGTTTAATGAATATGTCATGAATGTTGATTACACAAGAAAAGCCCTCTAGCGTAAGCCACCTGTACATCAAATCGAACAAAGCAGTGAAGATCAGAAGAGAATCAAAGGTTAAAGAGAAAGGACTAAAGCACACAGTATGAAGATTTAAAGCATAATCCATAGTTAAAGGATAAAACACAGTTTGAAGGCCAAAGATGATTCAAGAAGGCTTGATGAAGCCTTAAAGAACAATTAAAGTTAATATCAGTGTTTAAAGTACTAAAGTCAAACAGATGAGCAAAGAACCACTTCAAATGCCAGATCATTGAAGCAATTACTCCTCCAGAAACCAAAAATGACACCTATAGTCCTATTTTTCTCAAAGATACACGCAAAGTTATTACAGTCAGAGATATTTTTCCAAATGCAGCTCAGAAGTTATTGCCAGCCTACCTAAAAAAGCCCAAAGGTCAACAAAAGCAACTAGAGTGGTTCACAAGTTAATATAGCATTCATTGAGTAGAATGGAGCATCCGATGCACATCTATTTTGTCTTAAACGATCATTAAGACCACTTCTTTCACTTCTCCTCCTCATTCACCTATAAGTACTCATTGAAGACTCATTGTAAAGGGTTGGAAAGTTATTAATTGTTTGAACTGTTATTGAGTGGAAGTTACTGAGTAGTTGTAATATAGTAGGCTAGGAAGAGAAGTATTGGACTGTAGAAAGCCATTGGACTCGAGTATGTAACTGGTCTTGGACATCAAATAAACAAGCAGATTCACAAGATCCTGGTCTATATTATTGGTGATGTTTTTCTTACTGTAATTGTTATTCTCCTTATGTTTTCATACTATCCACTTTCTCTGATAAAGAACAGGAAATATAGATTAGGATTTACTTCTAAAGTACCCTATTTCTCACTGATAAGCTTTATCTCTATGTTTTCTTCTAATTGTGTATTTGAGGATAATTCAATAGAGTATAACCAGTTAAGGAACGTTGGTGAGCCCATGTCTGGCTCAGTAGAACTTGAGATGTTGTTCTTGAATGATCTTTTCACTGCATGTTAAGTAGAGTCCTAATCAAGGAGTTTTATGGTTAGCCCTGTCCCTTGTTTAGTCTTAAACAGTTTTTTTGAATATTTCCCTTAAGAGTATGCCAAAATCTGGATAAGTTAAAAGTCCTTACTTGATCTTGGGCTACTTTTTATGTTTTTCTTAAATGTTTTTCCCTTGAGAGTATGCCGAAAGCAAGATAGGTTAAAATTCCTTACCTGATCTTAGGCTACCCTTTGTTTTCTTATATGTTTGCTTCTTTCACCACACTTCTTAATGTTCCATACTATCAACTCAACTTAAAGAGATATTTTGATATAGATGACTTTCCCTATGGAAACCCTTGAATAGTTGTTATGAAAGTAAACCCTTTTATGACTCCATAGCCCAATGGTTTAGCACTGTTTCTTGACTTATCTTCCCATGCCAAAACATCCTTCCACTTATTTCCTCCTTCACTTCACATGACCTTCTCATTTAATGATTCCCAACCAAAAACAACAAATCCCTTGTGCTTCATAACTAGCCTAATATCATATCATAAGCTTTAAAAGCATATAATTATAAACACATATAGAGAGATCCCTCTCTGAATTCAAGAGGGCTATATCCTAGGATTCCAAAGTGGTTCTGATGTTTCCTTGTCATTTGGTATGCCAATCTGCCAAATCACAGGACCCCAACAGATAGAACCTTCTCTTGTTCTCTAGAACCCACTGGAAGGGGGATACAACCCCCTGATCTCATTTACTGACTCCTACAAGAAGGGATCACCCACCCCCTAAACAAGTTTACCAACTACCACTGAAGGGAAGCTTTCAATCCCTTATTGAATGCTTCAATCCTTGGCACCGTTCGTGGACCACATTTCATAATATTTAATATTGGATCCACCTAACTAAAGCATCAAACCTGTAGGCTACCTTTCATCATATTTTCAAAATAGACCCACACCCATTATTCAGCACAATACCAAACTGAATATTGAATCTAAAAGACAATTACTAAACCAACTGAATCACTGTAATCTCAACAAACCAATCACTAAATATCAATTAACCATTGCAGCTATACAAAACAAATCCATAAAATATATAAACCACCAGTTCATACCAATGCACAAGAATTCATCATTGTACCAAACCATACATTTTTCATCATCACAAAAAACACAGTGTTGTTCCTGCAAACCTTGATCAGACCTATATCATAATGTATACACTATTTTCTTGAAGAACATCTATGTATATACGTGTTTCCTCTATATCATATGTAATATTCAAAATCTAGAATAGTACAACAATCCTGCTGAAATAACGCACTCCTGGGAGATTTATGTACAGAAATGAATTTATAGCCCTTGGATCCCTTAGATCATTAGATCTAGAGTCTAGATCCAAAAGGGGAGAAAAAACAAATGAAACTAGGTGTGGTAAATAGATCTCCCTCCACCTAGTCTAGCTGAAAAACACCCTACAAGAGGGGTTGTAGCTATGCACAACAAACTGCTTCAGAAATAACGCAGTATTGGCTAGTATGAGTAGGAGGCCATCAAATATTATTAAATTATGAATATATAGCAGCAAATCAAAATTACAATGCAGCTCTTTCAATATACAGTAGAATACATGAGACAATAGAGAAAGAAATCTTCAGAAAAGAAGGCTGCAACACATATATAATTGCAGAAATGGCTGAACAAAGTTATTTTAAGGAGCTACAGTAGCTGAATATTACAACTCAGATCTAGGACAGATTTTTGGACAAAACATCAGATCCATTTCAGATCTAGAAACTAGATATTCTTATTTACAAGATCCCCTTGGGGTTTTGACTAAATCATGCATAAAAAAGAGTAGATCTGAGTTTTAAGTTGCAGATATGTGAAATGATGTAGTAATTTCTAAATATGAATTTACATTACAATAGATCAGATCTAAACAGAACATGGATCAGCAAGCTAATCCATGGATCACCAAAGTGAAAGGCAAATCCCAGCACCAGGGATCTCTCATCAAAACTGGGATCAAAACACCCTGAAGAATCTCATATGAAAATAACATAGTTCCTCAATTAAAAATGTGTTGTAGCTTGAATAACATAGATGGCCAACTACCAAGATATAGATCTGAAGTACAAACATGAGAGGCACTCTTCCAGGAGGTTAAAAGACACACCCCATGAGAATATGCTCACACAACAAGCTAGATCTCTGCAGATCTAGAATCCCACTTGCTGCAGCTTGCAAAAGCAGACAAAAACTCACTGGATCTGCACTTCAATTGGAAGTAGAGCTTGGCCTCAAGCCTGATAGTGGATCAAATCAGCAAATACTCCTCCAAGAATCCTCAAAGGAAGAGGTGAAATCCCTGCATAGGAGCTCCAATTGCTAAGCAGAACAATTCTCTACTAAACAATAGAGAATAGTATTTGTCTAAGCAGACAAGATACTAAAAAATATAATCAATCAACAACCTTCTCTTGTTGCCTTCCCCTTCCTTTTATAAGATGAAAGCCTTTGCAAACCCTAAACCACCTTGATAAGTTAGCTCCTTTCACATGAGGGGCCTCCTTCTAGAACTGCGTTGTCCCTTCATGAGATACATTGAACCTAGACAACGCTGTAGATTTGGTCAAGGATGACCCAGTCTCACAGCTCAAACCCCTTTCACACCTGCAAGTGATTTATTTACATGGCCCTAATTTATCTGTGTTCACATGGGCATTGATTTATTCAGTATTTTCAGGAGTTTTACATGTCCCCCTTTTTTCATTTGTTCATGCAACAAGAAGTAAAACAAAAATGAATATTCCTCTTAGCTTAGGCTAAGTAGGAATATTATAGTCCTCCCCTCCAAAATGTTTCTTATCCTCAAGCAAATGATAGGGTAAGAGTTGTAGTACTTCTCCTCCTCCATTGATGGCATCATCAAGGATCAAGTCCTCATCATAAGCCAAGTGCTCAACAAGCCAATACATCATGAATTGTTCCTCCAAGGTCAACATAATATGTGCATAGTCCATCCCTTCAGGAGTGAAAAACTCAACAGAAATAAACATGGTTGAAGCAATGCTACATTTAAAACATGTATCATGAAGTACAGGTAAAATTTCCAAACCATGTGGTACATACACACTGCCCATCCTCTGTCCAGACAACCCCATAAAAAATACGACTATATCATCCAAGTATGGAAGCAATACTACATATATGCAAACTAAAATATGAACTTGAGGAGGTGGGTCAAAATCCCACATGTGATGCCAGTGCAGCGCACCTCTTGTCTTCATTAGATTCAGGTGTGGCAAGTGGCATTCCCACCACACATTTGTTGCATGAGTCACCTTAACATGGCTGAGGATTTTACATAAGTTTGGTGCCTTTGGGGAGCACCCATCATGAAAAGGAATCTCCCTTTGCACGACAGGGAGTGGCCAAGTTCAGAATTTCTATTGGCCCCCAACAAGCTATGAGATTCACATTATCTCTCACTCCCTTTAGGAGTCATATCCTGCAAAAACATGGAAAATAATGTAATAGATCATAAAATACAACTTGCTTGGCATGATCAGATCCTTTACCATCATAATCCTTCATATACATGGAGTTGTGCATGAGCATTTCCCTCTTCTCAAGCAAGGGAGGAGCTAGCTGAGATGACTCTTGCAAGGAATCCATTGGCTGCCCCAATCCTCCATAGCTATTGCACTCTTGAAAGTGTTGATGTAAGTCCTCTCTCATGCCTTCCCAATCAAAGCTCCTCATGATCAGGGTATAGATCTTCATTGAATACATATGGCTGAGGAAGAATTCTTCATGTGCTCCTTGTAGGATCTTCTTCTTGAGCTTGGAAGCTCTAGCCAAGAAGACCTTACCATGATAATAGATGAATCCCCCTTGGACTAAGTAGCCCTCTTCTTGTTGCATGCCATCTAGTATCATACCTGTGTGGAGATCTTTGGAATACTCTACAAGCAGTTGAGATTTCCAATAAAGATCCACACTGCTCAACAATGACAGCGCTGCTGATACATCCATGGAAGTGCTTGTCATGTTGTTGATCTCATTTTTGAAATTACTGATGCCAAAATTGTATATTGGAAGGATGATCCTCCCATTCTTCTCCTCCCACAGTGAAGATTCAGAAAAGAGAGAGGGAGATAGTGATGCAGGCAGAATATCTCCCTCATACTTGGGTTGTCCCAAGACCTCTAACGTTGTGACTTGGTCTCTCATTGCTCTAATCATTTCTTGATCTAGATTTGGAGCAGCACTTTGTGGAGCCTTCCCCACAAGATCTAAATCTGATGGCATTCCAAGTGGCTTGCCATTAGATAAGAATTTCCCTTGCATCATCCTCATGAACATGAGAGAAGGAACTGTGAGATCCCTGCTTCCACTGTGAAAATTCATCTTTGTTGTTTGTGTGGAAGTACTAGGTGAAGGATAAGTGTGCATGACTTGAATCATTTATGGTTTCCCACTCTTCAATTCCACCCACTCCATTTTCAAATATTTCCAATCAGTGGTAACCTTCCCCAAGGTAATTAACCATTGGACACCAAAAATGATGTTGGTGTCTGGTATGTCAACTACAAAGAAGCGATCCACCAGAGTGTAGGATCCCATAGTGACAGAGAGTGATGGAACATATTGCATGCATTGTACAGTCCTATCTCCTGGGACCAAAATAGAAAATCCCTCAAAAGTGTCAATGGGGATTTCTCTCCTTTGCACAAGATGAGCATCAATAAAGTTGTGGGTTGCCCCACTATCAATCAGGACAGATACTCTTTGATTCATGACTGAACCTTGTACTCTTAGGGTCAAGTACTTAGGTACTCCTCTCAAAGATGCAAGAGTCCCACTAACTGGAGCAAAGGCTCCCTTCTCATCTCTAGATGGTGTTTGATCCTCCTCATCATCATCAGCGTTGTGACCCCTCCTAGGTTCATCATCTTCATCTTCCTCCTAAAAATCTGAGAAGACTTCTATGTAGTGTGCTTTTCCAGTAGCACATCTATGTCCCCATGCCCATGACTCTTGGCAAGTGAAACACAGTTTCTTCTTCCTCAATTCCCTCCTGAGATCAATATTAAGAGTCTTATTCAAATATATCTCCTTGGGAGGAGCAGCTTTTCCTTCCTTCCCCTTAGAAAAGTGAGGGGCCTTACTATGGAAAGTTGCCTTTGCTTTTGGCAAGGCATATTGGAGGTCTCTAGCCCTCTCAATGGAATCATGCAAAATGATGGGATTGGTAGTTTTAACCAACCCATGCAAAGGTTCCTCCCGGCCATCAATGAGCATGTAGACCCTCCTGGCTACAGACAGATCAGGGACCATGACTGATAATCTCAAAAACTCAGAGATATAAGTCTCTGCATATCCTGATTACTTTAGATTTTCAAGGCTTATGAAGGGTGCTTCAGGATCCTTCCTATCAAACCTCTCCAACAGTATTCTATTAAACTCAGAATAGGTAGTCACAATGATGTGTCCCAATGTAGACAACCCATGGAACCACCAATTGTGTGCTTCACCTTCAAAGTGAAACGCTGCAATCTTGATGGCTTCAGTCTCAGGGGCTTTGTTCAACTGGAAGTAAATATCCAGCTTTTCTACCCATGCCTTGGTAGAACTGGAGGATGATCCATCAAACTTGGGCAAAAAGATTCCACCCATAGAGTGGTGTCTATCCTGATTATGAAAGAACCCACCATCTCTATATTGCTGCCTTGGTCTTCCTCTGTCCTTGAGGTGAAAAAATTCTTGGAAACTGAAGTTATCCTTGAATCTCTGACTCTGAGAATCATACTCCACAAATTAATCTTCAAGGGAAGCTTTTTCTTATGGTCCTTCATTCTGCACAACCAAGAAAGTAGGCATAGTGGAGCATTGTGAAGCTTGTGGGGCTTGTGGTAGGTTTACTGGTTGACCAGTCCCATGATGAGACATGTCAGAGCTTTCTCCTGGATGAAATATACCAAGAGATTCCCTCATTCTGTCCACCCTCATCTCTTTGATCTCTCTGGAAAGATCTTGCATGGCCACCAACAGAGTTCTTGCAAACTCTTCTCCTTCTTTATCACTTGTAGTCTCAAGGGCTTTACCCTTGTCTTGATCTTCAGTAGTGTAATCATACTTCTTGTGAATTCTGTTCTGATACCTCTTCTCCCTCTTAGTAAGAGGTTCATATTCTTCTGAATGCAACATGGTTGTGATGCTCCAAGGAAAGCACATGTTGTGCCAAGAAAGGATCTCCGATACCACTGTAATATTCCAAATCTGGAATAACATAGCAAGCCTGCTGAAATAACGCACACCTGGGAGATTTATGTACAGAAATGAATTTACAGCCCTTGGATCCCTTATATCAGTAGATTTGGAGTCTAGATCCAAAAGGGGAGCAAAAACAAATCAAACTAGGTGTGGTAAACAGATCTCCCACCACATAGTCTAGCTGAAAAACACCCTACAAGAGGGGTTGCAGCTATGCACAACAAACTACTTCAAAAATAATGCAGTCCTGGACAGTATGAGTAGGAGGCCATAAAATATGATTAAATTATGAATATATAGTAGCAAATCAGAATTAAAATGCAGCTCTTTCAATATACAGTAGAATACATGAGACAATAGAGCAAGAAATATTCAGAAAAGAAGGCTGAAACACATATAAAATTGTATAAATGGCTCAACAACATTATTTTAAGGAGATACAGTAGCTGAATATTACAACTCAGATCTAGGATAGATTTATGGAAAAAAAATCAGATCCATTTCAGATCTGGAAACTAGATAGTCTTATTTATAAGATCCCCTTAGGGTTTTAACCAAATCATGCATAAACAAGAGTAGATATGAGTTTTAAGTTGCAGATCTGTAAAATGCTGCAGTAATTTCTGAATATGAATTTACATTACAATATATTAGATCTAAATAGAACATGGATCAGCAAGATAATCCATGGATCACCAAAGTGAAAGGCAAAGCCCAGCACCAGAGATCTCTCATCAAAACTGGGATCAAAACACCCTGAAGAATCTCATATGAAAATAAAACAAAATCTCAATGAAAACTGCATTGTATCTTGAATAACATAGATGGCCAACTGCCAAGATACAGATCTGAAGTACAAATAGGAGAGGCACTCTTCCAGGAGGTTAAAAAACACACTCCATGAGAAGAGGCTGCCAAAACAAGCTAGATCTCTGTAGATCTAGAATCCCACTTGCTACAGCTTGCAAAAGCAGACAAACCCTCACTAGATCTACGTTTCAATTGGAAGTAGAGCTTGGCCTCAAGCCTAATAGTGGATCAAATCAGCAAATACTCCTCCAAGAATCCTCAAATGAAGAGGTGAAATCCCTGCATGGGAACTCCAAGTGCTAAGCAGCACAATTCTCTACTAAACAGCAGAGAATAGTATTTTTCTAAGCAAACAAGATACTCATAAATATAATAAATCAACAACCTTCTCTTGCTTCCTTCCCCTTCCTTTTATAAGATGAAAGCCTTTTCAAACCCTAAAACACCTTGATGAGTTAGCTCCTTTCACATGAGGGGCCTCCTTCTAGAACTGTGTTGTCCCTTCATGAGATACATTGAACCTAGACGGCGCTGTAGATTTGGTCAAGGTTGACCCAGTCTCATAGCTCAAACCCCTTTCACACTTGCAAGTGATTTATTTACATGGCCCTGATTTATCTGTGTTCACATGGGCATTGATTTATTCAGTCTTTTCAGGAGTTTTACATGTCCTCCTTTATTCATTTATTCATGCAACAGAAAGTAAAACAAAAATGAATATTCCTCTTAGCTTAGGCTAAGTATGGATATTACATCATACTTTCGTATAGATCTCAGAATATTTAATATTGAATCATCAATCACTTAACCATACATAGACCATTTTACCAGTTACAGATCACTGAACCAATGACAGTCCATAGATAATTAAATCACACCTAGTCATACTTTTGTACCATTAAATTTTATCAATACAACCAAATCACCTCAATCCACATTGTTGGACACAAAACATCATGATAGAGAAATAAGTGTCAGACAATATAAAATAGAACAAAATTGATCAAATATCATCATTTATGAGTACTACAAACCCTAGAACATATACGAAACTATCACAATATTGATCAACGTATGTACACACCAACCATGCACAAAATTTGCATACATATCTCAACATGCTGCAAACTTTATCTCAAAATATATATGCAACCCTACAAAGATGGATCCACATATGTACATGAATATTCCCAAACACACCTGTGTACAAATATAAAAACTTTCACAACAAACATAACTTCACATTGCGCAACCATCTGTGCAAACTTCTGAATAAATCATTTGGATCACAGTATTACTATCATCATAGTTTCATCCTTGTTAGCTACTTATACATTTTCATTGATTAAATAAATCAAGCATATGTGTCAACATATCTTCAGATCATTCAAATTTGAGGCTTCTCCATGATCCTTGGTGCACACTTGTTCCAAATCATTTCATACATGTATAACCCATTACTTGCACACCTAACACCTTGAGCTCCATCTCCTTATATAGTTTTATCCTTAGCCAATACCATATGAAAATCCCTTGGTAATGTCATTAGTATTCTTTGGCGGGATCAAATAATCGTTATTGCTCCATTAATATGGCCCAATACCATCGTAATGACCCCTGGTTTCCAAAATACCATGTTTTGGATTATGTACATGAATTTACCTTAGAGGACATGTGTATGTATGTGACCTTTATTTACAAGACCCATGTATACTTTCTCAAACATCACCTTTATCATTCATCTATCTCTAAACTATCATATTATTTTTTCATAGAATTTGTAGCATATGTAATAATTTTCATTAGTTCCATAAACATCATGATAACACAATGTTGACATATTTATTAAGAAGGTTGAAATCAAGGACAACACATTATACATAATGCTACCATGCACGGATAACACTAACTTCGTGCGGTTGGGGCAGAGTACAGGGAAAAAGAAATAATTCTCATCACGTACCTCTGCCAACTTGCTCCACAAATTTTCTAACACCAGCATAAATGTCAAAACACCCTGCAAATAACAAGCCAAGCAACATAACCTTAAGAAACATAATCATAACACCTGCACATAATCCATACATTCATTTTTCTATCATAACCACACACAAGACAAGATGCTAGAAAAATTTTCACACACTCAAGCCACCTGCAATACATGTTTCCAACCATCAATCACTATAACTAACAACAAAATAATCAATGCACCTACAACACACACATCTCCACACAAGCTATTGTCCTGCTACCAAGTTGACATCAATGCCAACCAATAACACTACATCCAACAAATACATCATCAATTCCAACAATCTCCCCCTTTGGCATTGATGGAAAACCCTATTGAACCATCCACCTGATGTCGACCTCTGAACAATTGATCTACTCATGCACTCCCCCTTTGACATCAATGGAAAATGGATAAAACTCATCAATAACACCATAGCTCTACTGATCATCAATAACTCCCTCTGGAGATGAGCTACATATGACCATAATACAACTTTCCTTCTCCTCATAGAAACATACAACATACAGTAGTAGAAATAAATATATAGAACGCTCTCTCTCTCTGAAAGAAGCAGCAACACACTCAATTTTCACCTAAAGTAGCAACAACAAATATTATGTATCCAAACAACAATAAACCCAATAAAAACAACATAAACATAATTGTGACTATCAACAACAATATCGTCTGATTAATGCACATTGACCTCACCAAAGGCATAGTGTCAACACATACATAGTGATAAAGCTAATAATTATCAATCCATATCCCCTCAATCAAAATAAAACCATAACTGATCAACCAACACATAATAGACATGCTCCCCCTAAGCATCATCTTCATCATCAACATGTAAGGAAAATCATCTCTCTGAAAGCTACAATACATAGACTAGAAGTCTGACTCTTGACCAAGGACTTGATCGATGGAGTACAAAGTTGTGCAGTGCACATGACTGATACATGACTCTTCTATCACTAAACATTGACATCATGGACTCAATTTCTTGAATACTTGATTACAAAGCTTCATACACATTTTACAAGGTTGTAACATTCAAATTATTAGCACCAGGGTGTGCTAACATCGCTGATAACCTCTTCATGACCATGACCACCCAACCAATCTTATAAACAAGGAATCTCTCTCAAATATTACATGGATTTTGAAATTAATGAAAATGAAAAGACTTACTTATGCAATGTATGTGCAAAGTTTAATCATGAGATACAAGTCTATAACAACGATACGATCATCCCATGTAAAATGACTTCAAATGGTAACAAATCAGAACATGAAGAAAATTTCTCTAGAGTCCAGTAGTGTTGGGTGAGGCTCGTTTGTGATGGTGGCTTCCAAAAAATGGGTGTTTTTAGAGACATGAGAGAAGATTCACTTCTATATGGTGTTCATAACAGACTTTCATAATATCCGAGTCTTCCAGCTACTGGCTGCTATCTCTTCTGAAATCACTCAGATTGAACCTCAGGCTGAGAAAGGCAATTCTAAGGTAACCTCAAACCATGCTTAGCCAAGTAGCTAGCCCTACTAGGCCGGGAGAGGGCTCTCTCCATATGAATTACAACCAAAATTACTGAGGAAAGAAGATATTAGGCTAGGTATAGTAGCTTAGGTTTTTTTATTTTGATTTTGTGTAGGGTTTTGCTGGATCAGAAGGAGTCAAACAGCTAGGGCAAGGAAATTAGGTCAAAATTTGCAGGGTGTTCTATGAGGCAAGGTAGGTAGAATGTTTTTAAATTTAAAGGATGATTATGGTGAGATGAGGAGACTGGTGAGGTGTTAGGAAGAGCATACAAGATGAATTCTCCCTAAACTAAAGAAAATAGACAAATTATGCAAAATTTCCCAAAACAGAGCATGAAAACATGAATTCTGCCTTTCAACTTGAAATTAAGCATATCATAGACATGAAAATGGTTTATGAGTTTAAAATACATTCATATAAATGATCACAAAGGAAAAAATATGTCAAACCATTCATATCACATGGATCCCAAAAAAATATCTGCAAATTTATCATTAATGTACAAGCCAAACTGATACAAAATTGTGTCCTTGAGATGCCAAAACTCCAAGTGAGTCCAACCATTACAATGACTGAGGAAATACATCATATAGACCTCAAAACCACTCTTCCTAGCCTCAGGGATTCAAATCCATAAGATAGGGATCAATTTCACCTACTCCCAAACAAGAATCTGAAGACTAGGAAGACCCAACAATTTGCCTCTAAAATAGAGGAAACTGATTCATTTAACCTCTAGAAGACTTATCTGATGTATCTACCCTAGATAACAAAACAAAACATAGCATTTAAATTTATATTGACCTTTTACATCATTAATTTTTCATTTCCCAAGATAAAAAGTCAAAAATTCAAAATTTGTTGAAGATGATGAAAATGACATTTTCCTCGCAAAAGCGCAGCGCCATGACAAAAAAAAAAAAAGCCTCTTTTGCAAGCAACTTTTGGAGGCCTTCCCGATGTCAAAATCAGCTCCATAATAGCTCATTGGAAAGATCTCAGAGTCTAGTTCCAAAATATGTCTCCATTTTCCAAATGGGTTCCAATATTCTCTGTCAAAAATCACTTCTCCCAAGACTGGTAAAAGCACAACGCCAAGGTAAAAAAGGAGGTAGAAACATGAAAATTTGGTATTTTTTGCACTTTTGAGGGACCAATTCTTCTCCACATTTTCTAAAACCTGCTATGGTTGATGTCTTCATCATTATTAACATAATGGTGGTCACCATTTTTCCATTTGAGGCTCCAATAAAGAGCGCAGCGCCAAGGGCGCTGTGTTTTTGGCAAATTTTCTCTGTGCCAAATTTGCTCAAAAAACCAAAAATTCACTAAAGTGTCAAATGTGCCAAAACTTGCCAAAATTGTCAGGTTACTTGTTGATCGAGGGATTGAGGCATAAAGAGACACCTCAGCAAGTATGTCTAACCTCTCTTTCTCCTTTTTCTCAGTCAAAGATTCAATTTTTGCATGGGCTTGTTTGAGCTTGGCCCTTGCAATTTTGTTTCTCATAGCATAGTGCTTTGCCATTTTCCTCTGAATATTATTGTCCTTTTTTGCCTTCTCTAGCAAGCTCTCCAAATGAAAATTGTGTATATCAAGCCATGACTCTTTATCCCTGCTAATCTCTATGGCAAGCATCTCACTTGGAGTGAGTTGCTCTTCCAACTCAACTTCTTTCTATCTCTCAAGGGCTGGAGCTATTTTTAGCCCTCTAGTCTTTGGTCTCTGTCTAGGAGGCTGATCCTTCTCATCATAAATCTCACCAAATCTGTCTAAAGTTTCCTCCAACAAGGCATTGGCATTTTTTTCCTCTCTTTGTGCTTTGATGGTCCCGAACTCAGCAATGACTTGCTTGGTTTTCAGCTATTGATTTTCTTGCTCAATAAAATCAATCACATATTGTGATCTATCAATATTAGCTTGAATTTCACTAATATTTGCATCTTTGCCTCTAATTAATGCACTAGTGATTCTTTTTGAGATTGCAACAAGATGACGAGCTTAGTGGAAAGAAGTCACCTTCATTAAGTGGGCCCACAGGCTATTTTTGGCGCAAAGTCTATTTTTAGACTATGTCTATTTTTAGATATGTGGATCATATTCTATGAGTTGCAAGATGCTATTTGTGGATGGTTGGTAAAGTTGGAAAAATAGACGGACTTCTATTTTTATACATATTGGGCGGAATCTATTTTTAGATTGCTAGTCTAAAAATATATATGTCGAATATTATTATCTCTTAATAATATTTGGACTCTAAACATTATCTTATTCTCTTGGAGAAATTCAGTTAAGTGCACAGATGTGGCACAAGAGCTGATAGAAGGAATTATGCTATTCCTAAGGGTTAAGTGGAGCTATTGCATGTATACTTCAGTAAGAACTCATGTGAGAGAGTTTGGTGGAGTTGATTGAGGAAGTTAATGGAGTTGTATTCAATTTAACTAAGCTAAACATAGTTGAGCTAGTTGTATCTAGTCTAAATGATTGATACACTAGTGAGAGTGGTGTGAATTAATTATTAATTAATTCAATAATTATAAAATCATTAATCAACTAAAGAATACATCAGTTAACTTCAGTGCATGGACAGTTTCAGTGGAGACCAGTGGAGAGATAGGTGAAAGAGTAGTGTGACTATCAGTTGTGACTACATTGTTGCATGATTTGCAACAACCAGTGATTGGAGATGCCAATGAGGATTGCGGAGTACAAGCCATTTGGTTCAAAGTTATTTATGATCCATTATTGAAAACATTCATGCAATGCTGATGAGGCAAACATCAGAGGTGATGTGAGAGATTGGAACATATGTTTGTGGATCTGACTTGATTAGTGTGTAGAAATTGGAGATTCTGTGCGAGAGCTTGTGAAAGTTGTATGATTATTGTTACATGATCTCTATGTTATATAATGTATATTTTGGGTTTTTAGCTTTTCGCTTTCCCGTAAAATATTGTGTTCATATGTGATTGTTTGTGGTTTTAATGTATGCATGTGATTGTTTTTAATTCATATTAATGATCAATGGTAGAATTCTATGTGTGCATGAAGTTAAAATGATGTGTGATCAAAGAGAATTTCCATGGATAACATATCAGTTATTCTACATGGTATCGGAGCGATATTGATCATTGGAAAATGATGCAAAACATTAGTTGGTTTTGGTGACAAATTGATTTGCGATGAATGTTACATATGACATACAGAGTTGAAGATGTCTTTCAATGGATTGCGATTGGAGTATGCCCTTGAGGGCAGCTCGAATTATATTGCATGGAAGGACAGGATGGAGGCGGTGCTAGATGACAATGGGTTGAATGAGTTCATAGATGCATAAATTCCAAAACCTACTTCTAGCGATGTTGTCGTACTTGACGCATGGCAAAAGAAGACAGCAAAGTGTCGAAGAATTCTGTTGGAAGGTGTGAAGGATCGCATAGTGTCCAGCCTTCATGGTAAAGCTTCTCCATTCTTGATGTGGAAATATTTGACAGATTTATTTCAAAGCAAGAGTGACCAGAGGAAGTTGGCGCTCAAGGATAAAATCAGGAACATAAAAATGGAGAAAGGCGACAGTATGCCAAAGTACCTCACGAAGTTCATCCAATGCAGGGATGAGCTGGGAAGTGTGGGGGTTACTGTTGATGACGAGGACTTGGTGAGCTTGGCTCTCCTTGGGCTTCCGAAGAGTTGGAATTCCTATCAGGACTCTATCAATGGTCGGGAGAAATTTCCAGGATGGGAGTGACTTTGGTCGGATCCTATGCAAGAGGAGATAAGGCGGAGTACCAGGGACGGATATTCATCAAAGAAATCAGATGAAGAAAATTGTGCTTTGGCTGCCAAAGCAAGGAAGGGGAAGAGCAAGAATAATTCTTCTCAATTCGGTGTGAAAGGCAAGAAGTAGGACATGTCCAAGGTGAAGTGCTTTCACTGTCACCAACACGGACATTACGCCACTAATTTTCCACAGAAGAAGAAAAATAAGTAGGCTGCTAGATCTGCAGCTAGAGAGGCCTTAGCCTCGCAGTTTGAGCTGGATTTTTCACTGATCGCATGCTTGGTCTCAAGTGTGATGGGTTTAGTGTGGTTTCTTGACAGTGGTGCATCTTTTCATATGACCGGAGACAAATATTTGTTTACTGATCTGGATGAGAAACATCTTGGAGTGCACATCGAGATGGGCAATGATGGTAGATACAGTGCAACTGGTATCGGTACCATTTCCTTTGAGAGGGAGTCTGGTAAACCCTTCGTATTGAAGGAAGTGATGCATGTTCCATGATTGAAGAAGAATCTGATTTCGGTGGCCATGTTAGAAGACAAGGGATATGATGTTGTCTTTAGCTAGGGAAAGGCTTTTCTGCGTAGTAAGGAAACTGGTGAGACCCGGAGGATAGGGGTTTGAGTTAAGAACCTTTATCAGTTGCAGGTAGATGGATGCACAGCAATGGCAGACAAGGCAAAAGGAGTGTTGAGCCAGGATGATGGCGAGCTGTGGCACCGGATATTGGGCCACCTTCACCATGGAGCTTTGAAAATTTTGCAGTAGATTTCTACCGGGCTTCCCAAAGGTACACTTGCGCAGTGGATAATGCAAGGGATGTACTGGGAAAATTTGTGAAAACCACCTTTCATGAGAAGGATGAATAACGCCACGGTCAGCAGAGAGAATTCACACAGACGTGTGTGGACCTTTCTCAGTAGCTTCGACAGAAAAGCACAGGTACTATGTGATATTTGTTGATGATTTTTCTCGGAAGTGCTGGATCTTCTTCATGCAGAAGAAGAGCAAGACATACTCAAATTTCTGTGAGTTCAAGGCACTGGTTGAGAAAGAATCGGGGAAGTAGGTGAAGGCTCTTAGGAGCAAAAATGGTGGTGAATTCATCTCTGGCGAGTTCAAGGACTTTTGCAGCGCAAAAGGAATTCGAAGAGAGCACATAGCACCTCATAACCCACAGTAGAATGGGGTTGTGAAGCGAAAGAATAGAACAATCATGGGTGTTGCACGAGCGATGTTGCATGATCAGGGCCTTCCCATAAACTTATGGGTTGAGGCATGCAATACTGTGGTTTATGTGCAAAACTGTTGTCCTCACAGGATACTTGGCATGAGTACACCCGAGGAGGCGTTTTCTAGTAAGAAGCCTGATATTTCCCATTTGAGGATTTTTGGTTCACCTGTTTACATTCATGTGATGAAGGATTCCAGGAAGAAGCTGGAGCCCACTACAGAGGTTGGGATATTTTTTGGGTACACTAATACACCCCACAACTATCATATGTATTTTCCAGACAGTCGCAAGACTGTTGTGCGACGGGATATCAAATTTCATGAGGAGAAAGCCATGAAGTGTTCGCTTGAGAGGGAGCCACACTTGCATGCAGATGAGGAGCTATTAGTTCCTAAGGATGAATCTCTAGATGTGGATCAGCCACAAGAGGAGGTTCATGGAGTGGAAGAGACCACTCATGCAACGCCAACCATCAGAGGGCAGAAGCGCACTACAGAAGATGAGCGACTGGCTCAAGATGCAGAGAGGATTGTAGGAGCACCTACATCATAGTGCAGACAGAGACAGTCACCTGACCAGTATACTGGATACATGGATCTTATGAGTAAGTGTATTGTGACGAAGCCATCCTCTTTCGAGGAAGCTGTGGAGGATCCCGCATGGGTAGATGCCATGGTGGAAGAGTATGATTCGATTTTCAGAAACAGTGCATGGGAGATTGTCCCAAGGCCGGAAGGGAAATCAGTGGTGGGTTCAAGATGGATCTACAAAGTGAAGCAAGCAGCTGATGGGATTGTGGAGAAGTACAAGGCAAGATTTGTTGCTCGAGGCTTCTCACAGATTGAGGGGATCGATTATGAGGAAACCTTTGCACCTGTTGCAAGGTATTCTTCCATACGGACGATTCTTGCTCTCTCAGCGCAGATGGGGTGGCACATTCATCAAATGGATGTGAAGATTGTGTTCCTCAACGAGGTGATTGAGGAGGAGGTGTACATAGAGCAGCCCGAAGGTTTCAAGATCTTCAGCAGTGAGTCGCATGTGTGCAGGCTCAAAAGAGCGTTGTATGGGTTGAAACAAGCACCTCGTGCTTAGTACACATGGATAGATGGTTATTTCACCAGACTTGGATTCTCCAAGAGTGAGGCAGATCCGAACCTATACCAAATTGTGGTGGAGGGTAAGTTGTTGATCATTGTACTTTATGTAGATGATTTTATTTTGACAGGTGATGAACTGTGGATACACTCATGCAAGGCTGATCTTGTAAAGGAGTTTGAGATGAAGGACTTGGGCCTCCTTCATTATTTCCTTGGATTGGAAATTTGGCAGCGCAGTGATGGACTATTTGTTTCTCAAGGCAAGTATGCCCGGGAGATACTGGAGAAGTTCAACATGCATGGCTGAAAGCCTGTTGATACTCCTCTTCCTGGTGGATGGAGGAAGGAGGATGCTACTTCGACAGAGGTAGTGGATGCCATTGTTTATCGACAGTTGGTGGGGTCACTTATGTATCTGGTCAATAAATGACCCGACATATGCTATGCTGTTAACCAGCTTTCACAAGCTATGATTAAGCTTACCAAGCTCTTTTGGAAGGCAGGAAAGCATGTATTGCGATATCTTAGAGGCACATCAGGATATGGATTATGGTACAAACAATCGGATGAGGTGAAGCTATGTGGCTTCACGGATGCAGATTGGGCAGGGATCCCAACAGACAAAAAGAGAACATCTAGAGGGATTTTTAGTATCGGGTCAACAACAGTTTCTTGGTACAGCAGGAAGTAGAGATCCATGGCACTCAGTTCAGCAGAGGCCAGGTATATGGCAGTGATTTTGTCTGCATGCGAGGCTATATGGATGAGGAAGATCCTGGTCGGGTTATTCGGTTCACACTTAGATCCTACTGTGATTTATTGTGATAATAAGAGTTACATTAAACTCTCGGTTAATCCAGTATTTCATGATAGATCTAAACACATTTACATCCAGTATCATCATATCAGAGATTGTGTGCAGTGGAAGATCATGTTACTTTCATACATTCCCACGGAGGATCAGGATGCTGATATCTTGATGAAGGCGCTCACCAGGAGAAAATTCGAATACCACAGAGGTAGGATAGGGGTGGCAGATAATCCTTATATTGTTGAGAGGGAGTGTTGAGATTGCAACAAGATGATGAGCTTAGTGGAAAGAAGTCGCCTTCACTAAGTGGGCCCGCAGGCTATTTTTGGCGCAAAGTCTATTTTTAGACTATGTCTATTTTTATACATGTCGATCATATTCTATGAGTTGCAGGATGCTATTTGTGGATGGTTGGTCAAGTTGGAAAAATAGATGGACTTCTATTTTTAGACATACTAGGCGGAATCTATTTTTAGATTTCCAGTCTAAAAATAGATATGTCGAATATTATTAGCTCTTAATAATATTTGGACTATAAACATTATCTTATTCTCTTGGAGCACTTCAATTAAGTGCACAGATGTGGCACAGAAGCTGACAGAAGGAATTATGCTATTCCTAAGGGTTAAGTGGAGCTATTTCATGGATACTTCAGTTAGAACTCATGTGAGAGAGTTTGGTGGAGTTGATTGAGGAAGTTAATGGAGTTGTGTTCGGTTTAACTAAGCTAAACATAGTTGAGCTAGTTGTATCTAGTCTAACTGATTGATACACTAGTGAGAGTGGTGTGAATTAATTATTAATTAATTCACTAATTATAAACTCATTAAGCAACTAAAGAATACATCAGTTAACTTCAGTGCATGGACAGTTTCAGTGGAGACCAGTGGAGAGATAGGTGTAGTAAGTGGGGATAGGTCCTGGGAAAATTAGAGAGATGGGAGAAAGGGTTATTGAACTTAGGGAGGTGATAGGGGATCAAAATGTTTAAGGGATTGGGAATTAGAATTTTATTACAGGGTTGATAGGGTTGCCTAGGAAATTGAGATGCCTAGGACTTAGGGTTTAGGGGAAAATGGATTTAGGGAAAGGGATATGGTGTTGTAGGGAAAGGAATAGGGTTTAAAGTGATGTAGTAAGGGAATGTGAGGTTTATGGACACCAAGTTGGGAATAAAGAGTGAATTTAGGGTTTGTAGCTAGACAAACTTCCAAATTTGCATAGAAACCAAAAACACCATGATATTTATTTTGAAGATTGCAAGGAGGTGGAAATTACATCTTAGTTACTTGCCAAGAGGTGTTGAGAGTCTTTGCTGAAGGTTTGAAGCAATTTGGATGAGGTTTGAAGCTTTGTAGAGAAAACTAGGCAAAAGCACAATGCCACTCTGCAAAAGCGTAGTGCCAATGTAATTTTCTCAATGGTTTCTGGCCAAAAGCACAGTGCCACTCTGCAAAAGCGTAGCGCCAATAAGGTGTAAAAATGCAACACCTTGAAATTTTGACCGAAACTGCTCAGAAAACTCGAAATTTCTCCTTTGCTGAAAAATTTTGATGGCTGAGTGGCAACAATAACTTGTTTTGAGGTGCTTGATAGGCTTTATAGCTTTAGTGGATTTCAAATTTACTTTAAATTATGTTGGGTGTGGAGCCTGATTATCTTGTTTACTTTGTATCACAGCATTGGACCCCTGTACCTGAAAAGGGGCAGCAACACCGCTCGTAATTAATCGCTGCCGTGGGGGGTCCAAGGGGGGGCGGTAGTGCTTTTCGGAGCCCCCCCTTGGCGGGGGCTTTCGGGGGCAGCGCCCTCGAAGCTAAAAATAGATGTAAAATTGCCTTGTAAAAGTATAGTAATTTCTATTCAATCTGGGCCGTTCATTAGGAAAATGATCTGACGGTAGAAGTTATGTTTAGAATAGGGTTTTTGCCCTAGAAGGCAACCCCTCATTTTTATGAGGGAATTGTATTGCGGCTGTGTATTGTATGTGTATTCTCGGAGCGAGAAACAGAGAGGAATACTGTGAGAGATAACAGAGGAAATTATAGCAGATATGTTGTAGGTTTTGTCTCTTCATTTTGTTGGATAATAGAAAGGAAGGACTGGCTGTTCGGGGTGGACGTAGCCCAAACTGGGTGAACCACGTATATCTGTGTCTCTCTGGTTTTATGTGTTTTTTGTGCTTGTGTTTTCCGCATAGTTTATGTGTTGCATTGCTTTGTAATATTTAATTTTCTAACAACTGGTATCAGAGCCGAAGGTATATTTGGCTGATAAACTCGCAGGAAAGAAGGGTTCCTGGTTCGAGTGGGAGCAATGGCAGACGATGGTAAGTTTAGGGTCGAGAAATTTAACGGCCAAAACTTCCCACTGTGGAAGATGCAGATGGAAGATTATATGTATCAGAAAGATCTGTACCTACCATTGAGTGGTATCTAAAATTTGACAAGTTTATGTCTGAACAAGGTTATACTAGATGTCACTCTGATCATTGTGTTTATCTGAAAAGGAAAAATGATGGCAGCTATATTATATTGTTATTGTATGTAGATGACATGCTTGTTGCAGGGTCTAACATGCAGGAAATAAATGTGCTCAAAAGAAAATTGGAAAATTCATTTGCAATGAAGGATTTGGGAGCTGCAAAACAAATCCTTAGTATGAGGATAACTAGAGACAGGAAAAATCGCAAATTAACATTGTCTCAGAATGAGTACATAGAAAAGGTGTTGAAAAGATTTAATATGCAGAATGCAAAACCAGTTAGTACACCTTTTTCTAGCCATTTCAAACTTAGTAAGGAGATGTGCCCAAAGACCCAAGAAGACATGGATTATATGTCTAAAGTTTCATATGCATCAGTAGTTGGAAGCTTAATGTATGCAATGGTTTGCACAAGGCCTGATATTGCACATGCAGTGGGAGTTGTAAGCAGGTACATGAATAATCCAGGAAAAGAACATTGGATGGCAGTAAAATGGATTCTCAGATATTTGAGAGGTACCACAAATCAAGCATTATGCTTTGGTGGTTCAAACATTGCTCTACGGGGATATGTTGATGCAGATATGGCAGGTGACAGAGATAACAGGAGGAGCACTACAGGATATGTATTTACTGTAGGTGGAACAGCTGTCAGTTGGGTTTCAAAAATCCAAAGTGTTGTTGCACTTTCAACAACAGAAGCAGAGTATGTTGCTGCTACAGAGGCTAGTAAAGAAATGATTTGGTTACAAAGGTTTATGGATGAATTAGGTAAGAAGCATGATATGGGCACACTATACAGTGATAGCCAAAGTGCTATTCATCTTGCAAAGAACTCGGCATTTCATTCCAGGACTAAACACATACATATCAAGTACCATTTCATACAGTCAGTATTGGAAGATGGAGAGTTGAAGCTGGAAAAGATACACACTAGCCAGAATCCTGCAGATATGCTAACAAAAGTTGTAACCAGGGAGAAACTGAGAATGTGCTCAGTTTCAATTAGTCTTCAAGGATGATGATGAAGATGAGGAATAGCCAGGTCCAAAGAGGATTCATTGTCCAGCAAATGAAGCAGCGGTGGAGTTGCTACAATCAGTCTCCAAGTGGGAGATTGTTGGGTGTGGAGCCTGATTATCTTGTTTACTTTGTATCACAGCATTGGACCCCTGTACCTTAAAAGGGGCAGCAACGCCGCCCGTAATTAATCGTTGCCATGGGGGGTCCAGGGGGGGCGACAGCGCTTTTCGGAGCCCCCCCCCTGGTAGGGGCTTTCGAGGGCAGCGCCCTCGAAGCTAAAAACAGATGTAAAATTGCCTTGTAAAAGTATGGTAATTTCTAGTCAATCTGGGCCGTTCATTAGGCAAATGATCTGATGGTAGAAGTTATGTTTAGATTAGGGTTTTTGGCCCTAGAAGGCAACCCCTCGTTTTTATGAGGGCATTGTATTGCGGCTGTGTATTGTATGTGTATTCTTAGAGCGAGAAACAGAGAGGAAGACTGTGAGAGAGAACAGAGGATATTACAGCGGATATGTTGTAGGTTTTGTCTCTTCATTTTGCTGGATAATAGAAAGGAAGGACTGGCTGTTTGGGGTTGGCGTAGCCCAAACTGGGTGAACCACGTATATCTGTGTCTCTCTGGTTTTATGTGTTTTGTGTGCTTGTATTTTCCGCATATTTTATGTGTTGCATTGCTCTGTAATATTTAATTTTCTAACAAATTACCCACTTTTATAATGTTCACTTTTCCTCTTTGACATTGATACTTTTTTTTCTTGCTTACTTCTTGGCATTGCAAGGTTGATCAAACATGGAGTTTGGCTTTCTTTGCTCACTTAGGCCAGACATGATTGCATTTTGACAGCTCGGGATTGAATTTATTACATATGAAAACATGAAATTACATTTCGACAAATAAAAATAAATTACATATTGAATTTTATATCAAAATGACATTTTGATATAAAAATCATTAAACTATAAAAATGCAACTTTTAAAGTATAATAATTACATCATGATGATCTTATTCAATCCCTCTCATATATGTGCTGACCTCATCTGAATGAAGGAGTGACCTTGAGAGATGAAAAACCCTAATGACCTAATGGGACTACTTTTTTTACCTAACTTTTGAATGAGATTTTGACTTTAAAGACTTCCAAGTGAATAGAGCATTTCCATAGGTGTTGTTATGCTCAAGGAGACATGAGAATGAGTCAACCAATATGACCTTCTGAGGGAGAATGAAGCCTATTTCACAAGGACAACCACCAGTGGAACAATTTTATTTCATGACCTAATGGAATGATGAAAAATTTATTCAAAATGGGACACCTAAGTGCACATGAAAATGTTTTTTGATCCCTGGTGGAAGTATGCAAATACTGACACTAAAATTTTCCTTATTGGGGATGGCAGCTCCTTAGAGGTGTCAAGAACACTGTATACCAAGTGCCTAACCATTGGGAAAATACGTTAAAACAATTCAAAAGACTGCATATTATTAAACTGACTCAAAAACCATTTATAGTGACTCAAAACCGACTCAAAAACTGAATTTGAAACTAACTTCAAACTGACTCAATTTTTTTTTGACAACAACAGAAAATCAACAATCTTTATAGCCTTCACCTCGGGCCCCAAGCATAGATGATTTTATGCTCCAAACCTTGCAGAAAATATAGGCTGGTATTTACAATGAAGGTGAAACATTCTCTCAGAAGTTGCATAAAAAATAATAATGTTTCAAGAGCCTACCATTGACTAGTCCTCCTCAACATTCTTAACCATCCAACTCTTTCAGAAAATAGGCATTTTGTCCTCGATAGGCTAAGATCTTGAAGGGTTATTTCCAAATATTTTCAAACTTCCCATGCTTTCCTTTCTCTTCATTTTTTGCATCCCACCACAACACTACATCTTCCAGCTATAACTTATCTTCCTTGGTCTTGTGATCATAAATCCTTTTTATTTTCTCCTGAAGCTTAGAAGTATTTTGAGAAACTTCCTCCCTTGTTTGTGAAGGTGAATCATTTGATTAATTTTATGTTGAATATCATCTTCCTTAATACCTGCTTCCTGCAATAATCTCATAACGGGGACTGCAACTGATGTAGGATATATTGTATATGTACCATAAACCAATTCAAAGGGTGACATACCTATAGACTTCTTGGTGCTCACTCGGTCTTCCCAAAAAGCATTGATAAGCTTCCTACGCCAATTTTTCTTGTTCTCCTCTAACATTTTCTTAATGATATTAACCAAGGATTTATTAGAGGACTCAGCTAATCCATTCCCCTGTGAATAATATGCAGTTGAATGGCCCAACCTGATATTATACTTATGACAAAACTCAACCATTTTCTTTGACTTGAATGCTGCAACATTATCTGTAATAATATTGTGAGGAAAACCAAAACAAGACAAAATGTTGGATTCTAAAAATTGAATAATTACCGTGTCCATAGCTTGTCTTGTAGGAATAGCCTCGATCCATTTGGTGAATTAGTCAGTAGATGTTAGAATCCATCTGTGTTGTGCCGATGATGTGGGATGAATTTACCCAATAAAATCAAGTCCCCACTATTCAAAAGGAGCATTTACTACAATGGGCTTCAGTAGCAGAGGAAGGAGTTTCCTTTTTCCCTAAAAAACCTAACATTCATGACAGTTTGTGACAGTTTTGTACAAATCTTAAAATAGATTTGGTTAATAATACCCTGATCTCAACACTTTGTTAGCTGTTGTTTTCCAAAACAAGTGGCCTCCACAATCTCCCCTATGGAAGTCATCCATTACCTGCTTAGCTTCATATTTGACCAGACAATTCAAAAGAACACCTCCTGGATCTTTCCAAAAAAGGGCACTACCTAGAATGTAATATTTAGTAGATTTAAATTTCAAAGACCTACCCTGAATTTTTTACATTCCAAGAGGAGGACATAAGTGCTGAAGAAAATACACTATATTGGAATACCATGGTGAAGTGAGAAACATTTCTGATACATGTATTAGAGCGCCATCTTCTTCATCATCTGACATTGCTACAATAAGGTTTATGTCTAGAGCATGCAAATTGGATTCAGCCATTAGCTTGGCTAATCCCTGTGCCTTGATTAGTTTGGTGGGCCTGATCTCGATATCATACTCTAGCATTACTGATATCCACTTACCTCTCTAACCTTTAGGATCAGTATGTGTGAGAACTTCTTTTACCGCTGCATTTGGAACATAGGCTATAGTATGTGAATGTAGAATATGGATCCGGAAATATTTCAAGGCTTTGATCAAGGCTAAAGCTTGTTTCTCAATAATATTGATCCAGGTAGATATCGGTGGCCCATAGTTTTGGCACTTCATCTCCTAGGGTTAGGTTTTTGGACGTTTATAGTTCTCCATTGTTTCTCAATAATAAATAGGCCCTCGAGCCTCATTGTAACATAGTTCAAAGGTTTGTAGCACCCACATCTCTTCTCAGAGATATGCTACCAGCACCCTAGCTATTTTTTTTTTTCTCTTTTTTTTTTTTTCTTTGCATGTCCCCAACCCGGTCAAGGTATAAGGAGTTAGGGCTCGATCTGGTAGAACCCTTGCAAGATTAGCCTCACAAACCCCGACGACCTCCCATGGCGGAGGAAAAGAAAGATGAGAGAGTAGGATATCCTATCAAAATATTGCTCGAGGAGGCCCTCGACAAACAGAGGAACGTGATGATGGATAACTTTGCTCAGATCCAAAACAAGTGGCCTCCACAATCTCCCCTATGGAAGTCATCCATTACCTGCTTAGCTTCATATTTGACCAGAAAATTCAAAAGAACACCTCCTGGATCTTTCCAATAAAGGGCACTACCTAGAATGTAATATTTAGTAGATTTAAATTTCAAAGACCTACCCTGAATTTTTTACATTCCAAGAGGAGGACATAAGTGCTGAAAAAAATACACTATATTGGAATACCATGGTGAAGTGAGAAACATTTCTGATACATGTATTAGAGCGCCATCTTCTTCATCATCTGACATTGCTACAATAAGGTTTATGTCTAGAGCATGCAAATTGGATTCAGCCATTAGCTTGGCTAATCCCTGTGCCTTGATTAGTTTGGTGGGCCTGATCTCGATATCATACTCTAGCATTACTGATATCCACTTACCTCTCTAACCTTTAGGATCAGTCTATGTGAGAACTTCTTTTACCGCTGCATTTGGAACATAGGCTATAGTATGTGAATGTAGAATATGGATCCGGAAATATTTCAAGGCTTTGATCAAGGCTAAAGCTTGTTTCTCAATAATATTTATCCAGGTAGATATCGGTGGCCCATAGTTTTGGCACTTCATCTCCTAGCGTTAGGTTTTTGGACGTTTATAGTTCTCCATTGTTTCTCAATAATAAATAGGCCCTCGAGCCTCATTGTAACATATTTCAAAGGTTTGTAGCAGCCACATCTCTTCTCAAAGATATGCTACCAGCACCCTAGCTATTTTTATTTTTCTCTTTCTTTTTTTTTCTTTGCATGTCCCAAACCCGGTCAAGGTATAAGGAGTTAGGGCTCGATCTGGTAGAACCCTTGCAAGATTAGCCTCACAAACCCCGACAACCTCCCATGGCGGAGGAAAAGAAAGATGAGAGAGTAGGAGATCCTATCAAAATATTGCTCGAGGAGGCCCTCGAGAAACAGAGGAACGTGATGATGGATAACTTTGCTCAGATCCTTCAACGACTGCCCACCTACATCGCATCTGCATCCAACAGCCACTCTGGAGGCGCCACTCCCTTCAAGTTACAGGTAAACTTTGAAATTCCTATATTTGAAGGCCAAATAGATGCAGATGTTGTAGATAGATGGTTAAATTTGTTGGAAGTGTATTTCTCGGTCCATGATTTCTCCGACCGAGAAAATATTATTTTTTCACCCCTCAAAGCCACCCCCCATGTCAAAGACTGGTGGGAAACCTACCGTGAGCAAGAGGACGAAGGGGAACCCTCTTTGTTCTCGGACACATCCACTTGGAATTCGTTCCGAGATGGCATCAAGGAACAATATTACCCCGTGGGGAGCTATGAGGACAAATACATCCAATGGACCACGCTGCGGAAACAAAGGGATCAAGATGTGCACAAACTGACGAATTTTCTCCATACCCTGCGCACAAAGTTGAGAATTAAATATTCAGAGAGACATTTGGTGATCAAGTACCATGGTTTTCTGCATAAAAATATTCAGGAGGAAATGGAGTTCCTCGACATTACATCGCTTGCTACGGCATATCACTACGCTGCCAAGATCGAGCAGAAATTTAAGCAGAAGAAGCGAGACTTTAGATTTGCAAATCCAAAACCAAGGAAAGGTGCCCTCGAACCAAAGAACAAGGGGCAAGGCCAAAACGGTACGACACATAACAACACCACAAATCCAAAGAAGGACTCAGGGAAGTGGTGTGAATTTCATAACAGCCCCACTCATAGCACAAACGAGTGTCAGTCCAAATAGTCGTTGGTGGCCGAACTAAAGGTACCTGAATCAGATGCATTTTTTGATCCTAAGTCAGAACCAGACAAAGGAAATGACAAAGGGAAACAGATCATTGACGCGGATCCTAGTGCAATTTTTTCCACCACCAAGATCCAGAGGAGGGGGAGCACCTCTTCCATTCGTAGATGTGGGTGAAGGGTTCTCCACTGCAATTCCTTGTCGATAGTGGAAGCCAAAAGAACTTCATCTTAGCAGAGGTCATGAAGTGACTCAGCCTACCAACCATAGCACACCTATAGCCATATACCATTGGGTGGCTTCACCCAGGGAGAGATATCCACATCCGCCAACAATTTTGCCTTCCGTACAGTATCAAGCCATTCACGGATGAGGTATTGTGTGATGTTGCTCCTCTTGATGTAGCTGATGTATTATTGGGCCAACCATAATTGTGGAGGCAACATGTTGTGTATGATTCTAGGCCTCGTGCTATTGTTATTAATTTGGGAAATAACTTGTACAGGATACCATAGGTAGTACCACCTCCTGTCACATCTTTGACTACTGAAAAACAACGCAGTAAGATTGTTTCCCAAACCAGGAAATTTATTTTCCTTACAACTCACTCACAGGGAAAGAAGAAAATTGTGGCCACAACCTTGAAACATGGCTCCCTTACATGACTGCAGCATATGGATAAAGTCATGGAGAAATACGAGAAAATTTTCTCCTCACCCACAGAGGTTCCTCTACACTGTCAGGACAAGCACTCCATTGATCTAACCCCCGACACACCATCGCCTGATGTTGTCTTACCTCCGGAAAATACACATAAAAAATCCACACATATATTTTCTGAGGCTGATAAAGAAACTAAATTTCCTAAATGCGTCTAGCATGTCCACCCGTAGGTCCATGACATCTCCGACAAATCTAATGCCCAATTCAACAACAATTGCCTCATCTCATGGAGGATCTCAACGAAATGGGGACCATTGCTTGCTAAGAAGAGAGGAATGATCTAGGTAGATATCGGTGGCCACCCACCTATTCCACTTGGGGCCCCACCATTTTCTCTTTCATTTTTTCAGTTTCAGCACATTTGACAGTTTTTCGGGTCCTAAACTTCCAGAGCCGTTTTGAGGCCCTAAATGACGTTTTTTGGGAAAATTAAGAGTGATCAAGTTTATTATTCTTACATAAAAATTTTTACTCCTCAGATAGATCTTTATAATGATATATTGATCACGTCAAATGGAAATCGTATGCCAAAGTTACGTCCCTAGGAAGTTGAAACACCAATTTACCCAAACGGGGCCCGTAGTTTTGGCGCTTCATCTCCTAGGGTTAGGTTTTTGGATGTTTATAGTTCTCCATTATTTCTCAATAATAAATAGGCCCTTGAGCCTCATTGTAACATAAGTCAAATGTCTGTATCCGCCACATCTCTTCTTAGAGATATGCTACCAGCACCCTAGCTATTTTTATTTCCATTATGTCTGTAAGCATATTTCAGCCATTTGTTATTAATAAAATGAAGTATTGTTTCCGCTGCATCTTTGTGTTTGTGTTTATTTCTGTATTTTATTACGTTCCTGTAGAAATCCGGATCAAATATTATAGCGAAGAGAAACATCTCTAATGGCTCGACTGAAGAAAGCAATGGGCTGCTCAACCTAATCCTTCTTTTGCATCAAAACCGCAGCCAAGATGTGCTCAGATGCAAATGAAAATATTATGAAATCACTAGTATAATCTGGAATAACCAAAACAGGGGTCATGGTTAAAGCAAGCTTTACCAAGTTGAAAGACTTCATAGCATTAATGGTCCATTTTACACTGCTTTCCTTTTTCAACATATTAGTCATTTCACGTAAATTCTCAACCAAATTAGGAACAAATATGTGTAATAATTTCATCTTACCATTGAAAGCCTATATCTGCTTTTATTCATGGAAAATCTATTTTCTAAATGGCTTCCACTCTGGAAGGATCAATGCAAATTCCATCTTTGGAAATTATGTGACCAAGAATTTTGTCTTCCTCCATAGCAAAAAGACTCTTCTTCGGATTTAGAGAAATTTCGAACTCCCTACATTTCTAAAAACAAATTCTCAAATGATACAAATGCTGATCATCAGAACCAGAAAACATTGTCAAATCATCTAAATACACCACTAAGGAAACATCTTTCTCATTAGCAAAGGCTATATCCATTGCCTGCTGAAAAGTAGCCCCTACATTCTTGAGTCCAAATGGCATTTGACATACTGAAAGGTTCCCCAACGTGTCGTGAAAGAAGTTTTACCTTGGTCTTCTTCATGTACCAAAATCTTATTATAAATTTAATAACCATCAAGCAGCGACATCCGTGATGCTCTATCTACCCTTTGCAAAACATGGTCCATCTTAGGAAGGGGGTAATTATCCTTTAAAGATACTTTATTCAAATTCTAAAAATCAATGCATAACCTTATCTCTCCGGTCTTTTTCCTTACCAGAACCAAATTTGAAATCCAATTAGAAAATCTAATTGGCACAATGATACTATATTTATACAATCGATTTACCTCTTTATCGATGGATGGAAACAATCTTGGATTATCCTTCTCAACTTCTCAACTGTTGAATGATATTCTTGTCATAAACCTTCAAATCTGCATAATCACATGCTAAAATATCAAAAAATTCAGACAACAATTTGATGTACTTATCTTTTGCCTTGGGAGATAATGTCTTATACAATTTAACCATCTTAGGCTTATTTGTTGTTTCAATGTTCACGTCTTCCACACCCTTTTCTATAGCATTCAAAGTTTGTTTTCTCGCCACATTATCTTGATCGAACAGATCTTCTAAAGGTATGAGACCTCTAGGAATAATATTATCTTTCAGCTACAAAACATTCATCTGATTGGCCTCTATGTCTTGATCATCAGCATCACAAACATCATCAATAAAAGCATCTTTGAACTTTCCTTCACTCTACAAAAAGCTATTAATTTCTTTGTCATCCCAAAAAACTTACCAGTACCTTAAATTATCAGGAACACTAGGTCTATGTTTGACATGAATTTCAAATTTATTACTGGAGTTCATCGGAATTTTGAGATTACTTGCTACCATAGCAAGAAAATCTGCAATGATGTTTTGAGTTCTTGGCACTACTGTTAATGTATACTCAAGAAACATTTTTAAGACATACAATACTACATTCCTATAAGCTCTCATTCACAGATGCTTTGCTTGATATTCTCCTTTCACCTGATTTATGACAAGCTCAGAATCACCATAAATAGAAATTCTTTTTGCACCAAGTTTCTTCAAAATTTTGAGACCTGTGATCCTGTGATCAATCCTTCATAATCCGCTTTATTATTAGAACAGTCAAAAGCCAATTTATAAGAGCATTCTCTAACATTACTTGGAATTCCACTTGACTTACCAACAGGACTTCGGATCCAAATACCAATACCTGCACCGTCGAAATCCATACTCCAAGTCCATCTTCATCTTCTAGATGTTGAAACTTAACTTTTGGTTTTCTTTGGCCAGTCACCTCATTTCTCTGTTTTGTACTGATTTTACATTCTTCAGGAGGTTGTTTGGAAGAAGACACTATTTCTTTTTCCTTATCAAGAGATGGTCTAAAAGTTTTTGAAACTTCTGGCACATCTTCTGCCACTACTAGCTGATTATTTACATCATTCAAATCACCATCATTATACAAAATAAAAGATTCTAGATCTGTATGTATAGCCTATATTGGATGATTTATGGGCTTCTCCTTACTAGTTATCATATATTTCATTTTCTTTTCCTGATACAATTTCCTCAATTGCCTGAAAACAGGAATAGTAGCATAAGAGAAGTCAAATTGTAAAGTACCTTTGAGTTTAGCTCCCCATGATCTAGACAGTAGCCAATAGCATGTCGAACTGAGGCGGTATAACGGCCACCACCACATCCATCAAAACATTCTTGGTTGGGATTTGGTCTAAGGAAACCACTAAACCTTTAATGAGACCAATGCAACGAACTCTACCAGAATCAAATGAATACAAATCATGATATGGTCGGGTGATATCCATGCCCATATTTTCCATAATAGCGTTAGGCATCAAATTGTGAGAAGCCCCGAAATCAAGCATAGCATTATGAAGTATGTACTCATGTAGTCTAACGCTTTAATAAAAGGGGGGAAATTCACTCTCTTATAATTGACCATCTATAGCTAGACCGAAAATGATCTCAAGGTGGTCATTTTCAACATTAACCATATCAGAAAAAGGATCAACTAGCAACATTTTAGACACCTGATGTTTGTAATGACTATTCTTCACTAATTATGTCAAAGGAATGGACACTTTCAATTTAGCTATTCCATTTTCCAAATTAATAGTTTGACTTTATCTACCTCTTTGACAACAAGATCCTTTGTTATATTCTCCTTTTTCTGAGTGTCCTTCTCTTTAGTATCTGAGCTTGTTGATGGCGGGTTGATGTTGCTATGATTCTGATCTACATGTTCTTTACCCTTTCTCTGATTATTCAGAAGATCACTCTTTGACTGGACCTCTTTCCTTTTTTCAATAGGATTGACAGGTACATCTCTGCTCCTTAGATAATATTGTTTCTACTATGCACTCAAGGCATTCATATACCCACGCTGGTAATCATCTAATTCTATTTCCAAATCATCATCATTCACCAAGATATAATCCTCATATTTTGGAGAATCCATATTTTTAGTATACTCTTCATCTTCATTTAGTAACATGGGCAAGCCATCTGCTGTAAAGAAATGATTAGTTTCAACCACCGGATCTTCATCTTCTTCTTCTTCCACTACTTAAACATAATTCTGCTGCAACGATGTCTGAATTTGTTGTTGTTGTTGTGCTGCTTGGTCAGGTTTTTTCTACTCTCTCTGCTTGAATCTAAACTAAGGTTGTTGCCCTCTGAAATTTGGTTTTCAGATCTGTGGTTTAGGTCTATCTGAGATAGACAATCGGTCAACCATTCTCTCTATAGTCCGAAGTAATGAATCCATTTTTTCATTGGAAATATAAGTCTCCTCTTTGATGGTCACCCTACTTTCAAATCTCATCCTTGCTCTCTTGGTCAGCAAATTCGCTTCCACACTTACAACATTCTTCTACATATCTGCTAAAGTTGTAGGATCACGTTCACGCAACTGATATGCCATATCAGTATCAAATCCATCCAGAAATTTGACCAAAGCCAAATCCTCTGGTGGTTTGATATGTGTAGATAGAGCATTATACACTGCATTAAATCTCACACAATAATCTTGCACAATTTAACTAACATTCCTTTTGATGTTCTCATATTCAGACATAATTTGAAGGGGATTTTTCTTTTCTTCCCATCTTTTTACAAGCTAACGATGCAAAACTTCTAAGGTGTCAATAGTGGCTACTGGTAGAGCTCTAAACCATTTTCTTACTTCCCCTCCCAGACTTTGTGCAAACAGCCTCATCTTCACATCCTCTATATCAATTTCATGAAGGTCAAAGAAGTCATTCATCTTATCTACATGTTTTTTTTGTTGTCATGGACTGAGTATTGTCAAAAAAAGGGATTTTGGTTTGGTAATCTGCAGGCATAGCACTCGGGTTCTGAGGGATAACCAAGGGGGGAAATCTTGCAACCATGATGACTGGAGGTGGAGGATTTATAACAGGGATTTGGATGCCTGATGTGGGAGGATTGGTAACTGATTGAGCAATGTGAACAATAGATGAAGAATGAACTGGGGGAAAAGTATTATGGGTAACACTAGATGAAGTGATAGTAGAAGAAACTGAGATCAGAGATCTGCTTATCACCCAAGCATTTACTTGCGAAGAATAGTTTTGCAGATCTTTAAGAACTTGTAAAAGTTGTGTCCCTGATTGTGACCCTGATTGAGAGTGTGAAAACATATCTTTAACAAGAATGTGAAAGGGAATGGAGGAATCAACAACCGTTTTGTTGATCCAACTCAAATATTTTCTCCGAAATAAACTTTGTTCAAAATTTACATCAAATTCAATATCTTGCAAGTTTTCTAACTTTTCAGGGAATGAATGAGCTTTGGGAATGGAACATCTCTCCGATTGATTTCCGATTGAACTAGGTGTCTCAATAACAGCTTTAGCTTTTCTTCCAATGTTCTGAGGATCACTAACAATGGTGGGAGGATTCGGATCGGGATTGGATCTGGTGTATCTTCGGGAAGCCAGTATGTCCAATTTCAAAAAAAAAAAAGCACTTTACAAATTTTTCAATTCAGCATTTGAACAAACTCTAAAGTTATCATCCACAAGTTTAAGAATTTCAATGAAAACTTTATTACTAGATTTGATCTTATCTCACTTTTTCTTCCCCAGTATGGTCACCAAAATGTTATCACTCGGATTGAACCTTAGGCTGAGAAAGGCAATTCTGAGGTAACCTGAATCCACGCTTAGCTAAGTATCTAGCCCTACTAGGCTAGGAGAGGGCTCTCTCCGTATAAATCATAACCAAAATGACCGAGGAAAGAAGATATTAGGCTAGGTATAGTAGCTCAGGTTTTCTTATTTTGATTTTGTGTAGAGTTTTGCAAGACAAATAAAAATAAATTATGTATTGAATTTTATATCAAAATGACATTTTGATATAAAAATCATTATACTGAAAAATACAACTTTGAAAGTATAATAATTACATCATGATGATCTTATTCAGTCCCTCTCATGTATGTGTTGACCTCATCTGAATGAAGGAGTGACCTTGAGATATGCAAAACCCTAATGACCTAATGGGACTTATTTTTTTACCTAAATTTTGAATGAGATTTTGACTTTAAAGACTTCCAAGTGAACAGAGAATTTCCATAGGTGTTGTTATGCTCAAGGAGACATGAGAATGAGTGAGCCAATATGAGCTTATGAGGGAGAATGAAGCTTATTTGACAACGACAACCACCAGTGGAGAAATTTTATGTCATGACCTAATGGAATGATGAAAAATTTATTCAGAATGGGACACCTAAGATGCACATGCAAATGTGTTTTGATCCCTGGCGGAAGTATGCAAATACTGACACTAACATCTTCCATGTAAATTTTTGTTCAACACTTAATAGAATATTTGAGCAGCATCAATAGTGGCTAGTTTTTTTTTCCCCAGAGGGGGTTTTCCACTAGAACACATGTGTCCTCTTATGTGCATGCTTTGATACTATTCATGGTGCTTTTACATGTTTTTTTTAAATGTTTGTTTCATATGTTAGCTGGTGGGTTACTAATTCTAGGTTGTTTTGATAAAAAAAAAGATTAGAAAACTAATAAACCCTTTCATGCCCATTCACACCCCCCCACTTACCGTGTGAGCTCATTTCCAACACAATATACATCATATATTTTGTAAGTTACATTAACCAACAATAATCACAATGTATCAACAATAATATGTAACAGTTATAAAAAAGAACTGAATTAACATAGCCTACAAGTAATTTAAACTGTAACTAATATGCTACCTATACATACACATTAATACCTACTAAAGAGGAGGGCCTTTCCTCCTTAGCAGGGAGCTGGTAAATCACATCTCACAGGCTATGTCAATAATTCATAAATGGACCATGAACTTGTAGAAGATTGCATTAGCTTTGGAAATGGAATTAAAAGATACACAATGTGGGAATTATGATTCCTCTCCCTACTTATTAACACTCTTCGACCTTCTCTCTGCCCATACATTTATATAAGAAAAGAGCAGGGGGTGAATTGGAACTAATTCCCCCAAATTTGGATTGTAATAACTATGGACAAATTACAAAATATTGACTCTTGCTTGTTTTGGGGATATCTTGGTTGTATAACAACTTAATATAATTTATTTTTTATTTTTTTACCATAGAATTGTTTTAGAATAAGTTCAATTTGTTTCAGTTGTTGATTGATTTCTTTGTTTGGGACACAGTTTATCAATGGCCACAACCAGAAAGAACCCTTTGAAATAACTGCATATATCCCCCAATCTAAGAACATTTTGGAGAAGCCAATTGTGGTTCACCTAATCAGGGATGTTGTGAGAAAAACCCATGTCTCATATTTTTCAAAATCATCTTCATTTCTCCACAAATCACACCTGAATTTGGTTACTTGATTCTTCCTAACATGATTTGTCCAAACTGTAGATCATGAGCGAGATTCTAATGGAATTTACCTAGGTATGAATTAGGTAACATAAATCCATGTCAATATCCTTAGGAACAAAATCCATGTTCCAAAATTTCTCTTGGAGTTGTGTAAATATGCCAAGCATGGAGGTTGATTTTAGTAACTGCAATGAAACCATCGAAACAACACTAGGAAAACCATCATCAACAAAACCAACAATAATCCTTTATCATTCATAAAAAATAAAGGAAAATAACAATAATTAACTACATCAATATTCATAAGCTCTTAATGTAGAACATTAAAAAAAAAACACAACAAGGTGGATAATAGACAGGCAAAGAAGTGCGATAAAATCATTGAAAATGGATGTTTAGAATGGTGAAAAAAGTGACAAATTGGTGGCCCAAAAAGATGTACGAATGATACAAACATGACAACATTTAGTGAAAATGAATTTTGTGGTGAGAGTTTACCAATGAAATATTATAATATTTTGGGAGATCCTTCTTATATTTAAAATATGAGGATAATATTGTAATCTAGGTTTCCACTTTATCCCTATCAAACACACCAACGAATTCAAGAAAAATAACTTTAGGATTCCATTGTGTTAAAGTTTTATTTGAAACATGTACCATTGTATTACATTTTTAGAGAAGGTTTGAAACATGAAACGTACAACTCCTACAATCCATGAATGGTTTTCAATGATGAGATGATAAATATATAGGCTATTGAATGATGCATTTCTTGAGATGAGATTTGTATGCCTTAAGGAGAAAACACATTCTCAAAATTGTAATTATGTATTTTCGACATCAAAATGAGGCATGCGATAGAGAGAAAAACATAATATTTGCATTAAGATTCACATGATACCTTCTTGAAAATATAATGTTATGGAAAATATATGTCTTTAGAAAAATTATGCACATATGATTGGTGTCATTTATAGGAAGATGAAATATTGTAATATTCCTAATTAGTCCTAAGCTAATTGGAATATTCAATTTTGTTTTATTTTTCTGTTTCATCAATAAAAATGTAAAGGAGGATCATAAAACTCTTAAACAGCAAATAAATCAATGCCAAATGTGAAAAAGGTTAAATCTTGGCTATGTAACCAAGCACCCTTAGGTGTGAAAGGGGTTGGATGTTTTAACTGGGTCAACCATGACCAAATCTACAACATTGTCTTGGAGGAGTGGCCATCAATGAGGCACAAAACAGTTTTAGATGGAGATGGCTTGTGTGAAAGAAGTTATTTCATTGAAGGGGTTTTAGGGTTTACAAGCTCTTAATCTATATAAGGAAGGGAATGGCAGCATGAAAATGTTGTTGATGATTATCATATTTCTGAATATATTATCTGTTTAGACATATAGCATTCTCTGGTTGTTTAGCTAAGAATAGTGGTTTTTAGCACATGGTATTCTTGTTTAGGAATTCCATTATCTTTCCTTGAGAGGCCTCTTGGGAGAGTTTGTACTACATTGTCCATTATCTGGCTCAAGGCCAAGCTTCTTCTTCCAGCTACAATGCAGATCCTGTTGAGGATTTGGTTTTCTTTTCAAGCTGCATCAAGTGGAGGCTAGATCTACAAAGATCTAGATCATTTCAGTGCTATTTTTTAGTGGAGGAGGCTTCTACTCCATTGGAAGGAGTGTATTGGAGTGCTTGGGCATCATTTTTGTAATATTCCCAATTAGTCCCAAGCTAATGGGAATATTCAATTTTGTTTTATTTTTCTGTTTGATGAATAAATGTGTAAAGGAGGATCAATAAAACTCCTAAACAGTAAATAAATCAATGCCACATGTGACCAAGGCTAAATCTGTGCTATTTAAATAAGCACCCTTAGGTGTGAAAGGGGCTGAATATTTTGACTGGGTCAACCATGACCAAATCAACATCATTGTCTTGGAGGAGTCGCCATTAATGAGGCACAGCACAGTTTTAGTTGGAGGTGGCTCATGTGAAAGAAGCTATTTCATTGGAGGTGGTTTAGAGTTTGCAAGATCTCAACTTATAAAAGGAAGAGGATGGCAGCATGAATAAGGTTGTTGAAGGATATCAGATTTTTGAAGTATTTTCTGTTTAGACATACAAGCTTTCTTTGGCTATTTAGCCTAGATTGCAAAGGTTGTTTAGCATTAGGTGTTCCTGATCGCAAATCCCACCTCTTTTCTTGAGAGGCCTCTTGGAAGAGTATTTCATTTCTTGTCCACTATCTGGCTGAAGGCCAAGCTTCTTCTTCCAATTACAACATAGATCCTGTTGAGGGTTTGGTTGTCTTTGAAATCTGCAGCAAGTGGAGGCTAGATCTACTCAAATCTAGGCCATTCTAGTGCTCATTTTCAGTGGGAAAGTCTTCTATTCCATTGGCAAGAGAGTATTGGATCATTTGAGCTACATTTTCAGATCTTGGCATCAGTACAAACATGTTCTAAAGCCTACAATGCAGCCTTGCTTCCAGAACTGCGTTATTTGTGTGGGTACTATTGCAGGGTCTTTTGACACACTTTTTGGAGGAGTGGTTTTCATGTGTTGGGGATCTGCCCTTCACATTTGAGATCCAATTGGAGGGGATATTCATATTTCATATATCAGAACAGATCTAAATTTTCATGTATTTATGAATATTTGTGTAGATCTGCAACATTAGATCTCAGATCTACTCCTTGTACTTCATGTTTTGTGAAAAACCCCAAGGGACAATTAAAGAAGATCCTATCTAGTGTACAGATCTAATATAGATCTAACTTTTCATACACAGATCTTCTCTAGATCTGAAGTGTAGTATACAACAGTTGAAACCAATAAAATAACGTTGTCAAACTCTTTTCAGTCTTAATACATGGTTGCAACACCTCTTTTTGAGGATTTTCTTCTATAAAAGTCTTCTATTTCCTGTTTTACATCTTATGGGCTTTCTTATGCATCTATTTTTCTTATGAAAATGTAAATAAAGAGCCCCCATATTTTCCTCCTGCTCTTACTTAGATGATCTGCTTTATTTCTCTACATAACTGTTTATAAATTGTTGTAGTCCCTTTTTGGGATATTACAATTTTCATATCTTGGCATGTGGCCAACTATTATCTAAACCCTAAAACGCAGTTTCACTTCCAGATCTGTGTTATTCCTGTAGGTTTCATTGCAGGGTGTTTTGGTACATCAATTGGAGAGCTGGTTTTCAAGTGTTGGGGATCTACCCTCCACTTTGAAGATCCATTAAAGGAAGATCTATTTATTTTCATATCAAATCTGATATTGTGACATTTTTCAGCCATCTATTTGTCAGATCTAGCTTCAAATCTATAATCCCAGCAGATTAAGGATCAAGCCCTAGGAGGGTGATTTTCCAAAGTTGTAGATCTCAAAAATCCTTTCTGGGGTATCTTGGGAATCCATCACATTGGCCAGATCTTGAACCTTGGCATCATCAAAGCTCCAGATTTCAGTAGATCTGCATTTTCCTTTTCTGCAATCATATATTCATATTCTACTGAAGGGACAGCGCAATATTTTCTCCCAGCATCTCTCCAGTTACGCAATGCCTACTTTGGCATGTTTTCAGGGTGATTCTAGGCCATCTCTTTGGCTAGATCTACTCATATCTTGTACATTGTGTAACTGAATCATCTCCATATAATAAAATGGCTCAAACTCTCTATAAATTTTGATGTTGTCTTGAGATTTATTTTTTACTTAGTTGTAGTTCTTATATTGTGTTTAAGTATTAATGCATTCTCCCTTTTGGGATATTACAGTGGTATCAGAGCATCATCTTGGCACAGCATGTGCTTTCTAAGAAGCCAATATGTCTTTTCAAGAAAATAAAATACAAAATAAGAATATTGATTACACTGAAGACAAAGAAGACAAGGGTAAAACCCCTTTATCTAGAAGAATGAAAGGGAAAGGGTTCTCAAAAACTCTGTTCCAAACTATGCATGAGCTCAAAATTGAAATCAGGGGAATGAGGAGGGAAAGACATGCAGATCCCTCAAGAAGACTTGCACATGAAGAAAGCCCCAGTTCTTCATACTATGTGTGTGATCATTCAGCCACACAATCAAATCTACAACACTGTAGCATGCCTACATTCCTGGAAAGAGAAGAAGCAGAAGGAGAAACACCAAAGGAGGAGACTCTTGGTGACTATCTCCAATAATATGAATCTCAGTCTAGAAGTTTCAGGGAGCATCTAAGCTTCCAAGAGTTTTGTCAACTCAAATAAGAGAGAAGATCCAGCAAATACAATAGAAGAAGAGGTTACATGCAGCACACTTTGGGTAGGTTCTTTGTACCTACTTTTGATGGATCACTCGAGAGATCAACCAAGTCTTGGGTAAGGAAGCTAGACACATATTTCTAGCTGCATCAAGTTTCAGAAGAAGAATCCCTAAGAGTAGAAGCGCTGCATCTCCAAGGTAAGGCTTATGCTTGGTGGTTATTTGAATCTTCTTCATTTAAAAATGCAAATATCCCTACTTATGCAAAGTTCACTATGAGGCTAGTGACGAGATTTGGTTTTAAGCAATATGAAACTTCCTTGGGTAAGCAAACCAAGCCCAAGATTTCAGAACCTTTGCATGAGTTGGAAGGATCCATGAAGCCAACTCCAATTCAGAACATTGTTGAGGGGGTTAAAGATCTTCTACATGATTTTCCAAGGGCAAAGGCCCCACTTCAGCAAGAGCTTTCTTCTCAAGAAGAAGACATGAGGATTCCTTTTCCAAGAGGAGATCAAGAAAAATGATCTCTTAATGATGAGGCATTCTCCATTGATGAAGAGAAGGAAGAGGAAGAGCTAGAAATATCCTCCAACGCTATGACAACAGGAGGAGATCTACTTTTATTTGGAGATGGAGGTGAAGCAATTGCTTCCACGAGAAGGGCTCATGTATCTTTGCAAGAAATTCCAAGGGATCAGCCTCCAAGGGATCCTACTTATGAAGAGCATGATCTGCATGTGTCCATGATGATAGAAAATGAGACAAAGCAATGGAGGAAGTGTGTTCCAGCATTGGATACATTCTTGGGGACACACACTATGCTAGATCATTTCTTTGTGATCAAAACTCTTGACACCAAGGAGATGTTGGGTGTACATGGGTTAATGAAATATGAGGAAAGCACCTTAGACTGTGAGATCTTGCGGAAGGTAGGAGGAGAAGAAAAAATGAGGGATCACAGTCCTGATATGGCAGGAGATGATCCACTATTGCATGGAGGGAAGGGTGGAGCAATTTCTCCCATGAGAAGCACTCTTGCATCCTTAAGAGTGAAACCCCATCATCATGAAAATTCCACACAAAAACAGAGGTGAATTTGCACAGTGGAAGCAGGGATACGATGATCCCATATGTTATTCATATGGGGATGATCCATGAGACATCATTTTCTTGTGGGAAACCACCTGGGAGACCACCTGATTCAGATCTGGTGGACTAAGTCTCACACCTTGATGCTCCATTCATAGATCAAAGAAGGAAGGGAGAATTAGAAGAAAATACTATAGCGTTGAGAGTGTTGGGGGAGCTTAAGGAGGAGGGAAATATTTTCCCCTTATCATCATTATTCACTCTCTCATTGTAATATTCCCAAATTGGGACTGTTAGTAAGGCATGCGTAAAAAATGCATTTTTTAGGAATCTATGATACAACAACCAAGATCAGCCCTTGAATCCCTTACATATGATAATCTAATACCCAAATACAAGAGGATATCAGAAACAAATCAATCTAGGTGGGTTAAACAGATCTCCCACACCTAGTAGGGCTTGGAAACTGCCCAAAGAAGGGACTGCAGCAACACAAAGTAACACTGCCCAGAAAATAACGTAGTTTTAGATAACAGCAGTAAGAGACCAATATGATAGCTCAAAAATATCTTATACATTGGTAAATCAGATTTACAATGTGGCCCAATCAATTTACAAGAGAAAGATGGAAGACTTTCATGAGAAAAAACCTCTAAAAGAGGTGTTGCAACATTGTATTTCACTATGAAAGTCTTGACAACATTATTTTTAAGAGAATACAGCAGGTGTAGGTTAAAACTCATATCTATAACAGATCTGTGTACAAAATATTAGATTTATATCAAATTTGTACACTAGACTGCCTCTATTTTACATACCCCTTGGGGTTTTCAACAAAACATGAAGCATATGGAGTAGATATGAGATCTCATGCAGTTGATTTGCTAATTTCTGCAGAATTCCTGAAGCTTATACAGGAGTATTTAGATCAAATATGAATATGACATAGATAATAATATAAATCCATGGATCACCACAGTGAGAGACAAATTCTCATCGCTATAGATCACTCCTCAAATGTTTCCAAAACTCCCTGCAACTCTTCTCTTGCAGATAACACAGTCCTGGAAGATATACTGCATTGTAGACTTGATGTACAGTTTGGCCTAATGCCAAGGTCTGGATCTGAAGCTCTAATGATCCAATACACTCTTTCCAGGGGGATAGAAGGCTTTCCCACTGAAAAGAGGCACTAGAATGGCTTAGATATGAACAAATCTAGCCTCCACTTGCTGCAGCTTACAAAGACAACCAAACCCTCAACAGGATCCGCGTTGTGGTTGGAATTAGAAGCTTGGAAAAATGCCTGATAGTGGACATGAAATGCAAGACTCTTCCAAGATGCCTATCAAGGAAAGAGGTGGGATTCTCGATCAGGAACACCCAAGTGCTAAACAACACTAATCTCATCTAAAAAGCTAGAGAATGAGAAGTGTCTAAACAAACAAATCCTTTCAAGATAATATGTTCAACAACCTCTCTTTTGTTGTTCTCCTCTTTCATTATAGGGTGAAAACCTTGCAAAACCCTAAGCCATCTCAAAGGTTTAGCTCCTTTCACATGTGTAGCCTCCAACTAGATCTGCATTGTGCATCTAAGAGGTACATTGCATCTGGAAAACACTATGGATTTGATCTTGTTGACCCAGTCAATTGTCACAATCCCTTTCACACATAAGGGATTTTTATTAAGGCAGCCCAGATTTAGCCTTGTTCACATTGGGCATTTATTTATTTACTGTTTTCAAGATTTTTTATTGCCCTCCTTCACACATTTATTCTTGCAATAAGAAAATGAAACAAAATTGTATATTCCCATTAGCTTGTGCTAATTGGGAATATTACAGTCCTCCCCTCCACAATGTTGCTTGTCCTCAAGCAACTGATAGAGTGAGTGTTGCAACTCCTTTCCTCTTCCATTGGTGACACCATCAATTGATAAGCCTCCTCCATGAGCTAAGTGTCCACCAAACCATCCTTCCGAGAATTGTTTCTTCAATGTTTTTATGAGAGGTAAATGACCCATCCCATAAGGAGTTAAGAACTCAAGTGAAACAATCATGGTTGAACCAAAAATCTCCCTGAAAAATGTAGCATAAGGTACATGGAGAGTCTCCATCTCATGTGACACATACATGCTCCCCATCCTCCCTCCATACAAGCCCACAAATAGTGCAAGTATATCATCAATGTATGGAAGCAAAACTATGTACATACAAACATAAAATTGAGCATGAGGAGGTGGGTCATAATCCCACATATGATACCAACGCAGGGCATCTCCTGCCTGCCTCAAATCAGTACATGGTAAGTGGTTTTCCCACCACTTACTTGTTTCCCAAGTCATCTCACTATTGCTATAGGTGAGAGATATGTTTGGTGCCTTTGGGAAGCACCCATCATGAAAGGAAATCTCCCTTTTCACATCAAGGGAGTGGCCAAATTCAGAAATTTTAGAGGCCTAACAATTGCCATGGGATTTACATGATACATTGTTCCTTTTAGGAGTAATGGCCTGCATAGAAATGGTAAAAGAACATGTACAATCAAAAAATAAAACTTTTTTTACATGAACACATCCTTTACCATCAATGTTTCTCATACACATGGAGTTTTGCATGGATCTTTCCCCTCTTTCCAAAGAAGGAAGAGATGGCTAAAATGACTCTTGCATAGAGTCCCATGGCTGCCCCAACTCCACATAGCTCATGCATTCTTGAAAATGTTGATACAGTTCCTATTTCAAGCCTTCCCAATCAAATCTCCTCATAATGATGTTGTAGATCCTCATGGAGTACATGTGGTTGAAACAGAAGTCTTCGTAGGCTCCTTGTAGTATCTTATGCTTGATCTTAGAAGCTCTAGGAAAAAATATTATACCGTGATGATAGATGACTTCTCCTTGGACTATGTAGCCCTCTTCATGCAGCTAGTCATCAAGCATCATACATGTGTGAAGATCCTTGGAATAATCCACTAGTAGTTGGGATTTCCAATACAGATCTACACTGCTCAACAATGACAGCGTTGATGATGCATCAACCAAAGTATCTATCATGTTGTTGATCCTCCCCTTGACATCTCCTATGCCAATGGTGTGCATTGGAAGGTTGTTCCTTCCATTCTTCTCCTCCCATAGCGCGGGATCAGAAAGGAGAGTGGCTGATGATGATAGGGGAAAAAAATTTCCCTCCTTATTGAGCTTACACAAGTCTCCCAGTGTTGTAGCTTTGTTTTCAAGTGCTCCAAACCCTCCTGGATCTAAGTTTGGAGCAGCAAGTTGTGAGGTATTCCCCACAAAATCTAAATTATGTTTCCTCCCAGGTGGTTTGCCACTAGATAAAGAGCTTTTAAAGACCATTCTCATATGCATGATAGATGAGATCCTCATGTCCCTGCTTCCACTGCGCAATTTCAAATCTGTTTTATGTGTGGAAGTCTCATGAAATTTGGAGACCCCTCTTAGTGGTGTAAGAGTGCCTCTGATTGGAGCATTTGCTCCATAATTTCAAATCTGTTTTATGTGTGGAAGTCTCATGAAATTTGGAGACCCCTCTTAGTGGTGTAAGAGTGCCTCTGATTGGAGCATTTGCTCCATTTTGTTCTGATAGTGGATCCCCTTCTGCTATGTCAGCATTGTGATCCTTCCTTTGTTCTGTCTCATTGTCTTTTAGCAAAGACACATGCGACTCATGTCCCCCATATGGAAGATCCTTAGGAATCCTTTGCAAAGGTGCAAGAACCCCTCTAGTGGAAGCCATTGCTTCATCTCCATCTCCAAATGAAAATAGACCTCCTCCTGCTATCACAGCGTTGGACGATCTTCTCTGCTCTTTCTCTCCCTTCTCCTCATCAATGGAGAATGCTTCATCATTAAGAGATCCTTTCTCTTGATCTCTTACTGAATAAGGAACCATCATGTCTCCTCTTTGAGAAAAGAGAACTTGCTGTAGTGGAGATTTTGCCTCTGGAAAATTGTGCAACAAATCTTAAATCCCCTCAACAATGTTTAGGACTGGAGTTGGCTCAATGGAATCTTCCAACTTACGCAAAGATACAGATTTCTTGGGCTTAATTTTCTCTTCCCAAGAAGTCTCAGAATGTCTCACATAAAATCTTATTACTAGTCTCCTGGTGAAACTTGCATAAGAAGAGATGTTCATCCCTTTCAAGGAAGAGGACTCAAATAGCCACCAAGCATAAGCCTTTCCTTGAAGATGCAGTGCTTCTACTCTCAAGGCTTCTTCTTCTGACACTTGATGCAGCTGAAAGTATGTGTCAAGCTTCCTTACCCAAAATGTGTTGAAGGCACCCTCTTCTTCTACTGTAGGTGTTGGATCTTGCTTCTTTGAGTTGACAGAACTCTGGGAAATTGAGATGCTCTTTAAATATCTCTGATAGAGACTCATATTCTTGGAGAAAATCACCAAGAGATTCCTCCTTTGGTGTTCCTCCTTTTCCTTCTTTCTTTGACAAGAAAGTAGGCATGTTCCAATGTTGCAGATCAGGTTGTGTGGTTGAATGCTCACACACATGGTAAGAAGTACCGAGGCTTTCTTGATGTAATAATCCTCCTGAGGGATATGCATGTCTCTCCCTCTTCATTCCCAGGATTTCTTCTTTCAGTACATACATAGCTTGAGAAAGAGTTTTTGAAAACTCTTCTCTCTGCAAACTTCCAGTAAAAGGAATCTTACCATTTTCTTCTGTGTATTTAGTGTAACCACATTTCTTCATCGGTATTTTCCTTCCATGAAAAGACATATTTTATCTTCAATAAGCACAGGCTGTGCCAAGAAAGATGCTCTGATACCACTGTAATATCCCCAAACTGGGACTGCTAGCAAGGCATGCTTGAAAAACACATTTTTTAGGAATGTATGCTACAACAACCAAGATCAGCCCTTGTATCCCTTATATATGATAATATAAGACCCAAAGCCAAGAGGATATCAGAAACAAATCAAACTAGGTGGGTTAAACAGATCTCCCACACCGAGTATGGCTTGGAAACTGCCCAAAGAAGGGACTGCAGTAACACAAAGTAACATTGCCCAGAAAATAACGCACTTTTAGATAAAAATAGTAAGAGACCAATATGATAGCTCAAAAATAGCTTATACACTGGTAAATAAGATTTAAAATGTAGCCCAATCAATGTACAAGAGAAAGATGGAAGACTTTCGTGAGAAAAACCCTCTAAAAGAGGTGCTGCAACAATGTATTTCACTGTAAAAGTCTTGAAAATGTTATTTTTAAGAGCATACAACAGTTGTAGGTTAAAAATCAGATCTAGAACAGATATGTGTACAAAATATTAGATCTATATCAGATCTATACACTAGACTGTCTCTATTTTACATACTCCTTGGGGTTTTCAGCAAAACATAAAGCATATGGAGTAGATCTGAGATCTCATGCAGTAGATCTGCTAATTTCTGCAGAATTCCTTGTAGAAATTTGAATAATTTTCTGAATTATTCACCGAGATTATCCTGATTACACACTATTTAAGCTTCATGCATAATACATAACCTCTTCTACAATTGATCATCAATATGCGGAAATAGAAAGTAGTTGCATGCGCTCATTAAAACATAATCAAGCACACATATCAACACAGTATGTAATGGGGAAAGAAATACAGCTGAAAACCCCCAACTATATGTATAATATAATGATAGAGAATCATGTAACAATAATAGTACAATACTTCTCACAAGTACTCATTACTATCTCCAAAAGTTACACACAAACTAGCTCAGATCTGAACAAGTCACAGGTTCAAATCTCCTCCACTATTTGCTTGCCTCTACTGCGCAATCCAAGATGATAATGAATGAGATTCAAGTTCGAATCCCCTTGGCTTGTACTACGCAATCCTCATTGGCAATCTCAATCAATGTGTGTGCAAATCTCATGCACAAGTATAGTCACAACTGATAGCCACACTCACCCTTTCTCCCACCTCTAACACTGGTCTCCACTGAACTGTCCATGCATTGCAGTTAACTGATGTGTTCTTTAGTTGATTTATGAGTTAATAATTAGTGAATTAATTAATAATTAATTCACACCACTCATCACTAGTGTATTTTTTAGTTAGACTAAATACAACTAGTTCAATTAAGTTAAACCGAACACAACTCCACCAACTGTCTCATCAACTCCACCAAACTCTGCCACATGAGTTCTAACTGAAGTCAACCATGCAATAGCTCAACTAACCCTTCGGAAAAGCATATTTCCTTCTGTCAGCTTCATGTGCCACATCCAAGCATCAAACTGAAGTGCTCCAAGAGGATAAGATAATGTTTATAGTCTAAATATTATTAAGGGTTAATAATATTTGACTGTTCTATTTTTAGCTCGACAGTCTAAAAATAGAAACCGCCCAATGTCTAAAAATAGAGGTCCATCTGTTTTTACCAACTCGACCAATCATCCATAAATAGCATCCTGCAACTCATATACCATGATCCATATGTCTAAAAATAGACTTTGCGACAAAAATCACTTGTGTGGCCCCCACCTAGTTTAGGTGATCACTTTCCAACTAGGATCAGGAAAGATGTTTCCGGATGCCTCCTTCACTATTTCTTGTTGCAATCTTCAACATTCCTGAAGCTTATATAGGAGTATTCATATCAGATCTGAATATGACATGGATGAGAACATAAATCCATGGATCACCACGGTGAGAGACAAATTCTCATAACTAGATATCACTCCTCAAATGTTACCAAAACTCCCTGCAACTCCTCTCTTGTAGATAACACAGTCCTGGAAGATATGCTACACTGTAGACTTGATGTAAATTTTGGCTTGATGCCAAGGTATGGATCTAAAGCTCTAATAATCCAATACACTCTTGCTAGGGGGATAGAAGGCTTTCCCACTGAAAAGAGGCACTAGAATGGCTTAGATCTGAACAGATCTAGCCTCCACTTGTTGCAGCTTACAAAGACAACCAAACCCTCAACAAGATATAAATTGTAGTTGGAAGTAGAAGCTTGGCCAAATGCCTGATAGTGGACATGAAATGCAAGACTCTTCCAAGAGGCCTCTCAAGGAAAGAGGTGGGATTCTCGATCAGGAACACCCAAGTGCTAAACAACACTATTCTCAGCTAAATAGCTAGAGAATGAGAAGCGTCTAAACAGACAAATCCTTTCAAGATAATATGTTCAAAAACCCCTCTTCTGTTGTTCTCCTCTTTCATTTATAGTGTGAAAGCCTTGCAAAACCCTAAACCATCTCAAAGGTTTAGCTCCTTTCACATGTGTAGCCTCCAACTAGATCTGTGTTGTGAATTTAGGAGGTACATTGCATCTGGAAAACGCTATGGATTTGGTCCTATTGACCCAGTCAATTGTCACAATCCCTTTCACAGATAAAGGAGTTTTATTAAGGCAGCCCAGATTTAGACTTGTTCACATTAGGCATTGATTTATTTACTGTTTTTAGGAGTTTTTATTTCCCTCCTTCACACATTTATTCTTGCAATAAGAAAATGAAACAAAATTGTATATTCCCATTAGCTTGGGCTAATTGGGAATATTACACTCATCTCATACTGCGCTAAGAGAAGATTCATCATCGTTGTCATTGTTGAGGAATCTAGATCCATTTTGGAAATCCCAATTGTTGGTGGATTATTCCAAGGATCTTCACACATGCATGATTCTTGATGACCAGCTACATGATGAGGGCTATTTAGTCCAAGATGGAGTCATCTATGATCATGGTAGGATATTCTTGTCTAGAGCCTCCAAGCTCAAGGAAAATTTTCTACAAAGGGCTTACGAAGAGTTCTGTCTCAGCCCCACATATTCCATGAAGCTCAACAACATCATCATGAGGATCTACTATTGGGAGGGCTTTGAATGAGAACTATATCAACATTGTCAAAGATGCATGCACCATCTGGAGATGGAGCAGCAACAAATCTATGAGAGAGTTAATTCAATCTCCTCTTTCTACTTTTGAGAGAGGAGATAGATCTATGCACCACTCCATTTGTTTTAGGAGGATTATTGGTGAAGAGCATAATTATGTAAATCATGTTTTATTTTCTGATTGTATGTGTTCTTGCACCATGTATATGCAGGTCGTGAATCCAAGGAGGAGTGTTGTACCTTTTAAACTTCATGGCAAACTTTGGGCCAAAACTATTTCTAAACATGGCCACTCCCTTGGTGGGAAAAGGGAGATTTTGTATCATGATGGGTGCATTCCTAAGGCACCAAATATATCTCACACTTTCAGCCATGGTGAGATGATATGGGTAGCAAGTAAGTGGTGGGGAAACCACTTACCACATCTTGATCTAATGCATTCAGGAGATGCACTGCGTTGGTTCCACTTGTGGGACTATGACGCACCTCCATATGCACAAAAATTTGTTGGTATCCATGTTTTTTTGGTCCCCCACATTGATGATGTGCTTGTACATTTTATGGGGACGATTGGAGGGAGGATGAAAGGATTGGATGTGTCCTTTGGTAGAGATATTCTCCATGGTTCTTATGTTTCATATGTTTGGGAAAACATTGGACCATCCATGATTTCTACATTGGGCCTCTTGTTTCCTTATGGGATTAGCCATTTGGGTAACATGAGCATTTGGGAGGTGCCTCTCACATGGGAGGAGTTTTGTTATGAATTACCAATATAGAGGGTGATTCATTTTGTATGGATGATAGCTTGGAGATTGGAGCTCCATATGGGAATGAAGGTTCCCCACATCTTCAGGTTTGTCCTTATAGTTGCTTGGGGACAAGAATTTTTTGGGAGGGGAGGACCGTAATATTCCTAATTAGTCCTAAGCTAATTGGAATATTCAATTTTTTTTTATTTTTCTGTTTCATGAATAAAAATGTAAAGGAGGATCATAAAACTCCTAAACAATAAATAAATCAATGCCAAATGTGAAAAAGGTTAAATCTTGGCTATGTAACCAAGCACCCTTAGGTGTGAAAGGGGTTGGATGTTTTGACTGGGTCAACCATGACCAAATCTATAGTGTTGTCTTGGAGGAGTGGCCATCAATGAGGCACGACGCAATTTTAGGTGGAGATGGCTTGTGTGAAAGAAGTTATTTCATTGAAGGTGGTTTAGGGTTTACAAGCTCTTAATAACTATAAGGAAGGGGATGGCAGCATGAAAATATTGTTGATGATTATCATATTTCTGAATATATTTTGTGTTTAGACATATATCATTCTCTGGTTGTTTAGCTAAGAATAGTGTTGTTTAGCACATGGTATTCCTATTTAGGAATTCCAATCTCTTTCCTTGAGAGGCCTCTTAGGAGAGTTTGTACTACATTGTCCACTATCTGGATGAAGGCCAAGCTTCTTCTTACAACTACAACGTAGATCCTGTTTAGGATTTGGTTGTCTTTGCAAGCTGCAGCAAGTGGAGGTTAGATCTACTCAGATCTAGATCATTGCAGTGCCCTTTTTCAGTGGAGGAGGCTTCTACTCCATTGGGAGGAGTGTATTGGATTGCTTGGGCATCATTTTCATATCTTGGCATGTGGCCAACCATTATCTAAACCCTACAGCGCAGTTTCACTTCCAGATCTGCATTATTCTTGTAGGTGTTGTTGCAGGGTGTTTTGGTACATCAGTTGGAGAGCTGGTTTTCAAGTGTTGGAGTTCTACCCTCCACTTTGAAGATCCATTAAAGGAAGATCTATTTATCGTAATATCATATTTTATCTTGTGACATTTTTTAGCCATCTATTTGTCAGATCTAGCTTCAGATTTTTAATCCCAACAGATTAAGGATCAAGCTCTAGGAGGGCAATTTTCCAAAGTTGTAAATCTAGAAAATCCTTTCTAGGTTATCTTGGGAATCCATCACATTGGCCAGATCTTGAATCTTGGCATCATCAGAGCTCCAGATTTTAGTATATCTACATTTTCATTTTCAGCCTACAGTCATATATTCATATTCTACTGAAGGGACAATGCAGTATTTGCTCCCAGCAGCACTCCAGTTACGCAGTGCCTACTTTGGCATGTTTTCAGGGTGATTCTAGGCCATCTCTTTAGCTATATATACTCATATCTTGTACATTGTGTAACTAAATCATCTCTATGTAATAAAATGGCTCAGCCTCTCTGTAAATTCTCTGATGTTGCCTTGAGATTTATTATTTACTTAGTTGCAATTCTTATATTGTGTTTAAGTATTATTGCATTCTATTACAGTGGTATTGGAGCATCATCTTTGCACAACCTGTGCTTTCTAAGAAGCCAATATGTCTTTTCAAGAAAAGAAAAGACATAAGAAGAAGATTGATTACACTGAAGACAAAGAAGATAAGGGTAAAACCCCTTTTTTTGGAAGAATTAAAGGGAAAGATTTCTCAAAAAATCTGTTCCAAACTATGCATGAGCTTAAAAGTGAAATTAGGAGAATGAGGAGGGAAAGAAATGTATGTCCCTCAATAATACTTGCACATGAAGAAAGCCCCATTTCTTCATACTATGTGCGTGAGCATTTAACCACACAATCAAATCTACAACATTGTAGCATGCCTACATTCCTGGCAAGAGAAGAAGCAGAAGGAGAAACACCAAAGGAGGAGACTCTTGGTGACTATCTCCAAGAATATGAATCTCAGTCTAGAAGTTTCAAGGAGCATCTAAGCTTCCAAGAGTTTTTTCAACTCAAATAAGAGAGAAGATCCAACAAATACAATAGAAGAAGAGGGTGAATGCAGCACACTTTGGGTAGGTTCTTTCTACCTACTTTTGATGGATCACCTGGGAGCTCAGCCAAGTCTTGGTTAAGGAAGCTAGACACATATTTCCAGTTGTATCAAGTTTCATAAGAAGAATCCATAAGAGTAGCAGCACTAAATCTCCAAGGTAAGGCTTATTCCTGGTGGTTATTTGAATATTCTTCATTGAAAAATGCAAATATCCCTACTTATGCAAAGTTCACTAGGAAGTTAGTGACAAGATTTGGTTTTAAGCAATTTGAAACTTCCTTGGGCAAGCAAACCAAGCCCAAGGGTTCAGAACCTTTGCATGAGTTCGAAGGATCCATGAAGCCAACTCCATTTCATAACATTATTGAGGGGGTTAAAGATCTGCTACATGATTTTCCAAGGGCAAAGGCCCCACTTCAGCAAGAGCTTTCTTCTCAAGAAGAAGACATGAGGATTCCTTTTCCAAGAGGAGATCAATAAAAAGGATCTCTTAATGATGAGTCATTCTCCATTGCTGAAGAGAAGGAAGAGGAATAACTAGAAAGATCCTCCAGCGTTGTGACAACAGGAGGAGATCTACTTTTATTTTGAGATTGAGGTGAAGCAATTGCTTCCACTAGAAGGGCTCTTGTATCTTTGCAAGAAACTTCAAGGGATCAGCCTCCAAGGGATCCTCTCCACTTGAAAGCTTTTGGACCACAAAATTTTTATTTAAGAATACATCAAGTGAGGGTACAACTCCCTGACTTTTCTGATATCCATCCACCTCACCTTGCTCGGATTCATGCCCTTGAGTCCTACTCGAAGATATTCAACATCTCCTCGTCTGGAAGTGTGAACTTTCCTATCCAATATGGTATCTTCCTAAAACTCATTAATATACTCAGGTGCTAAATCATCAACAGTAGGAATCTATGTATCTTCCTCTGTATCAATGATCGTCGGAGGTTCATACAACTTCAGATTTTCTACCTTTACAACTGAATAAATACTCATGTAAGGAGGTAAATATAACTGGAATTAATTATTTCCAACCTTTTCAACAATCTTGAAAGGACCATACCTGATGGGTTTCAGTTTCTTACCTTCTCCTTTAAACCTTTCTTTACTAATATACAACCATGCCTGATCACCGACCTAAAAATGATGATCGACTCGATGCTTGTCATGGCACATTTTTTACTTGGTCTGACTCTTTTCTAACTAATCATGTGCTGCTTCATGTATCTGTTGTATCAGTTGAATGAACTTAACTACTTTGTTTAAATCATCGTGTCAATCCACTTTATCTTCTTCACCAAACATGAAGTCCATCGGTGACTTTGGTAGATACCCAAAACATGTTTTAAATGGCGATCAATTAGTCGAAGAATGTAAGGCTCTATTGTAAGCATGTTGCACATAAGGTAAAGATTCATCCAAAAACTTAAAATGTTTACTGCAATAACCTCGAAGAATATGTATCACTGTCATATTCACCACTTATGTCTGTCCGTCAATCTATGGATGAAAATTTGTGCTCTTATTCAGCTTTGTGTCCATGAATCCCCACAAAGTGGACCAAAATTCTCCTACAAGCAAGTATCTCGGTCAGAAATAATGGAAGTAGGTAACCCAAAATGAACCCATACCTGTTGAAAGAACATTTGTGTCGTCTGGTCTACATTCACTTGCTTTTTGCACTAAAAAGGAATGCACATCTTGCTGAAATGATCAACCACGACATACATGTAATCATTCCCTCTCCTAGACATAGGAAGTCCTCCAACAAAATCCATGGAAATTTTGTCCCATGGTCGCAAAGGAACTGGAATTCGCATGTACAAACCAATATTTCGATTTCTTGGCTTGCTTGTTGAATACATCACACATCCTTTAATGTACTTCACAATTGTTTCATACATGCGAGGTCAGTAACAATACCTTTGAATTTGCGCCATAGTCTTGCTTACGCCAAAATGTCCTGCAATGCGAGAAGAATGAGCTTCCTGAATAACATATGCCCTTTATGTCTATGGTATGCACAACTTACCCAGATGATATAACAACCTATCATGAATATGAAAATTGACTTCTTCCACCTGAGTACCATGAGTTAGTGATTCATAAATATCTTTGAAATCAACATCAGTACTATATTGTTCTAAATAACTTTCAAGTTTTAAAGAACTATTTTGTAGGAATACTAAAGCATTCAAAGATGGTATAGACAGCATATTAGCTACTTTTGTTTGCTACACCTTTATTGTACTTAATTACTAAGTGAAATCGCTGAATAAATCCCATCCATCTGTAGTGGCAAGATTTTTGCAACTTAGTCTGTGACTAAAGGTACTGAAGCGACTGATGATCTATGTGAATCACTGTTTCTTTACCCATTAAGTAGTGTTTCCATTTCTTTACACTTTCTACGAAAGAAAAAAATTCTTTATCATATGTCGGATAATTTATTACTGCCTTAGAGAAAGTTTCAAAATGAAAACAAATTGGTTTCCCATTTTGAAGTAAGACTGCATCCATTGCATAACCACTAACATTTGTTGCAATTTTGAATGGTCGTTGAAGATCAGGCAAAGAAAAGATCGGTGTTGTGACAATTTTCTGTTTAAGTGTATCAAAATATTTTTTATGTTTCCCTCCCCACTGAAAGGAAACTCTAGATCCTGTTAAATCATGTAATGGTGATGTAATCAAAGAAAATTGAGCAATGAATTTTCTCCAATATTGAAATTCACCTAGGAAACTCCTAACTTTAGTTACATTCTGTGGTCTTGGCCACTTAACAATCACATCTATCTTAGCTAGATCTATCTTCAAATGACCACCTCCAACTATGTAACCAAGATAAACCAATGAAGTTTTCCCAAACTCACATTTTGACAATTTAATGTACAATTTTTCCAGTGTGCAACACTTCGAAAAATTGTTTAACATTCCTAACATGCTCTTCCATACTGGAACTGAAAATCAGTATATCATCTAAGTATATTATGACAAACTTATCAATGTATGGACGAAATACATCATTCATAACCTTCATGAAAGTTGCTATAGCATTACAAAAACCAAAAGGCATTACTAACCATTCAAATAGTCCCTGCCTAGTTTTGAATGCAGTTTTCCAAATGTCATTTTTTGCTATCCGTATTTGATGATACCCACTACAAAAATCCAACTTAGTGAAATAGACAACATTTTTCAAGTGGTAAACTAAATCATCTATCCTGGGAAGAGGATACATGTTCTTGAATGTGATTTTACTTAAGGCCCTAAATTTGACACACATTCTCCATGTCTCATATTTCTTAGGAACAAAAATTAAAGGTGAACCACATGGAGATGAACTAGGTCAAATGAAACCTTTTTCAACAAGCTCTTGGATTTGTTTCTTTATTTCTTCGTTCTCTATATCAGACACGTGATACGTTCTGACATTAGGAAGAGGGGCATCAGACATCAATTGTATCTCATGTTGTATTTCCCGTTTAGGAGGCAGATGTTTTGGTTCTTTAAATAGACTTTGAAAATAATCTACCACTTTAACCAAACTATCTTTAAATTGAGATTCACAACCTGAAAAATCATCATGTTGATCCTTATGTTATTGTTTTACAATCATGAGTACATATCTCTTACTTGAACTTATTAGTCTCTTCATCTTATTAGAATTAACTAAATCCAAGTGATTTTTTATTTTATGTTCCTGAACGATGTATTCAATCCCATCTTTATTAAGATGATATTTATGCTCTTTTCTATGTAACACTGCATCAAAATCATAGAGATAAGGACTTCCTAGCACTATTCCACATATATCTAATGGTATCACATCTAAATCCACTTCATCAATGCAATTAGCTGTGATGGAATATTTTAAACGACATTGCTTTGTGACATTAATCTAAGTCATTTCCTTTAGCCAACCTAATGGGTATGGTCTTGGATGATTCTGTGTCTCCAAACCCAATTTCTTAACTAATGATTCAGATATTAAATTTTCCTATGACCCATTGTCAAATAATGTATCTATTTTTTTGTTCTTAGAAGTTACCCTTATGTGAAATAATTCCATTATTTTATCTTCATTTAGATGATTAATGTTTGAAGAAGAAGCAAAAGTACTTGAACTAGACCTAGCGTCAAAAATTTTAGCTTTCGAAACCATTGTGGTTATTTTCCTTTCATCACCTCAATCGGAGCCCAAGTCTTGTTGGATTGCTGCATTAGCCTTCTTTTCAACTTTCTTCTTCTAGAACTTCTTTGGTTTGAGTTCCAGGTGAAGTTTCCAACATCTAGCTTCATCATGCCCGATCCTCTGGCAGTGAGTACAGGTAGGTATTTCACCTTCCTTCTGAGTTGTTGTTGTCTTATTTCCCTTCGAACTGCTCTTCCTCTTGTTGTCTTTGGAATCCTTGATTTCCAACTGTTTGGATACCTTTGGTGAAACATTAGGGGAGTTTTGAGGTCTAAAATGGGCCTCTTGAGGAAATTATAAAATAATAGTGGAAATAATAAAATAATATTATATTACATCATCAAATTCTAGAGGGAAAAAAATAATAAAAAATAATAAAACTACTTTTTCAACTCGTATTTTCAACATATCTCCGTAATTTTTTACTCAAATTTCAAGCGAAAACACTTGTTGGATGCATAATTTAATTCCTCATCCAAGGAGTACCCATGTTGCATAATTTCGATGGACCCTACTACACAAAAAATGATAAATACATGAAAAACGTGATTACAATCACTTTTTTCATGTATTTCTCATTTTTCGTCTAGTAGGGTCCATCAGAAGTATGCAACATGGGTACTCCTTGGATGAGGAATTAAATTATGCATCCAATGAGCGTTTCTACTCGAAATTTGAGTAAACACTTACGAAGATAAGTTGAAAATATGAATTGAAAAAGTAGTTCTATTATTTAATTATTTTTTATTCTTTGTACTTTTTTATTCCAAAAATGGTGAATCATCCCCCATGGCTAACATCATCATATTGAATCATATTGGTTCTTATAAAGTTTATTTTGGTTGTACATTTTTCATAGGAGGCCCATTTTAGACCTCAAAATTCCCCTAATGACTTGAATGGCCTGCCACCTGATTCGATATGTATGGCTTCAACACATACTTCATCAAAGACATTAGGATTAAACATCAATAATGTATGATGCAAATATGAATGTAAAATTCCAATGTAATTTAATAAATTTTCACGTGTATCCAAAGGAATACCAAGCACCAACACTTTCTTCCTGAACTCTTGAGTAAACTCCTGAACATTTTCTCCCTTAGCTTGTCGCAAATTTTGCCAATCAATAACAACTTTATGTATGTATCCCAATGGATAGAATTGTTTCTTGAGAGCTTTCAAAAACTTAGACCATGAGGAGATGACTTTAACTTTATTCTTTAAATCTATTTGTGTTTTACTCTCCCACCAGATTAAAGAAGTTTCCCCCATCCTAAGAGTAGCTAAATGGATTTTTGTCTTTTTATCAGAAATGTTCTAAATCATACAATACACTTCTAACTGCTTAATCCAGCTATCTAGTTTCTCTAGGTTCATTTTTCCATCATAAACAGGTAGTTCAAATTTTAAATCAAGTTTCAAAAGATATTTTTGAGGTTTCTTTTCTGTTTCAGAATCTGAACTAGAAGAAGAAGAAGATGATGATGATGATGAAGTTGATAGAGGAGAAGAAGGTTTATCAGATGAAGATGATGCATCTCTCGCCTTCTTATATTCTTAAAGTTCTCCCAACATTTGCTGCATGTTCAAAAAAAAAATTGAACTTGATTCTCTTCCATGACCTTCACTTCAGGAGTTTCACCTGCATCAGTTCCTATCATCATCGATTGATGAGCAACTTTTCACTTTCCAATTTCTAGATCGAACTCCTCAAGAATTCCTTCTCCATGTTGCAATATTAACATGGTTAACATTCATTGGAAAAAATACTACAAAGCACAACCTTCTCTGATACCAATTTATATGATTTGAATGTGATTGAAATTAAGTGTTGAAGTAGAATTGATTAATTTCCATCAGTGAATTGATTGTTAACTGAATTGCTTAATGTGGAAGACTAAAGGAAATATAAAGCATTTATGACTTAAACCACCAACATATTAAGAACTAAATTGAATCAAATGATAGATATAAGAGACAACAATATTTGATTACGAAGTTCGTCCTTGGTGGACTACGTCTCCAGGTCTGCTTTCAAGATGGGCGTCTGTTTTATTAGGATTGATCCGAGGAAGTATTTACACAACAAAAACACCAGAATAAATGTGCTCGCAGGCACCTCTCGTCACTGAAAATAGAAAACTATCTCTCATATATTTCCAATGCTTGTCTCTGAGCTCAATTCCACCTCTGAAAAACCAAAAAACACTGAAAACAAAAACCATTGCCTCTCTCGCTCAAAATCTAAATACAAAAGCACTCTGTCCTCATCATGTGAAAAGGCTAAGTTTATATAATTTCAGGTCTCGAACTCCTTTGGCCAAGTTTAGCATGGTTGTTTAGCAACTAATGGTGATTGGGTCTCAGTCTTGTAATAATGTGACACCTAGTGGATAGGGATACGGTGGATAACCTTGACAACTTGTGCAATTAATCAAAAACCCAAAATAGAACCTTATGTTATAATTTTAGCCCTGGTAGTCAGCAACCGGCGCAAAGTGAGCTGACATATTGCATGTGATCATCGCGATCTAACCCCCTACTGACACCTTACAATCTGATCTCGGTGAATTTTCAACGGTGCAGGCTGACATCACATGTGACAGCTATCCCTCTGGCGGTCATGGTTAATTCCGACATTTACTGCAATGGTCACTGCTAACATATGTTCACTTTCAATTTCCCGACGTGGTTCCGCTGCGGTTATGACTCTCGGTGGTTAACTGTGATGGTAAGTGCTAACATTTCGGTTGCATTCATATGTGAAGCGGTTCCGACACGGTTATATCTAGTGGCTTAATACTGTGGGTTATGTTACAAGGTTTTTATACATAAACCCGAAAGCCTTATAGCTTAGGTTTTGATACATTGTAATGTTTTACACCATAGTTTGATGTGCTAGGTATTTAGGACTCTAAACTTAGGATTTTAGGTCTTAGGTCTTAGGTCCACCACTTACATAGGTCTAGGACTTAGTCCTTTACATAATTACCACATATTTCCACCATCAAAAATACCACACACACCATGACATCACTTACACTTTTCCATATAATCAAGAATTCACCATGACAAAGTAACTCTTTCATCTGGAACATTGGAGGACCTGACGATCTGAAGAATGAACTGGACATCGAACAAACTAGAGCTAAATGGACCTCACTGTCGATTTTCACTGAAGCAAGATCCTCCTAGATCACCCCCCTTCATCATTGGTGCTCTTATAATCCTTAGCATTAGGATGAATTGGAAATTTTGACTCTGGAAATTAATTGCCCCCTTCATCAGTGGTGCTCGCATAATCCTTAGGATTAGGACGAAGTGGATATTTTGACTCTAGAAATTCTTCATTCCCCTCTTCATCAGTGCTGCTTGCATAATCCTTAGGATTAGGATGAAGTGGATATTCTTCATTCCCCTCTTCATCAGTGGTGCTCGCATAATCCTTAGGATTAGGACGAAGTGGATATTTTGACTCTAGAAATTATTTATTCTCCCCTTCATCAGTGGTGCTCACATAATCCTTGGGATTAGAATGAAGTGGATATTTTTACTCTGGAAATTCTTCATTCCCCTATTCATCAGTGGTGCTCGCATAATCCTTAGGATTAGGACGAAGTCGATATTTTAACTCTAGAAATTATTTATTCTCCCCTTCATCAGTGGTGGTCACATAATCCTTAGGATTAGGACGAAGTGGATATTTTGACTCTGGAAATTCTTCATCACCCCTTCATCAGTGGTGCCCTCATAATCCTTAGGATTAGGACGAAGTGAAAATTTTGACTCTGGAAATCCTTCATCATGCCCTTCATCATTGGTGCTCTCATAATCCTTAGGATTAAGACTAAATGGAATAACTAACTCCTGATTAACAAAAATTTCTTTTCGTTGCCCTTCATCAATTATGTTCTCATCATCCTTAGGATTAGGACCAAGTTGAAAATTTGACTCTCTATTCATGGTGAACGAACTCTTGTTATATTCATCAATCTGAATAGATTTGTTGCGTGATGAAGATGTTGATGTTGCAGAAAGAAAAACTTCACTATCAGAAGAACCTATGACTTTCAACAAGAATATGTTGAATGATACAAATGCACTCTCCCAATTACAATATATAGCTTAAAGACTGAAAATTTTCCTCTAAAATTTCCCCCCAAAAAATTTCGCTAAAAAATTTGCCTCCAAAATTTTTGTTTCAAATATTTCCCTCCAAAATATTTGTCTAAAATATATTTCAAAACATTTTTCTAAGCTGCTTGTCTTCAAATATTTCACCCTACTTTCTATTCAAAATATCCACAAAATATTCCTTTCATGCATTCCTTCCAAACTAAAATAATTTTTTTATTTAAATGATTTAACATTGACTACATATCGAAATTAATTTTTAAAATTTATGTTTTATTTTTTTGCCAACATTGAATAAAAGTTAATATAAACCTATACTATTAAATACATATTAATTTTATTAATTTTAATTTTAATCCCACATTCGTGAAATGCTAAAGCACTCGCACAATCTTCGCTATATAAGAGCAATCATTGTTCCTATTTTTCACATCACATCAAGTCATATGGGTATTGTTGGAGCAATTTTGTGGAGGTGTTGCACTGCCATTCATAACACATTGAATGAGAGTTTTTCACATTTGAAAGGTTATTTTTCCCATTATTTTGTCCATTTAAAGATGAATTTGGGGAGAATCTATTTTTTTTAATGGTTTTTATGTTCCAAAACTATTTTTTATGGTTTTTTATGTTCGAAAACCCTATTTTTTATATTTTTATAGCGAAGAAAATGGAAAAAAAAAAACTCAAATTTGTAGCGCTTTTAGGACAAAATTTAGAATAAAATAAAATAAAATTGGGTTTTTTGAATTCCTCCATGAAACAAAAAACCAAAAAAAAACCATGCACATTAAAAAAAAAGAAGTTACATTTATTTTATTTTAAAACATTAAAAAAAAAATAATCGCATTTGATATTTTAAATTCCCCTGCGGCCTTCGAACCCTGCAGTTTTTGCATGTGACCATCATTTTCTTTTCTGTGGGGGTGGGTAGTTTCTTTCATAGGTTCTGGGGGATACACGTTACCGATTCTTTTCATTACTTTTCACCGCCACCGTTTCTCCCTCCTCCCCTTTGACATCTTTCGCTCATTACCTCCTCCTCACGCGGGCAACTGGTACCATTACATCACCATGAGCAAAGAGGATGTGGATCTCATTTATAGTCCGGAGGTCGTTCACGTTCTTCCAATACAATTCAAATTCATGCGCAGAGAAAATTATTTTGTTCACTACACATCCCAAGGCACACAAACTGATGATATTCATCTTTCCTCCCTTCCTCGGCATGATGTCGCCTTTGTACCTCCTAACGGTGACCGTACCTCTCGCTCCAGGGAGGATTCTAAGGCATATGGTCACAAAAATAAACAAGCCAGGAAAGGTGTCCACCCAAAGTCTGGTATCGAAAAGCTCATTGTGGGTGAAGACATTGCCATTTCGAAGGTACCAGACAACCTGGAGAACATGCTTGTGGGATGTTTTTGTGTTCGAATGGCGTCATCTGAAGCTATTTCTGCTTGGATTAATGAACAGTGGAGACCCCTGCTTGGATACTCTCCTTCCTTTCATCAACTTTCTCACCGGTGACTCCTGTTTAGGTTAATATTAGCATATGATAAACTAAAATTGACAGACCATGTGTGGAATTGGGGTCTGACATGCCTTGTGCTTTAGCAATGGGACGTTCATTTCAACGCCGAAAATTCCCCACAACACTTGCAAAGAGTTTGGTTTATCCTGTCAGGCCTCCCTCAATTCTTCTGGAAATGTCCCCTGCTTGAGCCCATTGGAAATAAATTGGGCACATTCATCACACTTGAGGAAGACCAGGATACAAAACTGGACCGTACATGTGCAAAAATCCAAGTGGAATTGGATGTTCGCAAAGGTTTATTTGAAGGCATCATTCTTGAAATGCATGGAAGTTCTTGGACACAGAATCTTGACAATTGGAAACTTCCTTTCCAATGTTTTTTATGTAGACAAGTTGGCCACCTTTCCATGTAGTGCCCACATCCAGACCTCTCGCGACCCAGATATAAGAAACTGTAGAAAAATATTGACTCAGACCTGAAATCACTGTCTGACTCACCTGCCTCTGGGTTTGAAGCCTCTAAGGGGATAAAGGATGCTCATCATCAGGAACCTGCTGTCGTAACTTCTGCTAACAACGGTATGCCCGTTTGTTCCCCTCCCTTAAATTCTGCGGAAAATATTCCATTATGTGTTGACTGTGAAGGCATTTCTTCCTCCCCCTTAAGCGTCTCCATGTCGTTACCTATTTCTCCTTGTCCTCCCTCTCCCTTTTCTTCTCCTCCTTCTCCCCCTCATATTAAGTCTCTATAGGCTGCTTCCCGTGTTTCTCACCCTTCCCTTCCTTCTCCATCCTATGTTTCCAAGCTTCGTTCTCGCTCCTCTCTGCATTCTAACATTGCTGTGAAGGGTGGACTAGCTATTGATCTGACACCTAAAATAATTTTAGGTCGCAAATCACACCTGTCTAAAGCACATACCCAAGCCTCTATGGATATTAGTGCGAGTAGACAAAAAACTATTCAACGGGCCCTTGGAGTAGGGAAAGGCCCAAAAAAGGGTCTCTTATGATTTTTCTTTCAGTGAATGTGCGGGGTTTTGGGGGCGGCCCCTCTAAATTAGCTCTCAAAATATTAGTAAAAATCGTCTCCCTGGATGCCATTACAAGAAACTAAAGTTTCAGGTTCTTGTGTTGTGGATTTTCTGTCAACTTGGCTAAAATATTGTTCTTTCGCTTATAGTGATGGTATGGGGCAGGCTGGTGGCCTGGTGACATCGTGTTGCCCATCCATTTCTATCCTCTCCTCAAATTGCCACTAGGCTTTTATTTCTTCGTCCTGCATTGACCAGAAGTCTAGATTACCTTTCACCTTATTTAATATTTACATTCCCTACTCTGAAAAAAGGATCTTTTGGTCATCCCTGCTCTCCACAGAAATCACTCTTCCTAGACCCATGATTTTGGGAGGTGACCTAAATTTTACCCTTTCTCTACAGGAAGTTTGGTGGGGGTCGGCTAGAGTTGACCCATTGGCCCCTTTCTTTCTATCCCTTTTGGAATCCCATAAGTTGGTGGATGTTATGCCCCACAAACTTTCCCCTACTTGGCATAGTAAGCGAAAAAATGACGAAGCTGTAGCAAAAATATTGGACAGATTTCTTATTTCATATGATCTTATTTATGGGTAGTTCAGAGTTTCGTTATGGGTGGAAACAGGTGGTTATTCTGATCATCTCCCTATAATTCTATCTATTGATGCCCCTAAGTCGAAACCTCCCTCTCCCTTTAAATTCAACCAAGTGTGTCTTTTAGAGGAGGATTATAGGTCTCTGATTAGAAATTCTTGGATGCATCTCTCTTCTGATCAGCCCATTCCATATATGAAACAATGGGCATCAAACATGGCCAACATAAAAAAGGTTACGAAAATATGGTTTCATAATTTTCGAGCCGGTCAACAAGAATATTTTAAAAAAACTGAAGTTGATTTAGCTAGTCTCTATTATTCCAATCAAAATGGTTGTCTCTCTAAAGCAGATCTTGAAACCATAAAATCCCTGGTGATTAAGAAAAATGACCTTCTCTTGAAGGAGGAACAACTATGATGTTTAAAAAGTCATGCAATTTGGAGTCAGGCTGGTGACAATAACACTAAGTTTTTTCATCATTTTGCATCTCATAGAAGAAATCAAAACACTATCTGAGAGATTCTTAATTAAAATGGTGAAAAAGTAAGATATTTCAAGGATAAAGAAAGTGTTGGTCTACATCATTTTAAGAATGCTTTCACAACACCTGAAGGTTGCCTGATCCAAGAAATTTTACAAGTCCTTAATCTATTTCCTCGAATGATTTCGAAAGAAATGAATAATGTCCTAAAAAAAGAAGTAGATGATGTGGACCTCGAACATATTCTTCGATATTACAAAAAAGATAAGAGCCCTGGCCTGGATGAATTAACCATCGAATTCTACTTGGGATTTTTTGATCTATTAAAAGATGATTTACTGAAAGTAGTGAAGGAATCCCAAAAATCTGGAAAGGTCCTGGGCTCTTTAAATTCGACCTTTATTGCACTCATTCCCAAGAATCAAAACCCCACAAATTTTGGAGATTTCCGTCCAATCTCATGTTGCAATCTGATCTACAAATTGATTTCAAAGATAATTTCTTAGTGTTTGAAGCCCATCTTAAGCAGTATTATATTTGAGGAATAGTTCAGATTTCTATATAAGCGTCAAATACATGATGTTGTGTCTTTGGCTCAAGAAGTTTTTCACTCTGCTCATCTTAATAAAAAGGAATCCTTTGCGCTCAAACTGGATTTATCAAAATCTTAGGATAGGGTAAACTTTACCTTTCTTAGACTCTTATTAATTCAGATTGGGATGGTTGTGGAAGTTGTGGAATGGAACATGGGGTGCATTCAATCACCATCCTTTGTTATCCTTATAAATGGGTCTCCCTCTAATTTTTTTTATCCATCTAGAGGGCTTCGTCAGGGATGCCCTATGTCTCCCTTTTTGTTCCTTTTAATTGTTGAAGCTTTAAGTCGTCTTGTAAAACAAACTCATGAATCTGGATCTTTCAAAGGTATACACATTGCAGGATGTGAATTTAAGACACATTTCCTTTTTGTTGATGGCATTCTCCTTTTTGGTGATGCCTCAAAAGAAAATGCTAATACCCTTTTAAGATTCTTGTCCTCTATCAAAAGGCCACTGGAATGTTGATAAATTGTGAAAAGTCTTGTCTAATCCATAACATCTCTTCAAATCCCTTGTTATCATACATCAGATATTCTTTACCCTTTCCTCTCTCTGAGTGGGCAACTATGTTCAAATATTTGGGTTTTTCCGTCAAAACAAATTCATATGTGTTCATGGACTGGCTATGGCTTTATCAAAAGATTGAAAAATGCATCTTGCATTGGACCAATAGATGCCTTTCTAGAGGAGGTTGTTTGGTCTTACTTAAATCATTTCTCCAAATTATTATTGTGTATTGGGCCACCATTGCAGCCATTCCAAAAGGAATTCTTCACAAAGTTAGGAAAAAAAATTTCTCCTTTCTTTGGATTGCCTTTAAAAAGAATGATGGAATCCCTTTATCAAAATGGTCTACCTTAGCTCTTTCCAAAGAGCTGGGAGGTTGGGGAATAAAAAAATTGCCTATCTTTTGTTTATCTTTAGTTGCAAAGTCATTATGGAGACTTGCTGAGAATCCTGGCTCTCTGTGGGGGCACATTTTATGTGCTAAATACATCCCAGGCATTGTTGTTTCGACTTGGTTCCGTTCTCAAACAAAATCTCATAAGAATGGCTCAATTGGTTGGAAGGCCCTTTTACAATATTTTCCTATGATTCGTGAATGGAATGCGTGGAACATTGGTAAAGGTAATCAAGTCAGAATATATTTGGATCCATGGGTTGGGGCAAGAAATAATTTTAAGCTCTTTGAGAGGCCTCGAAATATTTTACACACAAATCAGATTTTCACCATAACAGATGCAGCGTCCTCTTTTCCATGGGCGTGGGGATCTTCAAGCTGGAAATTAGCAGTCTCCCTAAGGCTCAGTGAGGAGGATTCACTGGAATGGACTTCTTATGTACACCTTCTGGTTAATAATTTTATACATCTTGACCAAGATGCGGATGACACGCGGGTTTGGACAAAAAACTCAACTTCTAGATCTTTCTCTGCAAACCAAGGCTATAAGGCTTTTATGGAGGAATCCTCTTTAGTAGTAAAAGAGGATTGGTGGACTCTAGTACGGAAATCCCCTGGAAAATTAAAAGCCAAACTTGTGTTATGGTTGGCTTTAAAAAATAAGCTCCTTACATTGGAAAATCTGAAAAAACGTGGATGGGAAGGTCCGAGTCCTTGTCCTATGTGTGGAATAAATTCTGAGACAGGCCCTCACCTTTTATTTTTTTGCTCTTATGCAGAGTCGGTATGGAACAATTCAGTCTCTGCTTTTTCTTCAGTTCAGATGGAAGCAGTTGATAATTTTCTATCCCGAACAAATCAATGGTGGAGCCTTCCCAGGGTAAGCACTTTTGCTGCTCTCCCCTCTTTCTTCACTTATGGGATATGGTGGGCTCGAAACACGGCAATTTTTAATGGAAAATTTATCCCAGAAGAACTGACTTCGTCTTTAATTATTCAGTGGACCAATGAACACAAGTGTCCTCCAAAAGTGAAGAAATTGAGAATTATTCAGCCTCCAGTCATCAGTCATGACATACCATGGGCTTTTTTTGATGGAGCCAGCCAAGGGTCTCCTCCTCTCGCTGGTGCAAGAGCAACCCTCCATTTTAGCTCGGGAAAGAAGTTATTAATAAAGTTTTCTCCTGGTCATGGTTCTAATAATAGAGTTGAATTGGCTGCTCTTTGGGTTGTTTTATTTGTAGCACACAGCAGAGGTATTACAGATATGCAGTGCTTTGGTGACTCAAAATTAGTAGTGGATTGGGCTCTCCAGCGATCACAGATTTTGGCTCCTCACTGACAAGCAATCTTACGAGCCATTCAACATTTTTTCTCCAAATTTACCTCACTTTCTTTCCAACATGTATACAGAGAATTGAATGAAGAGGTTGATTTCCTATCAAAGCAAGCTCCGACGTTACATTCAGGACATTTGTTGATAATAGATGCCTCCTCTTCTAAAGAGGAAGTAATATTGGTATAGTAAGTGATAGTATGAAGCTCCAAAGAAGAATATAAATGTATCCCGAACATACATATTTTTTGTGGTTTTGATCAGTTTTTTGCAGAAATGTTTTTATTGACATTTTTAAGAGGTTCCAGCGCTATACAACTCAAGGAGCAATGTAAAAACCCTATGGGGGCCAGTCCGTTATTCAAATATGAATAAAGATTTTTTTTCCTTGGAATATATATATATATAATGGATATTGATGCATGTTATTGCTTATAAATTTCAAAATCCGGGATTAATTTTACATGATAAAACATATCTCTCTCTCTATGTAAAAGTACCCTAATTTTGAAATTCATAAGCAATAACATACCCGGATTTTGAAATTTATAAGCAATAACTTGCATCAATATCCATGATGTAATTGATCCACCTCCCTTGTTTCCGCCTCCTCCCCCTGCCCCAACACACACACACATATACATATGATTTAAAGAATTGTATTAAATGAAAAACCACATGTTGATGTTATTTTGAGTGCATTTGTAATATGTTGCAAAATTTTTGCATGTCACACTTTAATGTATTTGAAAAAATTCTCTCCATAAAATTCCATCATTAACCTTGGTGTTGTTATTATTGAACTATCGACACAAAATGAGATTAGTGTTGAAGTGAGTTAAATAGTGAAGAAAATAGATTAGGAAGAACCAAACACTTTTTATTGGATTTATGAGGAAAAAATATTATTTGTTTATTTTGATATTAAACATTTATTTGACTATTAGCCTCTTGAAATATCAATATTTACATAGTTTTAACACATCAAAAAAATGTGGGCCATACACACAACTACTACAAGCATTAGTGAAAACCATCAAACTAAAAAATGTAGCTTGTCTTATGCCAAAACCCTTAGAACACATAGTGTTGCCATATTACGTCCAAACTAACATGCACTAAAGTTTAGGAACCATATGGTACAATGTTGATCATAAACACTATGAAATAATCAACCCAACAACTGGTAGGTGAAGAAATAGAAGAAACCAGAATAATAATATCACAAACAATGAAACTAGTGGAAAAGGCTTTAAGCCATAATGTATATTCACAATTGTATATTTCTCTTCCAATGATACAAATATATAATACAATGATGAAACCACCTCATATGTTCTCAACTTGACACCTCACAAAAGAGATAAAAAAGGATGAGAGAAAATAGGTGCTAGAAACTCTAGAAACATACCTAGGATAAAAACTATATAAGATGTGAAATTATTAAAGTTGGTACATTATGAATTAATGATTGTTTAAGAGACTAACATTCCCCCCAATTATAAGTTAGTGCAATAACACCATAAACGCAACATAAAATAGTACTATCTCCAAATATTCATACTAAAACTCTTGTGCTGAGTTGCAATGAAGAATTGCTTGAAAAATCACCAAAACTAGATGTCGAAAAATCCAATATGAAGAGAGTGAACCAAGAGAAGTGAAGCAGCTACAAGTCTGATACATGTCTAAAAATGCTTAGCCACTCAATCTAATTCCAAGTTGCAATGAAAAAGGATCCATCTATCCATTGGTAGGTCGAATGGCCATCCAAGTGAACAAAAACGTCTACAATATTGCTCTCAATCAACATTTGAATCATATATCCAATGTATGATTCAATTACAAAATATTGAACCACATCTTTTGCAAAGTTTTCTTTCCCATTTGGAAAATTTTGATGGCCACTGGAAAATTTGATGCCCATTTGGAAATTTAATTTTGTTGTTGTTGAAACTTTCATCCTAACAACCATCTTCAATTCCATCATCAATTCTCCCCTTTGTCAGCTAAAATGAGAGACCACAAGCGGTTTTTGTTTGACCACTAACCATTTGCATTTGATTTTTGAACCCCCCCCCCAAGATGTAGGAGAGTGTCACCATTGTACTCCCCCTTTGAGGCTTATGAGAGTACCATTTTCATTTGAATTTTCACTACACCATGTCTTTACTCGAGATTGAATTCTTCGGTAAGACATATATAATAGTTTGATTGTTGACAACTACTCCCAAGGATCAATCCATCCATAGTCAATCTTCAATCTTGCAGGTTTGTTTCTTTTGGAGCAACTCTATGATGGATGATTCATCTTACCACAATGGTGACAAGGATGGAGATCAAAACAATGATCTTCCACGTGACCAGTGTGATTGCAATGTTTACAATTATCTTTTTCCTCATTGTTGCTTGATGTTTCATTTTCCAAAAAAAACCTCCACTAACAAACTTCATTGATCTTGAAAATTTGGAATATGCAAGTTGTTGTCATCTTTGTTATATCCTAACCCATGTCAATTTTTTTTGCACTAGATTTCTTCCCATGGTCTGATGATTGGATTACAAAGAGAAATTGGATCTTCATCATGTACAACTTCAAGAATGCATTAGGGTTTCATTATTGGTCATTAGTTGTGGGGGCCCATCTAATCATCAAGGGATCCTCATCCACAATATGCTCCTAACCATAATTTTTCGGTCAAGAGGCTTTGGGTTCCCTGAAATGGCCAATCCTAAAGTCATAAATTGCTTTTCATTTCTAGTTGTGGAAAGAGACCAATATATCCACACTCCCACCTCTAAAATGTACTTTCCTACAAAATGTTGAGCCCTCTCTATCACCTTAGGAACATTATGCTCATCGAGGCCAAGAAGGGCCAAGTGGCTCCATACAGTTTTGCAAGGGGAAACAACCCCAAAAGTCCAAAAGTAGTTGTAAATGCTCCATCTCCCTTTGAAGCTTCCATACTTGCACAATAATCTAAAGGATAAGTTGGAACATGTTAATACATTATCATATCACAAGAAACTCTATGAAATATCTCTAGCATTAAGCAACACTTTGTTGTGCTTCTTCAATAGAAAAAAAAAAAACTTCAACACAAACTAGAATCTAGGGAGAATGGGCTTATATCACCTATAGGAGATATTTTCTTAACAATAAAGTTTTCCATGAAATGGACATATGGAGCTATCATTGACATAGAGACTTTAACTAGGCCCTTGTCAACTTGGCTATGGGACAAAACAAATGGAAATGTTTAGGGTTTCATTTCCTCACATTAGGGGCACCACAAATTTTGCACCTAAGGATTTTAATCATTTATCCTCAAACCTCCCACAATAAAGAACCATGTAAAGAGCTTTCTTTAGCTCCAAGGTTGGCTTCAAAAGGTTCACAAGAAACACAACCATGTTTTCTTCTTAGACCTAACTCACCAAATCTTATCCAAACTACTTTCTAATGCTAGTTTGAGACAAATCTATTTGTAGCCTAGAGCAAGCTTATAATTAGTAAACAATGTGGCACCCTCATTTCCAATCTCACCAGCATGCTTGCAACACAAGAATGCCCAAAATAGGAGGAATATCACTCTGAGATTAGGCTTTGTACACTCTCAGGGATAAGCTTCTATAGATTGGCCCATCTAATTTTATGTTTATTTCCATCTAGGGGATCCATTCTCTCATTTTGCTGTTGAAGAATTCCTTGGTTGTCTAGACTCTAAATAACCCTTTTATACAGTGGCAAGGGTAAATATCATGAAGACTCCGCTAGGAGCATCTCATCATAGACTAGGGGTGACTACCATAAACAATGTTCATTTAATGACAAGTCAAGGTCATAAGAAGACATTTCTCCATGTTAGCCTTCCAATACTCTGAACCACAAACATATGAACTATCTTAACATGAATAAGAGTGAGAACCAAATTTTGCAATGAAATACACTACTACCAGACACATTTACCTAGTGGGAAATCAAAACCAATTCTAAACAACGTAGTAATATGGATCTGGGCATTGACTCTGTCAATATCACCATATTTTATGCCATCAGGTATTTGAGGCCAAACCAGATGTATCCAAACACTCCATCGTGTAGTCCCAAAAAAATTGATACTCCACAAAGGTGAAAAAGAGTCCCGTTTTCTTAATAAATGTTTTCCGTAGTTGCTATTAATAATAGTGTGACAAAATTTACAAAGAACAACAATGAAACTCAAATCGCTGGCTATCTTAGAAACTCAAATTAGAAACATTAATTCGCCATGCTGGCAGGTCACTAGAACCTAAAAACATATCTAATCTATCATAAAGAACATATCTAATCTATCATAAAGAACATATCTATCATAACTAATCTATCATAAAAACATAAAAGATATGCAGATGCAGGGGGTTCATCTTTATCATCTGGTAGACAGCCATTCCCAGCCTTTGGTTGGCAGGGCTTTGGAACAGTGAATTCCCAGCCATCATCGTTCTCCTGCTGTTCTTCCAGCCGCTTCTCTGCTTCAAAATTTCAAGTGCGGATGTGGGGAACCTCTCTGCTTCTCTGTGGCCACTCTGCACTCTGAAATTTCTGGAGTCAAAACATTTATTCTGTTTTCTTCTACACGGTTTTTATTTTCTGAGTAAAAATATGTCTTTGAGCGTTTCCTCAAAGAGTAGGTTTAACCATTTGTACATAACCTCCGACTTAACACCTACTTGACTGTTATTGTGTCATCATCCTCGACAGAGTCCACACTTGTATTCTAGTAAAAAGAAAGTCACTGCTTTCTGAACTATGAGTATTCGGAAAACTCATTAGGTCATCTTGAACCGGCCTGGAGATAGATTTCATGCGGCAACCATCTGGATTCAAAGTTTTCTCACTATTCTTTCCCCGCAGTTTAGGAGAGAAAAAACCAGAAGCAAAAGCCTCCAATGCTCTTGTAGTCAAGGGGCGGACCCTTGTGCTTTGCCTTCCTGTAGAGTACTTTCATTGTTTTCTTGTCGCTTGATAGAATGGCTTTCATCTGGATCAGGACTTGAGGACTGTGCAACTCCTGGATTATTAAACACATCCTGAGAATGCCAAAAATTTGCCTCAGAATAAGAAGTTTCTTCAAACTTTGAAGCTTGTGAGACTTGACTGCTTATTTCTGAGACAGAATTGATCTTCATGTTTATTGGATGATCATAGGGTAAATTTAAATCAGGAACTATCCCAGGTGTCAATCTGCGTATCGGAGAGTTCTCAGAACTGTTATTAATCTTATTTCCAGAAAGCGAATCTGTACTCAGAGAAGTAGCATTGATGCTTCTCTCGGCACTTGCATGAGTTGAAGATGGTACGGATATTCTTATTTCTGATGGACTGGCACCTAAAAGAGGTTCAGGCTCAAGAGATTCTCCCTTGGGGTCAAATTTCAGCACTGTTGTTTGATCTTTTGACTCAGAATAAGAAGTTTCTTCAGGATCATAGGGTAAGTTTAAATCAGGAACTATCCCAAGTGTCAATCTGCATATCCTAGAATTCTGAGTTGAAGATGGTAGGGATATGCTTATTTCTGATGAACTGGCCCCTAAAAGAGGTTCAGGCTCAGGAGATTCTCCCATTGTTGTTTGACCTTTTGACTCACAATATTCTACCAAACTAGCTGCACTTTTATCATCTTTGTAGTTTATACAGGTAGTTAGTTCCCTCTGCTTCAAGGCAGAGAGCAGGGAATCCCTCCGATCAGGGGTTGGTTCCTTGCACATTCCAAAACTCTCATTCCTATCAACTACATCACCGGCTGACTTTTCCAAATTACAGTTCAATGAATCCCCCTCCAGAGGCAACGTCACTCTTTTTCGTATCCTCGGTGTTAGACTGGTGTCAACAACTGTAAATATAGAAGATTGTACTTGTTTGGGTTGAAGATAGGAACAGGGATGGCCTGCATGCCCATTTTCTTCATCTGCATTCTCAGAAGTATGGAAGCATTCTGGCTTCACTTCGACTCCTGTTATACCATGTGTGTCTAGTTCAAGCAGCCTTGGATCTGATGCCACCCAGCTTAAAACCTCACTAACAGAATTAAAATAATGAATTCCTTTTGTTAGATATTTTCTTGAAAACTTCTGTACACCAGGGATCAGAAACACTGAAGTCTTCCTCAATTCATAGGCAGCTTTGTCGGGTTTCTCAGAATGCCATCCCTTTGCCAAGAGACGAGGCCACACTGCTTCCCAAAATAAGTCATCTGCTTGAGCTTTGCTAAGCCTAAAATATCCAATTACAAACTTAATAATATCTTCAGTAGAAAGACTGGAACATGATTTGCCAGTAGGAATTTTATAACGAGAAGTCCTGACTGGGTTTTTCTTTGTTGGGTGTCTGACAGCCGCAGTAAGATCTTCCTTGCCAGCTTTGCCAATTCCCACGGCTTGAACAAGTGCATTTGGTCCTGCTAATTCTTTCAGCTTTGCAACAAACTCTTCCATAGAAACTCTTCCATCATTGAATGCCTTTGTTACCTGTTTATCAGAAAAACCCGTGAGACCCTATAGCTGTAAGAACATTCAAAATATCATAATAGTAGTAAGAACCCGTGAGACTTTTTTTGAAATGTGTTTCATAATTGCATTGAGCAAAAACATAAATCGAGAATATTACGAAAATAAGGACAGCGGATAGGCTATCAACACAAAATTGGATAAGGGATAAAATGTTAAAAGACAAAGCCCAAAATCTCAAACCAGACTCCCAAGAACAGCAAATCTAATGAGAGACAAAACATGGGAGAGGCGAATGAGCTAATTCCCTTTACAAATCCCTGGGTTTTCATACACGGAAGAAGCCTTCAACACAAAATTGGATAAAGGGATAAAATATCAAAAGACAAAGCCCAAAATCTCAAACCAGACTCCCAAGAACAGCAAATCTAATGAGAGACAAAACATGGGAGAGGCGAATGAGCTAATTCCCTTTACAAATCCCTGGGATTTCATACACGGAAGAAGCCTGAGCCTGGAAAAAGTAAACAAAAACATTCCTTTACAGCTTCTTGGGCAACATACGAGGGAGCAGCATGTGCCTAGGCAAGAAAATCACTCCACTCTGCCAATACAGTGTGCAGGGGAAATTCCTTAAAATTCATAACCCATATCTTAAAAAGCAACTGTTCTTACTCAAAGAATTGAGTTCACTTTTGTGAATGATGCCCACATGTTTCTAAGGTTAATTTGTCATTTAGGTTAAATCTATTGCAAAACCAAGAAGATTATTGTGGTCCAACTGGATTATGAAATTCAGTTCATATGTATCAGTTACAACTTACAAGATGTATCCTGACATCACATCATAATGCAAACTCTATTTGCACCCCAATTAAACTAAATTGGTTTTGTGGACATTAAAATGTCATATCAGCATTCCATTGATGTATGATCAGATTAACAACAGCATACCATTTTTACATTTACATAACAAATTGAATTTTTGGCGAGAAAACATTACCTCTGGGATCTCATGTTTCAAATGCTCAGGTATGTCAGGAATAAGGCGTGCCAACAATTCCTGTTGCCGCCATCTAGAGAAAATGCGTTTCCCTTGGATACACTTTCTGCTTCTTGTCTTTCTAGATTCTGCCCATCTGCAATATGACTCTGTATTGAAGAACTTGCCATAATAGTGTGATAATATATCCCCCATTTCTTTAGTTTCCACAAATCTTTTCACTGCTTTAAGATTTTTTCCAAAAATATACAGACCAAGTATGAATAAATCTTCCTCAGTTTTACTCCAGGATGCACTTGGGCTGCCAGGCACTATCATGTAACCTTTTGAGCTTGCATCTTCCCCCATATTATGTATTCCATTCTGCTGAACCTGGCAATTGGAATCAATGCAGTGCTTGTTTGAGTCTTTCATCTTCTTGACCATCTTCCAACCAACCCTGCCCCTTTTTCTTCGACGCCCATGAGAATAGGAAGAAGTATCAAGCAGAGTCTTAGCTGCCACAGTAGATTCTGTCAGGGTATCCTCTGGTCTTAAGAAATCTGTGTTCAAACCAGCTGTAATATACATATTGTCTTCTCTGAGTTGGCCACTGTTACTGATCGCATGGGTACATTCACATTGATCATTTTCCAGTTCAGATAAATCAACCTGACACAATTCACAATCTTTTTTTATGGCTCCAACTGGGGAAGACTTCTTTGAAGGGAACTCATTATCTGAGAGTGTTCCATTTCCAAAAGGTAAAAAACAACTTATCTGCATTACTGGCACAGGTAATCCCTCCACAAACAGTAGCTCAAATTTATCAGCCTTGTCATCCTTAGAATCCCTACTGTAATTTATTCCCAGTTGATCACAGCCCTTTTGCAGCTTAAATGGTGACACGTTGACTTGATACTTATCTCCAATCCGGGGGGGATTATGTGGACTATCAGAGTCATCACTGGAGTAAGTAGATTCTGATGACAATAATGGACTTCCACATATTTCATTAGTTGGCTCACTCCCATCATTGCTTTCATGAAGAGATGGCTGCATTTCCTGTATTGTGAAAGCCAGTCTCTTCATCTAATGACAGTATAGCGATCTGAACAGACAAACAGTTTTTTTAAGAGCCCAGCATTATCAAGTTCAAGGCCATAAACAGCAGTAGCGACACACACACTCAAGTTCTTGAAATGGAAAATTGCCAGATAACAGAATAGACAAACCTAGATTCAACACATTAAACAGTACAGTGGTTTCCTTTTCCTTTAGTCCTAGCCAAATCTGAAAGCATAATAATTGAGTTCAGAGTTAATCTACGTTTGTTTCATCATTAACATAACATAAGCTTGTTATGGTACAAATGTAAGGATCAACTCAGAAATTCCTCTAATTGATTGATTGCACATCTCATAAATCCTGGATAGACTGAGGAAATTCAATACCAAACCCTGCTGTAAAAGAAGAAATTCATCTTGACTAGCAACCATGATTTCAATCTTGCAAATGTCTTAGAGCTAAGAGATTGAGGCTTCTGTTGAAAATTGAGATACATAGACAGAGGTTTCGGTATTAGGGTTGGGTCCTCTGAATATAAACCCATGTCATGATCCATATGATTCCACAATAATGTAATGTCCTAGGGTAATTTTAGCCCTTAGGATTCTATGTTTATCAGGGTTACAATAATTCAACAAGATAATACAACAGCAGTTTTCATTTTTTCAACAGTAGACATCATTGAAATAGCAAAAATATTTCCACCACAATAAAGATATCTAACAGCAATATGATTCCCAACTAAGTTAGGGATGACTGCCCAAAAAAACAGTAGATTCTTCCAAACAATTATCACAATATAATTTTTATTTTCAAGATCAATACTCAGCAATTCAACTACTTATCCAATCCTACTGTGACTACACCAACCATAGTCACAGTTTTATTGGGTCCGATGAGGCTCGCTTGTTGTATTTCATCATCAAGGTCAGTTTCACAAAATTCATTCTTGGTTCCATTGCATTCTGATGTCTCTTGTAAAACGAAGTTATTATCAAGCACATTTTAATTAAATATGCTAAATGTGTTATTTGAAGCAGATTATTTGAAGAAACGCCCTAGTGTAAAATCTCGTTGGAACCAGGAAGAAGAGATCTATAGGATGGGATGGATGAAAAGTGACTTTCAGTGGCTGGAGGAATCATAGAGGCAGATTAATCATTTTCTGGGATAAAAAATGACTTAATTAAAAATAAAATAAAAGAGAGTCACTTAAATAAAATAAAAGGGAGAAGCTTCTAGAATGAAAAATAAAAAATATAAAAGTTAAAGTGCTTCTAGAAGGTTGAAGAGAGATCCATCAAGTCTTTAAAAGAGGGGGGAAAACAAGTCATTGAGATATCTTGGATTTGGAATATTTTCTTTTGGGAAGTTTGAGAAGTTGGTTTCAGGTTCAGAGAGCCCTAGGACAAAAGCACTTGGGTTTTTTTTGTGTTGGAAAATCAAGTTATATAATAGATTAATATTGATTCTCCTTACTTGGTAATTACTTTGTGATGTTTGTGGAGTATTTTATTATTTTGTTGTACTTCCTCATCAAGCAATTATAAAAAACATGAAGATTACAAAACACAAGGAACACAAGATAAAGGCCTAACGCTAGAGGAAAAACCCCACAACGGGGGGAAAACCCCGAACAATCCTCTTCTTATAGAATCATATCAAAATGAGACCTTCAAAACCCTAAAGACCAAGTCTAAGACCTCCTCAAGCCCCAAATCAACCCCTCCAAATGATCTCCTCCAAACAAGACAAAATCTACTAAATTCAACGCGAGTCAAACTCTTCACAAACGCCTCTCGGTCTAAAGTCTCCGGTCCTGCAACTTTAGGTTTGCAATTCAGCCTGGAATTTTTCAGCCCCTACAACTTGCCCAAAAACCCTAACTTCTCGCACGTGTGAGCGAGAGATGATTCGATTTCCATTTCTTCTTCATTCTCTCTTGAATTGTCCTTCTCTCCTTGACTTTTGTTCTTCAAAAATTCTTCTTATCTTACGCGCAGATCGAACTTGTGCAAGTGCTCCAAATGTGTCAATGTCTCATGCTATATATACACTCTTCAAGAGGTTGAATAGGCCTCTTCTAGGTGACTTCATCTTGGTAGGGCCCGACTTGGTCTTAGGGAGTCCAAATAATGTTTCTTTCTTAATAGAAATTTTCCCCAAAAAGGGGTATTTTAGATATGACAATAATTCTTTTTTGACTCATGACAAATATTTCTTGAAAAACTCTAGGAGCATGAAATGCATGCTTGACCTAGATGACCATTAAATGGAGCATGAAACTCATGCTTGAAAAACAATATTTTTTCTTTCTTCTTTTGCTTGATACATAAAATATACATAATGACATAAGTAAAATACAATTATGAAGGCCGAAACTAGTTACTTTTCCAACATCTTGATGTGTTGGACAAAGACCCCAACTCACTATTTTGTAGATTTCATTCATAAATCTCGTAGAGCTTCATCGACATCAATTGGTGAGCATATCAAAGCAAATATGTGGGTTGAAGTAGGGGATCAACCAAATCTCCAATTTGGGCTTCATTTCCAATGATGTAGTGGAAGATCAGGAGTTATTGTCGAGCCATTTGTCGGTATTTGTAGCGAGATTCTAGAAACCCTATTTAATATAATAAGGCTGAATTTTTTCTACGAGTTTGTTGCCATTTCTCGTGTATTTTTTTTGAGTTGAAACATTTCATTTAATTTATGGGTTTTTATTGCAAATTTGATTAATTTGTTGGCAATATCCATTATGTAAAATTCTACACATTTTGTGGTGTTTTTGGATGTAATTCATGGAGTAATTTTGTCGAAGTAAAATACCTAATGTTTTAACGAAAAATGATAAAAAGGGAGTTTTGTTGCTAGCCTTAGGGTTTAGGAGCATCTAAGATTAAATTTAGGAACATGTATTTCTTGGGTGAGAGAAAATATTTAGTTTAAATAAAATAATAGGAAATTTCGTGAGAGACAAAATTCTAGATAGGACATGTGCTATTTGCGTGATAATCAAATTTATGAAATTTAATAAATAGTTATTTTGCATGTGAAAAATAGTGTCACATCTAAGCCTTGCCTAAAGAGACTCTATAAAAGGAACACATTCTTATGAAAGGGACATGTTGGAGCTCCTTAATGTTAGATGGGCATCATAATGGCATTCTAAGTTTTCTAGTGAGAACTCATGTGATTCGTTGTAAATTGGTGATCTTGAGCATTGTTGATAGTGTGGTGGATATGAATCATTGACCCTCGGGGAGATCGAGTTGCAACCCAAATTCCTACTAGGCTAGTGTTATCCTCTCCTCATGCCTACTAATCGTACTATAGCTCGTAGGAGCCAAAGGGAAGAAGAGTACATTGTGTTGGTAGCGGGTGGACAACCAAGTGGGACCCAAACAAATTTAGTTAAGCACGTGAGAATTGCAAAAAAAATCATCATAGCAACCACAATGAGAAAGGAATGAGGATCGCGACAACCTCGCATTAAGGATTTTACCTTCTATTGGGTGAATAATAACTCATGTAACTTATTTTAGGGGTTAATTAGTAAAACATTTGACCATCCTTGATTATATTTCATGCATTATTGTTTTGTACATTGTTGTAGAATTTAGTGACAATGTGCTTAAGTGTTGAAGTTGTAAAGTTTTGCAATTATATTTATAGATGTATTTACTTCTTCTTGAAAAATAAAATTGAGCAGAAAATTGGGGGTCATATGGAGGGGGCCTTACACACATGAATGTTCATCAAAATTTGAATATTTATATATTTATTGGTCGATCAATTTTTTGGTCCGTCTCGCAGTTCCTAGTTTTTGGAGTCAATTGGTTTGATGACCACTCCAATTATGATAACATTGGTTCATTGTTCATTTTCAATTTTAACTTTTTGAGTCTTGACTCTAGATACCGTTGACTTTAGATTGAGTCTTTTGACTTGTCACTTTTTACTATTTTTGAGTTTGAGTAATTTCAATTTACTATTATATTCTTTAGACTTTAGTATATACTATTGAATCGCTTATGATGTATGAATCATTGTATTTCTATAATTTATTGAATTATACAGTTTTTAATCATGTTTTTAAAATCCCCAACGTCCCCCATCCCCCCCTAAATTTCCATAAAAATTTGTCCTCCCTATGCATCTTTTTCATTCCTTGTGCCCCCTATCCACGGAAACTTGGTCGTAACATTGGGGTTTACCCCTTAGAGGTTTGAGATAAGGGTATTGTAATAAAACCCGAGGGTAGATTTGAGGAGAACCCTTGCTCCTTGCTTTCACTTCTACAAATGGAAAACGAAAGTGAGAAAGAATGAGCGTGTCGCTATTTTATAAAGCAAAATGCACTTTTTTGAGACAACGTATCTACAATGCGCCACGGGATACGGCCATATCCAGAGTACAGAGCGTCACGGGACGCACCAGTACCACGTACGGACATAGCCACATCTCGTGAAATGCGATCACGAATCCTAGTGAATCGTATCGGATTTTTCCCGGTCGGGATTCGAAGACACGGGGACGAATCCGTTTCTTAGATAGTATGGTATCTTCTCTCCTTGGATTACCTAGAAAATTGAGTTGTCTCATAATGAAATATTGTGTCTTTTTTCCGTTGTTGTTTGATATTCTATTTCATGACAACTCTAAGGATGAAAATTCAGAGAGTTGAGATATGAGAAACCTTTAGTCAAAGAGATGACAGACTTTTATGTTTTGTATTAAAAACTCCAATTTTGGAAAAATTTCTATAGTAGGTGGATTGGTAAGTTCAATTTGAGGCTCAAGCTATGTGAGGACGTTGAAACTAATCAAAAGACTTAAGCGAGTCCCTAAGTTCATATTAAAGTTAGTTAGACTTTGTATTTTTAATTGTAATTTATACATTATAGTTTATTATTCTCTTATCTCATTGTTAAATGTGATTACTCGTATTTTATTGTATTTTATTAGAATAATTTTTCAAACTTCATCACTCTCCTATAATGTATAATGTTGTACTCCCATATTGAGATAATACAAATGAGTGCACAACAAAGTGTAGAGTGCAATAATCTCCTTTCTACTTGCATGCTTGTTCTTTCTCTTGGGAGTCTGCTCTTGTGCGAGAATATCCAATAATTGTCACGTGTCCATATGAAACACCCAAGGAGATAGTGTGGGTACATCCTTGGACATGGTATATTAATGCCCTTTGAGGGTGTAGGTGGATTGGAAAATTAGGTTTGATGTCCAAGCTATGTCATGTGGTTGAAACGAGTATCTGGGTAGGGTGGGTGCTTTCCTAGAAATGTTATTAAAACTCAGACTAGTTATCAAATCATTCAACTCCAAAAACGAGAACCAAAGGAAAATGCTAGAAAAAAATAAATATATATTGAACTACAAAAACGGGTCGATCAAAAAGCGCTAATTTTGGACAACTAGGTCCAAAACTCCATGTTGTGATGCTCAGATGAAGATACCAATATTTTTATTGGGTTCCTCTTTCAGAGAGGTGTCAAGATCAATCGAAAAGATCATCTTGATCCGATGGCAGCGAACATTTATTTTGAATTTATTTTTAATCTATTTAAAATATGTGCGGTGTCCGCCTTAAGGTTTTGTGCCCCTGAGAAGATGTGTCACACCCCTCAATGATGGATATAAATAAGGTTAACATTGGAGGACATTTCACTCATCTCATCCTCACACATTCTCTCTCCTCATCTGATTGGTTCGATCACTTGGAGTCTCTTCTCTCCACATGTGGGAAAAATGCGACGCAACACTTTTCGTTTTTTCGACTAGGGTTTCTACAAACGAAACTTTACACTAGTGTTGACTTTGGTCAACGCAGGGTCCAAATCGATTTGAAACTCTCCCAAAAATCTCGATTTTCCCTAATCCCATTTTTCGGCACTATTTTCCAAAGCAAAACGTTGACTTTTGACTTTTCAAATCGTTAACCTAGCTGTGTTGATGTTGTTTGTGTTGATCATTGGCTGACAACGTTGACTTTTGGTTTGACTTTTTGAGTTGACTATTTGGTTTGTCCTAGAGTTATAAAGTGACATTGCTAGTTGATTGACCATATTGAGACTTTGTTGGTTGAAGCATCTTGTTGACCATCGTAGCTCACCAACACAATTATATCTTTCTGTGGCTTGTCTTCTATTGTCTCATTTTGGTATGTTCTATCAACATTTTACTTTATTGTTTATGTGATTTCTGTCTGATATTGAAGAGAAAGTAAAGATGCATCAAGCATGTAGAACATCTACATAAATTTACATGGTTCGAGTTGAGGTGAAGACAAAGCCCTAATTTATACTTGATCAGAAGAAGAGGATGGGTTCCTCAAACTTCTGATAGCTTCAAGAGTGATGACAAATTATGCAGGAAGGATGACTTCCATGCTTGGAAGATGACATTGGATCTTAACTTGGAAGACCAGATGTCATGGACTATGTGTAGGGGCAAAATCCAAGAGCCTCCCGTCCTTGCTCTTACATTCTTTTATAAAAAAAGTATAAGAAGAGATAAAAGCAAAGCTAATGATCGGGGACTCAATTCACAAGAAGTCGAAGTTTGCCCTACATCTCTGAAATTAGGAACATCCAAAGATGTATGATAATTGGTCCACATGTTGAGCCAAAAAATGTGAATCAAGTCTTTATTCTTCAAGAATCAATTGAAGAATTTGAAGAAAGACGAGGATGAGCTATTCAATCATATTTTTTGAAATTTGATAAGATCGGGAACAATCTATTGGCTATTGGGGAGACAATAGATGATCAAAGATAGTACTCACCGCACTTGGAGGGCTCTCATCAGGAATGGAATGTGTTCAACACTACCATTCTCAATAATAATGTGATACGACTTTGACAAAGTACTATCAAGATACGTTCAAGAAGGGATAAGAATGAAGGAATATGAAAATGAGGAAATGTTTGCTGTATTTGCTCATTCTGAAAGAATAACTTTGGTGGTCAAGAACAAAGGAAGAGCAGGGGCCCCGAGGAAAGAAGGGCAATTGTTTCACTTGTCATAGGCCGGATCTGCTATGCTAGAGAAATTCCCTTTCAAGAGGATTCTCCCGATGGTGATGACAACAACAACAATAGAATGGCGATCAAAGGAACAATAGGTTCAAGGGGGAAAGAGGAAGGCTCCTCTGTGAAATGGTCAACCTTTCAAAAGGGTCGAAACTCCGGTATGAGAATCAAATGTTGTTGATAAAATAAATGAATTCATTCTTGTATATGCCCTCTTTGTTGCATCTCCACCGACACTATGGATGTTTGGTTGATAGATAGTGGTGCCTCAAGGCACATCACTAGGTTCAAACACTCTACGATATAGTTGAGAAGGATACTAATGGATTATCCTTGGAGATAATGCCACATATCCTATGAAAGGGACGAGTATGACCCTCCACTTGTCTCAAGGTCAAGTCCTGCATGCAAAGGATGTACTCTATGTACCTAATTTGAAGAAGAACCTTATGTCTATATTGGCCATGGAAGACAAAGGTTCAATGTGGCATTCATTGATGGAAAAGTGCACATGTGGAAGAAGAGGCTTCAAGGAAGCTATGATGATTAGGTTTAGAGTTGATACACTCTACCAAGTTGGAGGAAGTCCTTTGGGAGGGCGATGACATGTGATCTTTGTTCGAAAGATTGAACTATGGCACCGGAAGCGGGACACCTTCACTACAAGGGCCTTCGAGAAGCAAGGAAGGTGGTGAAGCGAGGATGCCGTTCTCAAATAATCATGAAGAGTTTGTATGTCCAGGTTGTTCCGAAGGAAAGCACTGGGGACCTTTCCCTCAAGCGTCCTAAAGACATACGGTTATTGCAATTAGTACATTACGATATGTCTGGTATCTTTTTTGTGACATCATTGGGAGGATGTTCTTATTATATGACGTTCTATATGACTTCTCTCAAAAAACCTGGATATACTTCTTGAAGAAAGAAGGATGAGGCTTTCATGTGGTTTTGTACCTTGAAGGCCTTGGTGGAAAATCGACGGGGAAGAAGATCAAGATATTGAGGACTAATAATGGCATTGAATATGAGATGAACAAGTTCAAGAAATTTTGAAGAAGGCGCGTGGGGAGACCACAACTGTCTATACTCACGAGCAAAATGGCATTCTTTGAGCAGAAAAAAATAGGACCATTGTGGAAGTTGCTGAGTGCCATGCTTCTTGGCCAGAGTCTATCGAGTTTCTATGGGAGAAGCTACGAACACTATTGTGTACATACAAAACCGATGCCCACATTCATAGCTGGACTCAAAACTCTTGAGGTTTTCTCTAGTAAGAAGCAGCGTCTCACATTTATAGTTTTTGGATGTCTGTTTATTTTCACCGTCGAAAGAGAGGAGCAAAGGTGGATGCTTATGGGAAGATGGGAATTTTTGTAGGGACTACAAAGGAAACCAAATGCCTATAGAGTCGTGTGCACAGTCGAAGGGAAGTGGAGATATGCCACGATGTCACTTTTGACGAAGATGCTTCCTTGAAGAAAGTAGTCAATCTTCCGAGATGCGAGGAAGATCATGAAGCAAGGCACAGGAAATCAAGAAGAGCGAAGGATGAGACAATGCTCGATGCTAAAGGACCGATGGACCCGGGTTTATCCCTCCTTCTGCGGGAAGAGACCATCATGGCTCGGGGACACTCTCGAGGATGCGGGGACATGTAGCCCCAAGAGGGACATTCCATGAAAGCAAGAAGCGGGAAGTGAATGCCAAAAGGGTATCTAGAAGCCATGACTACTATTGTATAATCACAGGCACAGATATTTTGAGGGCCGAAGTAAAGCATCAGTCTAGAAGGATGCTATGCACGAAGAGTATGAGTCCATAATGAAGAATGATGTGGGATGTGGTTCCAAGATTGGAGGACAAGCGGTTGTCACCTCGAAATGGCTCTACAAGATCAAGCATGGATAGATGGAAGTGATATTCAAGGCAATATTCGTTGCGGTGGCTTCTCTCAAAATGAAGGCATAGACTATGATGACATATTTACTTTTTTGTGGCCTGATATACCACCATTCGATCTATCATACCCTTTAATACACTACGCAAGGATAAAGTCTTCATCGAGATGGATGTGAAGACCGCATTTATGCATGGTGCGATAAAGGAAAGTGTATGTAGAAAGAGAATCTCTCACGGGGTTAGAAGTCCAGGATCGGGGACACCCATGTATGCGAGTTGATGAAAGCCCTCTGTAGTCTGGAAGCAAGCACCCGGAGCTTGGTACGAGATGATAGATAACTACTTGATGAAGGCGGGCTTCACTCATGGTAATGTATCCCAGACCTTTACTTCAAGGTTGATAGAGAAAGCCTCTCATTACGGTGTTGTATGTGGGCCGACCTCTTCCTGACGGAGTGTTGATCCGCTCATTCATCGGTGCGAAGGGCTCCCCTTTGCTGAGTTCGAGATGAAGGACCTAGTGATGCACTACTTCCTAGGCCTGGAGGTGCGGAAGAGCCTGCGAATTGTCCTTTCTCAAAAGGATGTGAAGCTTACGGAAAGATTTGGTATGGTGGAGTAGTAAGTTCATGTCGACACCCGATGGAGCTCAACTTTAAGTTGAGTGGCGGTGTTGCTAGGCCGTGTTAGAAAATCCTACTAAGTATCGTCAACTCCCATAGGGGCCCGATGTTCTTAGTGAACATCGATCGGACATATGTTTTGCGAGTGAACACTTTGATTCAACATATGGTTGAGCCTCATCACACTCGGGTTGGTGCCAAGAATCTTCGAGATATCTTTGGGGCACGATAAACCATGGGCTGAGATAAAGCTATAGGGAGCGTGACACTCCTTGGATATGCGATGCTAATTGGGCTAACGGTGTGGTGGATCGTAGAGCACATTAGGATGCTCCTTCACACTTGGTTACGCCGATATCATGAATGAGCAAGAAGCGAAGTCGGTAACTTTGAGCACCGCGGAGGCGAATACATTACCGGTGAGTATGGCTTGTTGTAGGCATATTAATATCCGTTTCCGGGATATTTCAAAAAAACACACCAAACTGACAGTTATTTGAGGAGGGCATTTCTGGATATGTCGCCTCTAAAGGAACGAGATCTGAAGGCTATCTGGCCCTTTCTAGACTCTATCTAAGAGTGAGAGATAAACACCGTGGTATAGAACTAGAACACCCAAACAATAATAATTACGACGAACTATAGTATCCCAAAAATGGAATTCTCATTGAGATCATGCAGAAAAACGAATTCTTCAGTTATGATGGCTTCAGCTATCATAGAATATGTCTGAAAATGCTCAGCAACCAAAATAAATAACAGCAGCAACCTTTACTCAACTTTTAGGGGCAAAAAGGTGGGGAAAAGTGAGGATTTTTGCCCTAAAATGAGTGTATAAGAAAATATGCGTACAATGACGTCTCAAGGTTCTGGGATATGTTAGAATAGGTCAAGAGGGACTTCCATGTCGAATTTCAGCACAAACAAAGGCGTTTTGCTAAGTTAAGCCAGTTCCTCCTTTGACTAGTCAATAAAAACCACGATTTCCCAAGACTTTGAATATGCGAAATTTGATGAAGCAAGGGCAGCGTATTTTCTGAAGAAATATGATGTATAACACTATAAATAATCAGAGAATTAGTTTGAGAACAAGGCTAGGCTTTCAGCAAGGTTAAACAACGGTTTTATATAGAAAACCCCCTCCAGAGATAGAGGTGTCGCAAGACAAAGATTGATCCGAAACCCTTCGGCGTTTTCTCCGGGAGGCTGAAGCTTATATTTATTATATTACAGATCTGAAACTGGTAAATACATGAAAACATAGATCTATAATGAGACAAAAATGCCCAAAAGGGCTCTTTATTACTTTCCCTTGAGGATTTCGGCAATATGAAATGCGGAGCGAGATCGGGATTTCACTTGCGAGCGGATCGAAGAATGATTCAGAATTTCTGAAGCAAACTTCAGTATCAGATCAAATATACTTGGATTGGTTGGCCAATCCAGAGATCACCCATCAATCAGAGATCTAACTCCCAAAATGATGCCAAAAACCCTTGGAAGCAGTTTGCTCAGCCAGAAATAACAACGCGATTACAGGGGGAAAATTTGCGTAGTATACACCATGAAGAACATATAGGCACGATGCCAAGATCTGATAATAAGCTCCAATATCTCCCAATCTGATCCTCCAAAGGAAGAGGCTCTCCTACGAAAAAATAAGAGAAGGAGAGGTGGTGTCGTAAAGTCACCACGGCAACACCCTACAACACAATATTACGTGCTGCGGCTTAATAACGTCACGGAGGATGATGCTAAGAAAATAGCCTTGCCCAAGCAAGCACTCGAAGTCCCAGGGCTAGGGTGAGATCTCCGCACGGAGACACTCGATTGCACTAAAACGGTACGGCGGGCAGACTCATGACTAAGCGTGCCAAAGAAGACAATATGTCTCACTCAACAATCCATAATCCAAGCATCCAAGCATGAATAAAATGAGGAGGCTCCTCCATCTTTTATAGCATTGGTTTCCCTCCAAAAACCCAACGTAGCCTCTCTCTCTCCTCCACATCCTCATCCTTATCCACATCTTCATCCTTATCTGTGAGAAGCTTGGAGAAACTTCTAGAGTGTACATAGGCCCCCTCCTCCCGTGGTGTTGGGTCTTGACTCCCACTTAAGTCACAACGTTGTGCTACTAGGTGGATGTCTTATTTCATTTAAGTGAGTTTAGACCCTCTTTACTCACTTTTTATTTATATAAACTATAGACGAAAAAATAAACAAAATAGAATATTTCAATTTGTTGTCGCAAATTAGGAATATTATAGTCCCAAACAAAATTTTGCTTGCCCTCAAGCAAGTTGCCTGAACAAGTCTCCTCCTAGCGGATGCTCTCCGCAATCTTTGCCAAAATATGCAGGTCCCCGAGATGCGCCCTTTGAATATTCCCTATACTCTGCATCATCCTAATATGAAGGGATCTCTCGATATCGGGATCCAGACCGATCTCTCATGGTACCGGCCAACCAACAATCCTCCCATATCCCATTGCCACCACGGCCAATAATAGCCAAGTTCGATGGCTCGGTGCGCACGCCTCACAGCTATAGTGATGAAGACCATGACTCGCATTTGTGTTGTATACGTCATGGTGTAAGTGACTCCCATCGACGGTGTACTAAATCATCACCTCTCTCCACTCAAGGCATGAAGTGAGGAACATCTCTCTCATGTGGATCCTCCATCCCCAAGCAATCATCCAAACAAAATGGAGGCCACCTCCCCACAAGTGTGACTCCACGAGAAAATCTCCTTCCACCTCAAGCTCAGGAAATGAAGGTGGAGTTTGAAAATCTAAACTTAGCGAGCATCATAGCTTACCCCATGCTGACCTTCTCTCCACTCATGACAAGTGTGGAAGTATATCTTTGATCTGGTACATAAAATCATTGGCCTCCAATGGCAAAGTGAAGAACAATCCTCCAAGAAGGTTCCTCCAACAATATGAAGAACAAATTTGGCCCAAACAATCCATCCATGAAGAATAGGACATGGTCATCATGGATCATCTGAATGAGAGAGGTTCTTTGAGAAGGTTTTACATGATGATACATGATGCAAACAATCTCTCACAAGGATACGGTGCGGTCTCATCCTTTTGCAACTTGAGGAAAAATTACATGGCAAGCAATGTACAAGATCCATCACATCTACTAATGGATAGTAAATGGCTGAACATGACAACAACATAAGACCAAACACTTGCCCATGGCTATACAATGGATGACTATCAATCTCATGGCTCACCTTAAAGAAAACACATATGTAGCCAGTGTGGCCATGCCTCCTCCCATGCTCCCATTAGAACATGTAGTGCGAGAAAATACTCAAGAACACATCGGCTCATGTGTCTCTCTCATAATCAAGCCTCCCATACAAATTTGATCTATATCGGCAAATGGAGACATGATCAAGCTGACAAAATGAAGGAAGCGGCTTGAAGGTTACAAGTGATCTGAGAAATTGCTGCATGACTTCCCCCAAGTACAAGCAGCGAGTTTACAAATTCTTTGCTTGATAAGAGTAAGGAAAAAATGTTTATGTTAACCATGCATGTCTTCATATGATACATGATATAGTCTGACAAATGAACATACATGTGGTGATAAAACATTTGCCCAAGGCCAAAAAAGAAATGGTTGCCTATGTAAATTGGCCCAATACAACTCATGGAGCAATGTGACAAGCTTGCCCCCTCGTGAAGCAATACTGCGCCTTTGCATAAGAATGGTAAGAGTGTGCAAATCAATGAATGTATAAACAAATCCACTCACTATATCCTGGAAATAAGATGGTACATGGGTCCATACATGGGTCTTCCATAGTGCTTTGGCCTACTATGAAGAAGAATGAACCATGTCTTTAGAAGATAATCCTCTGATGCTTGGAAACCCAAGTCGAGAAGAATATACCATAGATGTCGCTATCATCATTACCTCCTCTTTGTTCATCAAGTGCAACAAATGTGAAGTGATCCTGGGACCTATGGGTTGTAGATCCCACCATAACTCTCTTTGAGCACACTTCATCCATAAGGATTCTGCTCCAAGGTAGCTGTGACGTGAGCTCATGCAAATAAGTTCATGTCAATACAAAGAAAGCTCTATTCTTTGACATGCTCCTTGTCAAAGACTCCTCTAATAATCTTGCAACAAATATGGAATACCTCCCAAGATGGAAGTGCTTCCCAATCATCATCAAAGACCAAGGAGATAGTGCCATCTCCTCCTCCTGTAACATCATACAAAGTGTCGAGAGCAAATCTGCCCTTGCTCCGAAACAAACCAAGCAACAAGACATTGTGTTGCCTCCCCATACCTCCATCCTTACCAATCATGTGATGAAGACACAATGAATGATATGAGTATCATATCAACACCATGCATCCCATACTCTATGCTGCTCAATGATGCAAGTATCCCGCCATCTTTCCTTCATCCTCCGACTCTTAGGAAGAGTGTTTTCCAAGTGATGGCCAAACTCTTTCAGGTAACCCCGGCACAACCAAGCCTCTTGTTGCAGTATGTAGATCTGCAAGTACAAGTGATGGCCAAACTCCCTCAAGAGTAACCGAGCGCATCCAAGCCTCCTGTGCCTAGTATCCCACCGGATACGCAAGTAGCCTCTAGCTCCTTGCTCATCAACCACATCCACTCAATCACTTGTGGATGCCTCCTTCTTCTCCACATCTGGTACTCCTCCGCAGGGGGCCACCATCCTCCCAAATCAGAATTTCTGATTTTGCACTTCATGCAGGATTTTGAAATATAAAACTTCTCAAGGATCAATGAGACCTACTCCCAGAATCAAATAGGTGGTAGGAAAAAAACCTCTCATCATGATGTGTTTGGCTCAGGGATGTCCAACACAAGCACTTGAGGGCGTTGCTCCAGATCATAAGATGTCCTCCATCTTCTACTCTGCTCTTGTGAGAAGGAAGAAATTCATTACACCCATGGTGTGTCGGAAGTGCATCTCCGGTGAGATCTCTCCTTGAGACCTCCCCCTCCATCCATGTTGCAGTGCGGTGCAACAAAGGCACTCTCGATTTACATTTGGAACTTCTTGTAGAGGCTGCCAGAGTCCCATCCTCAAAAGTGTCGAGTGCCCAAGTTGTTGATGCATGTGTTTGCTCCTCCATGAGTGTGACAAACGTTTTCTGAGAAGCCTCCTCAAGAGGTGATGTGATCTCTTCTTCTTGATGAGAATTGGAAGGCGCATGAGTACTTCCTCTTCTTTTTCTTCATTCTTCTTGACCTCCTCAAGGTGGATGTGTTATTTCTTACGGATCTGAAAAAGAGATGAGAATAAACTCTCATTTTTCATAGTTAAGGTCTTCTTGGGCTTAGAATCGCAAGGACTATTGGATTCCTCATGCATGGGAAGAGGAGTGATCTCCCGGTGGTATGCGCAAATCTGAACTACGCATGCTAGAAACTCCTCATTACCATAGTACCTTCCTCCTTCATCTTTTGTACGGGCGACGGTAATCTTTGAAGGGCAAAGTGCTGAAGTCTTCCCCTTGGATTGCCATTCTCGGAAATACTCTCCAAAGGGTATATGACCATGCGACGTGGGAATCCTCATATGTGCCATAGATAACTTGGCTCCACAGGCCCAGGCAGAACATGCTCACGATACCCTTTGTAATATCATTTCCCGGGATATTTCAAAAAGCTACCACCAAACCCCAACCGGAGATTAGCGGGGCATTTCTGAATGTCCCTCTAAAAAACGAGATCCGGAGGCTATCTGGCCCTTTCGGACTACTGTCTAAGATTGAAGATAAACACACCAAGTGGTATAGAACTAGAACACCCAAACAATAATAGTGCAACAAAGCGCAGTATCCCAAAAATGGAGATTCTCGTGAGATCATGCACAAAAACACATTCTTCAGTTATGATGGCTTCAACTATCATATAATATGTCTGAAAATTCTCAGCAGCAAAAGAAATAACATCAGCAACCTTTACTCAACTTTTAGGGGCAAAAAGGTGGGAAAGAAGTGAGGATTTGGCCTAAAATGAGTGTATAAGAACATATGCATAAAATGACATCTCAAGGTTCTGCTAGGATATGTTAGAGAATGGGTCAATATTAAGGGACTTCCATGTCAATTTCAGCTCAAACAAAGGCGTTTTACTAAGTTAACGGTTCCTCCTTCTTGACTAGTCAATAAAAACCTTTGATTTCCCAAGACTTTGAATATGCGAGAAATTTGCTGAAGCAAAGGGCAGCGTATTTTCTGAAGGAATATGATGTATAACACTATAAATAATCATAGAATGAGTTTGAGAACAAGGCATAGGCTTTCGGCAAAAGGTTAAACATCGGTTTTATATAGAAAAACCCCTCGAAGATAGAGGTGCCGCAAGACAAAGATTGATCAGAAACCCTTCGGCGTTTTCTCCGGAGGCTGAAGCTTATATTTTGTTATATTACAGATCTGAAACTGGTAAATACATGAAAACATAGATCTATAATGAGACAAAATGCCCAAGGGCTCTTTATTACTTTCCTTGGGGATTTCGGCCAAATACATGAGAATGGGAACGAGATCTAAGTTTTTTCTTGCAGCGAGATACGAAGAATGTTTCAGAATTTCTGAAGCAAGCTTGATTATCAGATCAGAAATATATTTAGTTAGTTGGCAATCCAGAGATCACCCTCAATCGAGAGATCTAACTCCCAAAATGATGCCAAAACCCTTGGGCAATATTTGCTCCTTGACAATAATGCGAGATGCAGGGGAAAGGGCTAGTAGTATACCATGAAGAACATATAGGCCTGATGCCAAGATCTGATAATAAGCTCAATATCTCCCAATCTGATCCTCCAAAGGAAAGAGAGACTCTCCCTCTAAAGCAAGAGAAGGAGGTGGTGTCGTAAGTCACACGGTAACACCCCTACAACAAAGTATTACGCAGCTACGACGACAATAACTCTGTGCGGAGAGGATGATGCTAAGAAAATAACCTTGCCGGCTTCGAGCACTCGAAGTCCCACGAGGCTAAGGGTGAGATCTCCGCACGGAGACACTCGGTTGCACTAACGGTGCGATGAACGGGCTAAAAACGACCGGTGTGCCAAAGAAGACAATATGTCTCACTCAACAATCCATAATCCAAGCATCCCAGCATGAATAAAGCTAGGGAGGCTCCTCCATATTTTATAGCATTGGTTTTCCCTCCAAAACCCAACGTAGCCTCTCTCTCTCCCTCCACATCCTCATCCTTATCATCTTCATCATGCTCTGAAGCTTGGAGAAACTTCTAGAGTGTACATAGGCCCCCTCCTCCATGTGGTGTTGGGTCCCCCTGACTCCCACTTAAGTCATAATGTTGTGCTACTAGGTGGATGTCTTATTTCATTTAAGTGAGTTTAGACCCTCTTTACTCACTTTTTATTTATTTATAAACTATGAGCAGAAATAAACAAATAGAATATTCCAATTTGTTGTCGCAAATTAGGAATATTACAAAAACAATCACAGTTTGCGAAAGCTCTTTAGTGGTTGTTCGGGCATGTGCTAGATACCGTGATACTGTGATAGCGAGTTGGATTCGATTTTACGAAATCCACTGTGTTCCACGATGGATCCAAGCATATTGATATCGGGTAGCACTTTATACGGGATATGGTACAACGAGGCGTCGTAGGCTCGATCATATAAGGCCCGATGAAGCGGGTCGTGTAGCATATTCTCACAAAGCCCTAGGGAGAGAGTCAAGTTCCTAACCTTAGTGAAGTCTGAGTATCATGAGCAGCCCTATTACAAAGGGTCTTGTTGGACGATGAGCTGCAGAAGCTCTAGGGGAGCTTTAGGATAACTTCTACCAGTCTTTATAAGCAACCACGGGGCTAGGCTTGCCGAACCTTGTTGGTGTTAGCCCACGCTTGCAGATTTGTGATTATTGAGTTGGCTCACCTCTCATTATACGTACCTACTGTATGCATCCTAACCATTGAGTTCGGGGCTCATGGGAAGTACCTCTCATTTGACGGTGAAGTGGGAAAGATAGAGGCTAGTAGACGATGGACGAATCGGAAGATTTTACGTATTCTCTATCTAGGATGGCACGGTCCAACCACTTGATGCGGGATCAAGTCTAGTGAGGTTTAGGACCTCCTACTCACTTTGGGTGAGATAAACCAACCCGGGTTGGTATGAAGAGGCTTGTTTGTGAGTCTTTATGAGGTTTAGGACCTTTTGGGTAAATCACGACAATGCAATGATGTCTTTGTGACTAACCCATACATTTTGAAATGAAGCGGCAAAGCAGGATTCGACACGATGCCACAAGATGTTTTGGATTGCACGAGGTGGATGGAGTTCTCCCTAGTTGAGAGGAGTGTTAATTTTGGACAACTAGGTCCAAACTCCATGTTGTGATGCTCAGTTTTGATGAAGATACCAATATTTTTATTGGGTTCCTCTTTCAGAGAGGTGTCAAGATCAATCAAAGATCATCTTGATCCGATGAAAGCAGAACATTTATTTTGAATTTATTTTTAATCTATTTAAAATATGTGCAGGTGCGTACCTTAAGGTTTTGTGCCCGTAGAAGATGTGTCACACACCCCTCAATGATGGATATAAATAAGGTTAACATTGGAGGACATTTCACTCATCTCTCATCCTCACACATTCTCTCTCCTCATCTGATTGGTTCGATCACTTGGAGTCTCTTCTCTCTCCACATGTGGGAAATCTAGTAGCATCACTTTTGTTTTTTGGACTCAGGGTTTCTAAGCAAAGACTTGACCCTGATGCGTTGACTTTGGTCAACATACGGGTCAAATCGATTCGAAACTCTCCCAAAAATCTCGATTTCCCTAATCCTCATCGCACTATTTCCCGAAGCAAAACGTTGACTTTTGACTTTTCGTCGTTAACCTAGTCGTTGATGTTGTTTCGTGTTGACCATCGATGACAACGTGACTTTTGGTTTGACTTTTGAGTTGACTATTTGGCTATCCTAGAAGTCATAAAGTGACATTGATGGTTGATTGACCATATTGAGACTTTGTTGGTTGAAGCATCATGTTGACCATCGTAGCGCACCAACACAATTATATCTTTCTGGGCGTTGTCTATTTGTCAATCTACTGGGTGATGTTTCTATCAACATTTTATTTATTGTTTATGTGATTGCTGTCTGATATTGAAGAGAAAGTAAAGATGCATCAAGCATGTAGAACATCTACATAAATTTACAAAAACTACATAAACATATTCAAATTTTGAAACAAGAAATATTTTCATAACATGCATGTGAATCCAAACTAATATACTTTGCATATACTTGTATATATGCAAAGTTTTCTTGTCACATATAGCAAGCAGCTATGCGTACAACCAAAATAGCATTGAGTGAAATCCATATCTAAAAAGAATCCCAAAGATCCAGATACATCAACAAAAGAAGTTCTAAATGACATCTATGAGTCCAAAAATAAGCATAGTACTAATTAATAATTGTAGTTGAGACACTAAACCATACAATCTAATCATATAAAGAGATGCCTCCAATATGACTAAATTCAAAAATGAGATTCTAGATTTATTTCCCTAGCCTTAAAAAGTACCCATCCAACTCTCCAAATCAATCCTTCAATAGTTGGTTTTCGGTTCAAGAGTGTAGGGTGGGTGGGTCCATGCAAGGGTGGGTCTCAGAGTGCCAACTTTGGTTCAATGAATAGGACATGACCAAAAGAGTTGTCTTTACAAGCCACACTTTGAAAGTAAATCTTGCATGGTTTTTGTCCCCTTTCCAATCAATAAAAAAATGAGTTTAGCCACCAGTATGTCCATAGGTTAGGGCAAGTTGGAGAGCTTTTAATAATAATTACCAAGGTTAAGGTTCAAAGTGAGTGGGCTTGTTTTCCCATGATAATGCCATGGATTTCTAAACCAACAAACGTACTCAAAACTACTTACAAGTTTGAGGGTGATTTTGACTTGATAGTGATTTTGAAAAAATATATAACCCTTAGTGATAGCTCTTAGCTAAAGATAATCACTATATATGAAATAGATCTGACATGGAAATTAAGTACCCCTCTCCAACCCATAAAAGAGGATTAACCACCAAAACCTACAAATCTTAACCAGAAAAGTTCACCCCACATAACTGTCTAACTTAGACACTTATGTTGCTTTGATGCAACTTCAAAAACAAACTATCTTGCATAGAATTTTGGCAATGTAAAGATGTGTAGGAGCATGTCATGCATTGTTAAGAGGGGATCTATAACTCCTATATGCACGTCCATGCAAACACAATGATTTACTCACAGTACATTCATACAACACCAACCGAACAGTATGTATTACCAGCGGTTTCCAATGGGAATGTGTACCAAAAATATTGATACCCAGAATATCCTCACTTTTTTTTTCAAATCGAGAGAGCTAGAGCTCATCACTTATACTGAATTAACAAACCTATTGATGCAGTATACAACGGGAATTCGATCCAGACGATGAGGAGGATCTAAGCACAATAATACGTGAACATGAAAAAGAAGAGATATCAAGTGTGGACGATTACAAACACGCGCTTTAGAACTAGAAAAACAGTAGGTTACCTGCTCTATTTTGGCGTTGTTTTATGTGACTTCGCTGCTGCGCATCCCGCGAGTGACAGCGCGAATATTGAAGAATAACGCACAACGAATGAAGCAGTAAAGCGATGTGAAATTTATTTATAAATCGTGGAGCTGCCTTGAATGGACGTGAAATTTATTTTTTATTTTTCAAATTTTATTTTTTTGGGTCCATCCCTTTTTTTAGAAAACATGAAAATCGCTTTACTCATTTTTGTATGTTGTTGAAAAAACTTAGCTGATAAAAACCCTAATTATAAATGAATATATTTATATTAATATTTTAAATTTAATAAATTTTAAAAACTATTGTGAGTATCACTTTTCCAATCAGAGTTGTATTATGAGTATCATTTTCACAATTGGAATTGTCTTTAGTGTGATTTTTGGAGTTTCAGGTGTTTGAATCGGGTGAAAAAAAATTGAGGTGAGGTGATATTTTGATTTATGTTTAAACTAGTTTTTTGTACTGTATATATGGATTCACCACTTGGCACTTCGATTGTGCAAGGTTTCCTATCAAACTTACGATGTTCCCAATGAATTTCTATCAGATTTTAGAAAAAATTAGACTTCGTTCACAATCTCTCGTGGGTCATTTGATAATGAAATATAATGTTAATTTCAAAATTATAAAATATTTTATAATCAAATTAGAAATTGAATTAATATAAATGAAAGAATTAATTTCTACTTAAATATTATGAAATGATTTGAGAAATATAATATTTGAATTTAGGTTTATGTGATTCATATAATGAAAAGCAAGAACATTGTTAGTAAAAATCACATTATTAGAATTTTGTAGAGGCTTTGTTTCTAACCATCCGAGTGGTTCATAGTCACGTCAAGATAAACCACAATGGATATTTCGAAACTCATCCACAAAAGGGATTTCATTTTGTATGGTTATCCAAATTTGAAACTCCGGAGGAGAGATATTTAGAATCCAACATGTTAAGCGTCAATGTGACATAAGGTATCTCTCGAATGATTTTGGTGCCTTAGATACTTCTATGTGGTGGCTTCTTATACCATAGGATTAGTTTAAAAAAAATTAAAGATTAATTTTTTGTGATTGAATACTCTTATTATATCGTTTTTGTTACTATATTATTTTCCAAATTATTTTTTATATGATAAAAAAAATAAAGAAATAAGGGTGACGAGAAGGAGAGGTACTCTATGGCCTCGACGAGGGTAAAGTGTTCACATACTCATGGGGGTATAGGTGATATGAAAAATAATAAAGAACATATATATGGTCTATACTAGAAACTTTTGTTAGCCAAAAAAAACATCTAGTGGACACACTTTCAGATTATGAGAAATTCTCTCATTTGGTAGAAATCTCCCTCGGAAAGAAGCAACGAGAAGATATCCTATCCAAAACATATTTCCATGTTCTAAGGAGACTACCATGGGTGTAAATAGGTGAATTAAAGATAAATGGACAAATCAAGTATGTTATAATTCTTTAATCTACGATGAAGTCTCGTTAAAAAAAATTAGTTAAATTGGTTGATACAAGAAAATATAAAAAAATGGAAAATATAGAGGCCAAGAAAATATAAAAAAATGGAAAATTTAGAGGCCAATAGACTTTGTGGCAACCCCCGAAACACATGCATGGAGACAAGCCCTTTTGTTTTTGATTGAGACACTTTTGTAAGATATGTTCTTCCTATTATATGGTTGCCCCTATGGGCGCTCTACAACCAGCATGGGTGCAGATCTCAAGTAAAGAATTGATCATGTAAATGTAAACATGTAAACATGTAAACTTAAACTTAATGTTTAACATTTAACATTACAATTTTAATATAATGTCGGCCCTATTTAAAAATCAATCTAATTTTTATTATGTATAAACACAATATAAATTTAAACTATAAAGAGGTATGGTAAAAGTTATGGGCCAAATACCATTTTAATACCATGGGCCAAATACCATATTTATAAAAGAGGTATGGTAAATGAATAAATATAAAAGAGGTATAAAGATGTATAGTAAATAAATAAAAATATATCAAATAAGATTAGAAATCATCTCCGTAAATGTAAACAATTTAACATGCATAGGGTAAATCTCACGTAAACGTAAATGTAAACCTAAACCTAAAAAATCTCAAGTAAATGTAAAAATGCACTGTTTATAAACTTAAATCATAAACATAAAAGTTAGATCTCGTGTAAACGTAAATGTAAACCTAAACCTAAAAAATCTCAAGTAAATGTAAAAATGCTTGCTCATGACATGAAAAGTGGTTTTATCTCGACATATCTCATTTTCTTTTTTACTATTAGTCAAGACTACGTATTTACCCATTAAATAATATAATAACTTATAGTGTTAAGATGATATATAATTTTATTTATTAGGCATGAATGTTTTCCACGATAAAATACATAATGTAGATTAATCTGGGTATAATAAGATTAAAGAGCTCGATGTTTTAGAGAAAGACTTCACTCATCTTAAATTTTATTTATTTTTGTCTTAAAATATATTAAAAAAATATTTTAATTTTAATATATTAAATTGTACTTTATTAAAAAAACAAAAAATTATTTTAATATTTTAATTATAAATTTTTTGTTTCTGTAATGGTATTTTAATTTTAAATTTGTCATTTTATAAATTTAAAAAATCTACCCAATATATCAATTCCACCCACCGGCCAAGATGCCGGATTTTCAAACCACCGGGAAAAACATACTAAAAATTAATACCCAACATATAAGCAATGTTTTATTTGTTCATACTTACTTAAATAAGGTGACATTACTCGAAACAAAATGATCGCATCCAAAATTGAAAGCAGTCTATTATAATCATTCATGAATGCAGAAGCAACGGGAGATTTGACCGATAATTAAACAATCAATTTATAATTAATAAATTAATTAATAAATTAAGAGTTTGAGATTGACACAATGAATATTATTCATTATGGTTTATGGTGAATTTCTATTTATCAAATAAGAAATTTTATTTTATTGTCATATTTTAAGTTTAAATTTATTTTATGTTTTAAATATTTTTTAATAATAAATATAATAATTTGTTTGAAAAAAATTAAATATACTTAAATAAAATATTAATTAAATTTAAAAATTCAAAACAATAAAATTTTTGTTATTTAATGATGTAGCATTCACTAGCACATAATTTTTTAACTCTTAATTTACTATTTAAACATTCTATTGACAAGATTTTAAGAGGAGAAAATATGTTTTACCTACAAATGTTTAATAGTGAGAACATTATCATGGTATACATGCGAAATTACTTTTGAACAATATAGTGATTATCCACAACACCACTTGTAGCACCCCTTGATCCGAGGTGAATATTGGTGACACTTTGCCTATTCTCCTTGAACCCCCATCACTGTTTCTTTCAATTTTTCTGAGTTTCTTTATTTGTAGCACAATTAACTATTTTCGCATGTTTTCGGGTCTTGAACTTAGGAGCCATTTTGAGGCCCTCAATGACATTTTTTTGGGCATGAAACCTCCCAGAAAAATATGAGTCTTCTGGATTTGATATTCAATGTCAGAAATTGTAGTCATTGGATAGATCTTTCTAAAGATGTATCATGTGCGTCAAATGAAGATAGTATGCGAAAGTTACTGACTCAGGAAATCGATGTACGAATTTACTCGACGGGGCCCATAGTCCGGCATTTCATCTCCTAAGGTTAGGTTTTTTGATGTTTAGGGTTTTCCATTGTTTCTCAATAATATATAAGCCATCAAAGCCTCATTGTAACACAAATTTCAAAGGCCTATAGCCCAGTCACATCTCTTCTCGAAAGATAAGCTACCGGTGCCTAGCTAGTTTATTTCCATTATGTCCAGTAAACAAATTTCAGGTTTCTTTGATATTAATGAAAATGAAGTGTTATTTCTGCTAGTATCTTTGTATTTATGGTTATATGTGTATTATGTTGCGTTCCTTCATAAATTTGGATCAGTGATATCGTAGTGGTTTTGCTCTTTCTTGATCCTTCTTTAGATGTCCCCACGAGGGATCGGTGTATAGGGGAGTTAGGGTTTGATCTAGTTGAACCTTCGCAAGATTAGCCCTCTCAAACTCCGACGACCGCCCCATGGGGATGAAAATAAAGACAGAGGAGCAGGGATATCCTATCAAAATATTGCTCGAGGAGGCCCTCGAAAAAGCAAAAGATTGCGATGATGGATAACTTTTGCCCAGTATCCTTCAACGACTTTGCTCATTGACGGCGCATATGCATCCAACAACCACTCTGGAGGCGCAACCCCATTTTTAAGGTACAAGTAAAATTTACATTCCCATATTTGATGGCCAAATAGATCGCAGACATCGTAGATAGATGGTTGAATCTATTAGAAGGATATTTCTCGGTTCATGACTTTTCCGACCGGGAGAAGATTAATTTTTACAGCTCCTCAAAGCCGCCCCCCATGTCAAGAAGCTCGTGTGAAACCTCGCTGTGAGAAAAAGGATGAGGGGGAAACCTCTCTTGTTCTCGGTCGTACCCACTTGGAATTATTTCAGAGATGCCATCAAGGAATAATATTATCTCGTGGGGAGCTATGAGGGCAAGTACATACAATGGACTACGTTGCGGCAACAAAGGGATCAAGATGTGCATGAGATGAAGAACTGCTTTCCATACCCTCGCGCACAAAGTTGGGTATCAAAGCTTCGAAAAGAAGCATTTGGTGCTCGAAAAAGTATTGCAGTTTGTCCGTACATATACATTCAGAGGAAATGGAGTTCTTCAACATCTCCTCGCTCGAAATGCGACATAATAGTATGCTACCAAGATTGAGCAGTAAATTCAAACAAAAGAAGCAAGACTTTGGATTTGTGAATCAAAAGCAAGGGAAAGGTTCCCCAAAGCTGAGAAACAAAGGACAAAGCTAAGGCATGGCGGCCTAAGACAACCTATCAAAGTCGCAAGCAAAGAACAACACCAGTGAAGCATAAGAAGGACACGGAAAGTGGTGTGAGTTCCATAAGAGATCCACTCACAACACAAGTGAGTGTTGGGGCAAGCAGAATGCGGTGGTCTGAGATGAAGGCTTATGAAATTGGATGCATGTTTCGACTACGAATCGAAACCCGAAGAAGGAGATTGACAAAGGGAAGAAGATTATCGATGCGGAGCTAACGCCACTTTGTTCCCACCACGAAGATCCAAAAGGAAGAACGGAAGATCTCGAGGAGGAGGAGCCCGTCTCTTCCATTCCCCGGGATGTGGGTAAAGGGTTCCCCTGCTATAGTTCATTGTCGACGAGTGGGGAGCCAAAAGAAACTCATTTCCAGCAAAGGTCGTGAAGCGGTTGGGCTTTCCGACCATAACAAACCCAGCATTCGTACACCATCGGGATGGCTTCACCAAGGATGATCTCCGCGTCGGCCAACAATGCCACCTTCCCTACATCATCAAGCCCTTCACCAGTGAAGTATTATGTGACATTGATCCTCTTGATGTTTTTGTGATGTAATATTAGGCCAACCATATTTGCGGAAGCAACATGGTGTGTATGAGTCTCGACCTCGCGTTGTTATTCTTACTTTGGGCAATAAGTTGTACGAGATACCAAAGGTACCACTGCTCTGCCGCTATCTCTTTGTGATTAGCATGTGCACTAGTTCTCTAGTTTCTATAACTACAGCGTGCTTGCATAATCTTTCGAGAGGTATTTTTATATGACCAAGTTCTCTTTGTAATTAGCATGTGCACTTTGATTCTCTAGTTTTTGTAACTACCGTTGAATATGTACATGATTTTTATGAACTACGGACATGTACATTCTCTTGAAAATGAAAGGCTTAGAGGGGACAATGTAGCCTCCGATTGAGTTTTGAGTGCAGCTAAACTCCTTAAGTCTCAAGCACCCCAACTTACTAAAATAATTTATAATCCTAACGAGTAAGCGAGACACTTAAAAGTGCAACTAGATATTTACATGTCCTATAAGCCAAATTATAGTAATAATAGTAGTAATAACAACATATCCTTAATCGTGTTGCTATTATGGACATCCTACGATAGAGGAAACTCATAAGCTGTACATTCTTCGATATCAACCACAATAATACTCACGAGTTAATCCTTTGCATTAAACTTCAAGTTAAATATTCACTTAAATCCACATAATAACTCGATTCACGAAAAGACACTTATCTGAGTTTCCCACTTTGGACAAAACCTCACAAGATTGGCTAGTCCTCCCAACCATGAGAAAGGAAATCACATCCTCTTCTACCCCACAGAGCTACCCTACTGGACAATTTTCTATAGTTGCTTCATTGGTTGACTCCTAGGGGCATCGGGACAACGAAATCCAGCCTCTAGTAACGAGGTCAAGGATTCTCTACTAGCTCTCGACCCCTAGCTCGGGAGTTTTCCACAGGGGAAACGTCCCACCTTTTCCGACTTTTATCTTTTTCCTTTTGTCTATTCACATACCATCTTAGGAATCTAGACCAACCCCTTCCTCTCTTGATTTTCCTATAAATCCGCAAGAGAGGTGGTTATAACGTGCAAGTATCCGGGTTATCCAGAGCTGAAAATTAGTTACAAGTGACCTCTCCTATTATTTGTAAAGTAATTGTTATATTCAAAAACAAAATAAAGCAAAATACTCATATGGTCTTTTTGGCTATTACAAGTTCTTGGATCAAGTTTGTAAAATAAGGCAGATTACTAGAGTAATCTTTTAAACAATTAATAAATCCCTAAACATCATGAGGGTTACATTGTAATTCTTATTTGTAAACATGTAAACACTTAAAGACATTTAACATTTTGATCTAATGTCGATCCTATTTAAAATATAGACTTAATTATTATGTATTATGTATAAACACAATATAAATTTAAAATATAAAGAGGTTTAGGTGTTGTAAATAAACATATATATAAATAAACTAAGAGGCATGGTAAATAAATAAAACCTCTATTTATACTTACTCTAGAGGTATGGTAAATAAATAAAAATATAAATAAAATAGAGTGGTTTTCTTCGTTCTATTCTCCCTCGTGTCGTTTTCCTCTCCTCTATTCCTTTGGTTTCTTCCTTCCTATTTATTTTTTAATTAAATTATTTATTTATTTATTATTAGTATTTATTATTTATTTATTTATAGATTTATCATCTATATTATTATTAGTTATTTTAATATTATTATTTTTTCATTTATTTATTTATCTATTTATTTTTATTTTAGTTTTGTTTTTATTTTTATTTTATTTATTTATAATTTTTATTTTTATTTTTATTATATTTTTATATTTTATTATTATTTTTATTATTATTTATTATTTATTATTTATTATATTTTTATATTTTATTATTTTTATTTGTATTTGTATTTTGTATTTGTATTTTGTTTATTATTATTATTATTTTTTAATCTTAGAATTTTGGATTATTATTAATTAATTATATTTAAATTTTTTAATTATTAAATAAAATACAATAATAATAATTCAACTATTATTTTTTGTCTTTGTATTTTCTTATTTGAGTCAAACTAGCCGTTCATTCCACAATGGCTAGTTGGAGTTAGATCGAATTTCATGTTGTCCTCGAAGATGAACCATACTTCGTGGTTCGAAACCGATTGACAAAATGCGCTTGAATGTGATTTTTCACCCAAAAGATTTTATACACAATTTATGGATCACATAAGCCAAATTCCTAACATAATTTTGAATTTATCACCTTTTAAAAAATATAAATTTAGAAAAAAAATAAATTTAAAAATTCAAATGAATTAAAAATTTTAAATTAATATTATTGTAAATGCGAGTTGAATTTAAATTTCCAAATATATTTAAAAAATAATAAATTTTAAAATTAAAATATATTAAAATTTTAAATTAATTTTATCATAAATTTTAAAATTAAAATATATTAAAATTAATATTATCATAAATTTTAAATTAAAATATATTGAAATTATAAATTAATGTTATCATAAATTTAACTTTAAAAATATATTAAAATTTTAAAGATTAATATGATCATAAATACAAGTTGATTTAAATTTTCAAACATGTAAATGTAGATTCAATTTAAATGGAAATATTATTATATGAATAGGTGTGTATTTTGGAATAGGATTTTTTAACATTTTAATTTAATTATCAATAATTATTAGGTAGATGGTAGGTATTTAACATCCTCACAATATTCTAGAATATTTTAAATAATAATCACAATATTTATAAATCAAAGATTGAGACTTATCTTAAAAGTAATTAAGTCATTTTTTACCAATTTTTAATTAAATTGATTAATCAAAATAAACGTCATATGAATATGAGTTATAGTTGTTTGTCATATCACAGGTTGGGGGTGTCATGTCAATATGCCAAATGGAGGTGGTGAATGCGGGAGGGTTAGGCCAGCGGCCACATGCCATCAATGAGCATTACAAACGCTCACACGATCGGGGTAATGGCACATTGGTTCGTGCATCGTTGTGATGATCTTAGGGTATTATCAAGGGTGATGAGTTTTTGGGCAGAGTGATGAGTGTGAGGTGGGAGAGACCACCAGTACGCTATGGCGTACGAAGTCAAGCCATGGCTTGAGCCATCTGTGCGAGGGTGTGAATTGGAATGTTAGGAAGTTCGTGAGTGGGTCCGGTATAATGTTCGGCAGGTAGGGATCCTGGAAATCCCCGCACTTGCGATATTGGAGTAAAGGCACCTACTTTGGTCTGGTGGGAAGGAAGCCTAATTGGGTGTGCATCTTGTGACTTTGGTCTCGCATGGTGGTGTGGCTCTTGGTGTTCATGGACAAGGTAGGGAGCCGGTGTTGGCTTGGGATCGGAGTGGCGCTCAAGGGTCCTCGAATCCATGGTGAATGCTTTCATATTGGAGTTCGTCACTAGCAGAAGGGGAGTGGAATTGGCACCCAAGAATGTCACGTCTTCTTGCCGAGCGGTTAGTTTTCGGGGGGGGCATGTTAGAGGTATTGATATTTACACTAGAAAAGGGAATTGGGGTGAGGCGTCCTGTGCGGGAGAGGGGCCTTTCAACCCGGGGCGGTAGCGTGAGGTGGGAAGGCCCGGGGTCGTATGTCGCGACAAAGAGGCGAGCTCGGCAGAGGGAGGTAGGGACTTGGGTGCAACATGGAAGAATGAAGGCCAAATGGTGAACCCGGCTCGACTCGGAATCCACGGGAGAACTCAACTTACTCCCCGATGGCAGCGATGGCGGTCTTCCCGGCTCGCTCCCCGAGCTAAGTGGAAGCCCCTCGATCACCTTGGACGTGTTTGCAACCCGAGCTTCAACATATTCAACTCAACCTCGGATAACATGTGGGAGCAGAGGTATGAAGAAATAAATGAACTTATTGCATATATCAATGATATTCAACATATGCGAGAATGAAACTTTGGATGCTCGGAGAGTCTTTGACGCTTAAACGTGCGACACTCTCGTTACCACTTGCGTGCACCTGGAAATCTAGGTAGAACATATTGACTATCATGTCCACAGCGTACGGTGCCTTCTTCACTATGCCACCAGTGTTTCCTCCTCCATGATGCTTTGCATTGTACTTCTTTTTGCCAATTTTGTGTCAGAAATAACCATAGGCACCGGTTGCCTTGGCTTTCATCTAGGATTACTGTTTGGAAGGCCTTTGGCCTGGTTTCTTTTGAATCTTGTGATGCTCAGATGTAGTGAAACTATGCTGGTTTGTGATGTACATTTCAAAATGATAATATAAAACTGCTTTTGACCAAAAAAAAATGAAATAGTTGTTTGGCATATGGTATTAGTAAACCAGGATATTGACCCATAGTATTATAGGAAACCTATTTATAAGTTAAAAATCTTCATGATTAAAAATATTGTTTTAGGTGTATTTAAACGTGTATATATATTTAACTCATATATTAGTTTTTCATAATTAATAGAAATAATAATAATTTAAAAAAAATTATAATTGAGTTATTTTTATTTTTATTTTTTTAATCTAAATATCTCATTTGATACATATTTATTAAAATATTTTTTTGATCTAATGTTTATTAATTGATATATTTGTATAGACAAATCATATTCTATATTTAATTACATTTCACATATTTTTAATATAATAAATATTTTTATTATAATTATTTCAAATAAATATAATTGGTTCTTAGCTATAAATTTTTCATAATATTTTTTATTTTTATTTTTATTGATGATGATGGTGGTTAATGTTATAATACTTTTTACTTTTTATTATTATTATAATAATAATAATACTTTTTGCTTTTCTCCAAGCTTTTTGAGCATAGGATTTTAGAACAAACTAAATAATACGTTTCTTTAGGTCCTATAGACCAAAGTTTGGTAGTGGACCTTAACCACCATCACCATCATCATCATCTATTATTTTAATATTTATTAATCAATTAAATATTACATAATACTTTTATTATAATATCTATTAATTTAATATTTATTAATCAATTTGAATTTTTTAAATTAAATATTACATAATAATTTTTATTTTTATTATTATAATATTTTAGGAATTTGGCTTTGTGATCCATAAATTGTGTATAAAATCTATTGATAAAAATCACATTAAAGTAAATTAAGTTGACGCACCAATGTGGTTCATCATCAAGACAAGATTATAATATCTATTAATTTAATATTTATTAATCACTTAAAAATTGTAATTAATTAATTAACTAATTCATTAATTGCTTGTTTTTAAATAGCTAATACAGTCAAAGATGCATCCACAGTATGATTTTCACCTCGTGGTGAGAATAACCACATTAATTGATTCGAAAAGTCTACTAAATAATAATAATAATAATAAATTGCTTCTCTCGACTCCAAAATATAAAAATAAAAATAAAAATAACAAAATAAAATATTTCTACCTTGCCACGATATATACTCATTTCAAGATGTAATATTGTTATTTTATTATAAAAATAAACAGGTTAATTTAAAACATTTGAAGGTGAAGAAGATCATATCAATTCCACCCACCTGAAAATCCGGAAAACATACTGCGATTAATACCCAACATATAAGCGATTTTATTGTTCAGTATACCAACAACCAACCAATGGCAATAAAGTGACATTACTCCAAACAAAATGATGGCAGCCAGAAATATAATTATTCAGAAGCAACGAGAGATTTGACCAATTTAGAACAACAGAAACCAGAGAGAAGGAGCTCAACAAATGATACTAACCCGACCGCCTTATATTTCTCTGGCCGCCGATTTTGTGGTTAGCGCCGATATGCAGATGCAGATGCATATCATCAGAAAAAGAAAAAATTAGGCAACAGAAAAACAGATCTTAGAAACTGCAGGGGGTTCATCTTTATCATCTGTTAGACAGCCATTCCCAGCCTTTGGTTGGTAGGGCTTTGGAACAGTGAATTCCCAGCCATCATCGTTCTCCTGCTGTTCTTCCAGCCGCTTCTCTGCTTCAAAATTTCTGATGTAGGGAACCTCTCTGCTTCAAAATTTCAAGTGCCGATGTAAGGAACCTGTCCTTCAGTGGCCAGGGAACGAGACAACGTGGCATTCCCTCGCCCGCATGACCTTTGGTGTGGCCACTCTGCACACCATTTATTCTGGGATCAAAACATTTATTCTGTTTTCGTCTACATAGTTTTTATTTTCGGAGTAGAAATATGCCTTTGGGCATTTCCTCCAAGAGTAGGTTTAACAATTTGTACATAACCTCCGACTTAACACCTACTTGACTGTTACTGTGTCATCATCCTCGACAGACTCCAGACTCGACCTAGAAAAGAAAGTCACTGCTTTCTGAACTATGAGAATTCGGAGAACTCATTAGGTCCTCTTGAACCGGCCTGGAGATAGATTTCATGCGGCAACCATCTGGATTCAAAGTTTTCTCACTATCCTTTCTCCGCCGTTTAGGAGAGAAAAAACCATAAGCAAAAGCCTCCAATGCTCTTATAGTCAAGGGCGGACCCTTGTGCTTTGCCTTCGCACATTTTCCTGTAGAGTACTTTCATTGTTTTCTTGTCGCTTGATAGAATGGCTTTCATCTGGATCAGGACTTGAGGAGGATTCTGCAACTCCTGGATTATTAAACACTTCCTCAGAATGCCCAGAATTTGCCTCAGAATAAGAAGTTTCTTCAGAATTTGAAGCTTGTGCGAATTTCTGAGACAGAATTGATCGTCGTGTTTATTGGATGATCATGGGGTAAGTTTAAATCAGGAACTATCCTAGAATTCTGAGTTGAAGATGGTAGGGATATGCTTATTTCTGATGAACAGGCACCTAAACGAGGTTCAGGCTCAGGAGATTCTCCCATTGTTGTTTGATCTTTTGACTCACAATATTCTACCAAACTAGCTGCACTTTTATCCTCTTTGTAGTTTGTACAGGTAGTTAGTTCCCTCTGCTTCAAGGCAGGGAGCAGGCAATCCCTCTGATCAGGGGTTGGTTCCTTGCACATTCCAAAAATCTCATTCCTCTCAACCGAGCTTTCATGATCAACTACAACACGGGCTGACTTTTCCAAATTACAGTTCAATTTGTAATTTGTGCGATGTTTCCATTGCTGAGATGGTAGTATTCCTAAATTGTCTGTATCTTCTGTTTCCCACGACACAGTTTGAGACCTATCAGATCCATCATCCAGAGGCAACGTCACTGTTTCTCGTATCCTAGGTGTTCCTGCTCCTTGTGATGTTAGACTGGTGTCAACAACTGTAAATAAGAACAGGGATGGCCTGCATGCCCATTTTCTTCATCTGCATTCTCAGAAGTATGGAAGCATTCTGGCTTCACTTCGACTCCTGTTATACCATGTGTGTCTGCTTCAAGCAGCCTTGGATCTGATGCCTCGCAGCTTAAAACCTCACTAACAGAATCAAAATAATGAATTCCTTTTGTTAGATCTTTTCTTGAAAACTTATGTACACCAGGGATCAGAAACACTAAAGTCTTCCTCAATTCATAGGCAGCTTTGTCGGGTTTCTCAGAATTCCATCCCTTTGCCAAGAGACGAGGCCACACTGCTTCCCAAAATAAGTCATCTGCTTGAGCTTTGCTAAGCCTAAAATATCCAATTACAAACTTAATAATCTCTTCAGTAGAAAGACTGGAACATGCCTTGCCAGTAGGAATTTCATAACGAGAAGTGCTGACTGGGTTTTTCAATTCCCACCGCTTGAACAAGTGCATTTGCCAATTCCCACGGCTTGAACAAGTGCATTTGGTCCTGCTAATACTTTCACCTTTGCAACAAACTCTTCCATAGAAACTCTTCCATCATTGGATGCCTTTGTTACCTGTTTATCAGAAAAACCCGTGAGACCCTATAGCTGTAAGAACATTCAAAACATCATAATAGTTGTAAGGCAATATGCTTTGCAACTGGGAGACTTTTTTTGAAATGTGTTTCATAATTGCATTGACCAAAAACATAAATCGAGAATATTACGAAAATAAGGACAGCGGATAGGCTATCAACACATAATTGGATCAAGGGATAAAATAGTAAAAGACAAAGCCCAAAATCTCAAACCAGACTCCCAAGAACAGCAAATATAACGAGACAAAACATGGGAGAGGCGAATGAGCTAATTCCCTTTACAAATCCCTGGGATTTCATACAAGGAAGAAGCCTGAGCCTGGAAAAAGTAAACAAAAACATCTCTTTACAGCTTTTTGGGCAACAACTCTTCACAAACTGCTCCAGTCAAAGTCTCAGTCCTACAACTTAAGGTTTGCCATTCGGCCTGGAATTTTCAGCCCCTACAACTTGCCCAAAAAACCCTAACTTCTCGCAAGTGTGAGAAGAGATGTCACAAACTGCTCCAGTCAAAGTCTCAGTCCTACAACTTAAGGTTTGCCATTCGGCCTGGAATTTTCGGCCCCTACAACTTGCCCAAAAAACCCTAACTTCTCGCAAGTGTGAGAAGAGATAATTCGATTTCCATTTCTTCTTCCTTCTCTCTTGAATTGTCCTTCTCTCCTTGACTTTTGTTTTTGAAAAATCTTCTTATCTTACTGCAGATCAAACTTGTGCAAGTGCTCCAAATGAGTCAACGTTTCATGCTATATATACACTCTTCAAGAGCTCGAATAGGCCTCTTCTAGGCCGACTTCATATTGGTACGGCCGACTTGGTCTTGGGAGTCCAAATAATGTTTCTTTCTTAATACAAATTTTCCCAAAAGGGCTTTTACATATGACTATAATTCTTTTGACTCATGACAAATATTTCTTGAAAAACTCTAGGAGCATGAAATGCATGCTTGACCTAGATGACCATTAAATGGAGCATGAAACCAATGCTTGAAAAACAATATTTTCTTTCTTCTTTTGCTTGATACATAAAATATACATAATGACATAAGTAAAATACAATTATGAAGACCAAAACTAGTTACTTTTCCAACATCTTGGTGTGTTGGACAAAACCCCAACTCACTATTGTGTAGATTTCATTCATAAATCTTGTAGATCTTCATCGACATCAATTGGTGAGTAGATCTGAAGCAAATTTGTGGGTTGGAAGTGGGGATCAACCAAATCTCCAATTTGCGCTTCATTTCCAGTGATGTAATGGAAGATCGGGAGTTATTGTCAACGATTTGCTGGTATTTGTAACAGATTCTAGAAACCCTATTTAATATAATAAGGCTGATTTTTTTGAGTTTGTTGCCATTTCTCATGTGTATTTTTGAGTTGAAGCATTTCATTTAATTTCTGGGTTTTTATTGCAAATTTGATTAATTTTTTGGCAATATCCATCGTGTAAAACTCTGCACATTTTGTGGTGTTTTTGGATGTCATTCATGGAATAATTTTGTCAAAGTAAAATACCTAATGTTTTAACGAAAATGATAAAAAGGGAGTTTTGATGCTAGCCTTAGGGTTTAGGAACATCTAAGAGTAAATTTAGGAACATGTAATTCTTGGGTGAGAGAAAATCTTTAGTTTAAATAAAATAATAGGAAATTTCATGAGAGCAAAATTCTAGATAGGGCATGTGGCTCGGTGATAATCAAATAAATGAAATTTAATAAATAGTTATTTTTCATGTGAAAAAAAATGTCACATCTAAGCCTCACCTAAAAGAATTTATAAAAGGAACACATTCTTATGAAAGGGACATGTTGGAGCTCCTTAATGTTAGATGGGCGTCATAATGACATTCTAAGTTTTCTAGTGAGAACCTGTGATTCGTTGTAAATTGATGATCTAGATCATTGTTGATAGTGTGGTGGATATGAATCATTGACTTGGGAAGATTAGGGTTGCAGCCCAAATTCCTATTGGCTAGTGTTATCCTCTCCTCCTGCCTACAATCGCACTATAGCTTGGGGAGCCAAAGGGAAGAAGAGTACCTTGTGTTGGTAGGGTGGACAACCAAGTGGGCCAGCAAATTCGATTAAGCATGGTGGGAATTGCAAAAAACTTATCACTGCAACCACGATGAGAAAGGAATGAGGACCGCGACAACCTGCATTGAGGATTCTACCTTCTGTTGGGTGAATATGTAACTTGTTTTAGGGGTTAATTAGTAAAAGTTTGACTATTCTTCATTATATTTCATGCATTTTTGTTTTCTACATTGCTGTAGAATTTAATAGTGATGATGTGCTTAAGTATTGAACTTGTAAAGTTTTGCAATTATATTTATAGATGTATTTACTTGTTCTTGAAAAATAAAATTGAGCAGAAAATTTGGGTCATATGGAGGCGCCTTACACACATGAATGTTCATTTATTTTTTTCAAAATTTGAATATTTATGTATTTACTGGTCGATCAATTTTTTGGTCCAATTTTTCTTTGGTTCCTAGTTTTGGATTCAATTGGTTCGATGACCAGTCCAATTCTGATAACATTGGTTCATTGTTCATTTTCAGTTTTAACTTTTTAGTCTTGACTCTAGATACTATTGACTTTAGGCTGAGTCTTTGACTCGTCACTTTTTACTATTTTTGAGTTTGAGTAATTTCAATTTGTTATTATAGTCTTCAGACTTTAGTATCTACTATTGAATCATTTATGATGTATGAATCATTTTATTTCATTGTAATATCCCGTTTCGGGGATATCTCTAAAACACGACAAACTCCAACCAGAGATGGACTGGGAGGGAATTTACCAGATATTTCGCCTCTGAAAGAGAACGAGATCCGGAGGCTACCTGGCCCTTTCCAGACTATGTCTAAGAGTGAAAGATAAACACACCAAGTGGTATAAAACTAGAATTCTCAAACAATAATAGTGCAACAGACTATAATATCCCAAAGATGGACTTCTCAGCAAATCATGCCTGGAAAATGCATTCTTCATGTATGAAGGTTTCAGATATCATATAATATGTTTGAAAATGCTCAGCAACCAAAATAAAGAACATAAGCAACCTTTACTCAGTTTTTAAGGGCAAAAAGGTGGGGAAAAGTGAGGGTTTTGGCCCTAAAATGAGTGTATAAGAAAATATACGTAAAATGACGGGTCAAGGTTCTAGAATATGTTACATTAGGTTAAGAGGGACTTCCATGTCGAATTTCAGCTCAAAAAAAGGTGTTTTTCTATGTTAAACAATTCCTCCTTCCCAACTAGTCAAGAAAAACCCTGATTTCCCATGACTTTGAGTATGCAAAAATTTACTGAAGCAAGGGAAGCATATTTTCTGAAGGTGTAAGATGTAAAAAACTATGAAAAACCAGAGAATGAGTTTAGGAACATGTCATAGGCTTTCAGCAAGGTTAAACAACAGTTTTACATAGGAAACCTCTCAAGAATGAGGTGCCACAAGACAAGAGAATGATCCAGAAACCCTTCAGAATTTTCTCTAGGAGCTGTGAGACAAGATGATGAATATATAGACAAGAATAATGTATAGCAGCAAGAGAGAGTACAAGTCTTGATGAAACAACCTCTCAAGAAAGAAATGCAAGCCTCAATAATACATGTACATGGCAATGAAAGAACACTGTTATTTCTGCATAAACCTAGGCTATGAGGACGCAGTCTATGATAGAATAATGCTGCAAAATGATTTCAACACATGGATATGACAATATATGGCCCAAATACAATAGGGGAGCGAAGCTCTAACCCTAAGAAAAAATACCTCAATCCTCCAAGGGATTGGCTGAAATACCCAAAATGGAAAAAATGCCGGAGTTGTTGGGCAGCTATTGCAACTCAGATCTGGAACTCAATAGAGAAGGCTAAAGATGATGAACAAACTGAAGTAGACCTCCTCCAATGGATCTCCTAAGTGGAAGGCTGATCCTTACACTTGAGATCCCACCCACAAATCAATCTGCAAACCCTCACAGCAGCTACACCATGAAAATAACACAGTAACTAAGAGGGACTGCGCAGTGAGTGGAATAGAATACTTTGGCCAAGTGCCAAGATCTGCAAATCAGCTCCAATGTCTTCCAATCTGATCCTCCAAAGGAAAGAAAGAATCTCCCTCTGAAAAACAAGAGAAGGAAGTGGTGTTGTGGAATCTCCACGGCAACACCCTACAACACAGTACACTAGTACATTTGGGGGAAATTCCGACACTTGGTTCCGACGCTTTTGACCAAATTTCAGAAATTTCCTGAATTTTTTTCAATCCCGCTCGAAACCGTCGCTATACCGACGTTTAGACAAAAGTGTCGCAATACCGACACTTAGACAAAGTGTCGCAATTGCGACGTTTGGAGGAAGACGACGCAATTGCGACACTATGCCCCAAAGCGCCGCTATTGTGACGACTGCCTCCAAACGTCGCAAGTGCGACACAATGTATAAGTGTCGCAATTGCGACGTTTGGAGGCAGCCGTCGCAATAGCGACGCTTTGGCTGCCGTCGGTATAACAACACTTATATGCGCGCTACATAAAAATGATTTTATTAAAAACTACGACACTTATATGCGCGCTACATAAAAATGATTTTATTAAAAACTACATTAACATCTGATATCACGCGAGCATTTGCCCTCAACTCTTGCAGAATAGCATTCGCCCTCAGCTCTTGTAGAACAGCATTCGCCCTCAGCATTCGCCCTCAGCTCTTGCAGAACAGCATTCGCCCTCAGCTCTTGCAGAACAGCATTCGCCCTCAGCTCTTGCAGAACAGCATTCGCCCTCAGCTCTTGTAGAATAGCATTCGCCCTCAGCATTCACCCTCAGCTCTTGCAGAATAGCATTTGCCCTGCATTCTCCCTTAGCATCCACCCTCAGCTCTTGCAGAACAGCATTTTCCCTTAGCTCTTGCAGAACAACATTCGCCCTCAGCTCTTGTAGAACAACATTCGTCCTCAGCTCTTGCAGAACATCATTCGCCCTCAGCATTCACCCTCACCTCTTGCAGAACAGCATTCGCCCTCAACTCTTGCAGAACAGCATTCATCCTCAGCTCTTGCAAAATGGTAAGTTCTCACTGCAGGCCCTTCCTTCTATAGTAGGGTTGACTCTATTTGGGTTTTTTTGGTCAATTCCATTGGATTGTGTTAGGCTATAGGGTTCTCTCTAGATGTCTTCCAATGTTCTTTCGGATGAGTTTCAAAGAGGATGTGTAAGATGTGTTTGTGCTTGCATGAATTTGACTCCACCAGTTTCATGAAGTTTAAGCTATGGATTTTAGTTCGACAAACTCATCCATCTCAACACCTAGTAACGAATTGCCCTTGGTCTAATCTATATTGAAGGTGAAGTGCAAAGTGGTAGAGAATGGGAGATCGAAATTCATCAACTTTATCACAAGGGTAGTACTCTAGATCGAAAGTGATGAGCTTTAGTTCTCCAGATTTGGGGATTTTTTGATATTTGGGGATTTTCTGATGACATACCAAAGGTCACATCCATACAACCATATCAAGGTCAATGTTGAGATCATTCTCATATAGATATAGGTCAATGATATATAGGGTTAATATCATCATCACTATCCATGGAAACCGAATGGTTACAAAATCTGTGATTGTGGTTGGCTCATTTATAATTATTACCCATTTACAGTAGAGCACATAAACACTAAATATGGCCCGAGCAGAGCCTTTACAATAGGCAATGGAATTGCAGTTGCTTCATCAATAACCAATAGCTCCACTTGAGAAAAATTTTCATAATATTGGGGCTGGATATACTGCAGAGCAAACAATTGTAGTTATCATTCGTGCTCCAATATATTAATATACTTTTTACATTGAACTGAAGAAAGGGAAACACGCAAATGCTAGCCATCATACAATGCTTTGACATAAGAGTTTTGAGTGACATACTCGAAAAAAAGAACTCGTCCACTGATATTTATAATCATTTGAGTTATTCAAGTTAAACACAATGTCAAGAATCAAGATTCAACACCCTCTATTATCTTCATCACCCAATACAAGATTTAAATTTTTCCCAAAGAAACGCTTATTAATTTGGCAGCCATTATTTCTCCCTGCTTTAAAAACCCTACATTTAAATGAAAACAAGCATTGCATTTCAACTACAAAAATCTATTAGTGTTCAAATGTACATGTGTGCATCACTTGTGTAGGATATTCCTTTTCCACTTTCACATTATCCAAGAATGTGTGCAATATAGTTCATATTTTTTGTGATTTAGATTATCTTGAAAAAGGAAAGGTAAATTATTTCCCATGGAAAAAGAAGGTTTTCCCTTTTTACTACTGGAAATGGTACAAAAAAGTTCCATTTCTACCCAAAACTCCTATGAAACAAGAACCAATAAAGGCCATGTCCTCAATGGACATCATTTGGCTTTGAAAATGGCCATTGCACCATGTTTTTTCTTATATTACATCACGATAGTTTCTTAGGTCATTTCTTGTTTCTTGAGATGAAAACAACCAAAGAAATTGTGAAGATCCTTTCAAGAAATAAATGACCATTTCTCAATCATATCTCAACTATTTTTTATTTTATTCAGTGGTTGCTTACTTTGAGAGAATTTTGACACTTTTATAAGGAATATAACATAAAAACACAAAATGGGAAGGAATTGATGAGGTAGATGACCTTTAGTTGTTGTCAATTAAGAATTGATAATATACGATGCATGTTCTGTACTACAAACTAGATTCCTTCCTGGAGTTAGGACACAGAGTATTGAATCAAAGTTGTAGTTTCTAACTTCTTGTATTGGTTCATCAATTTTGAAATTCAGACATTGCATGTCTTCATTGCTTCATGTTTGAATAATTTGCATCATATCGTACAATAGGAAATTAGGAATTATGATTATTATTACTTTATGGATCCGTTAAGTTACTTTTAAGTTTGCATGGTTTAGTGTGAAATTATTCTAGTGTGCCCCTAGGCCCAGGTGAAGGAATGCCAAGGACTGAGAACCCTAGTTTTTAAATGGTATTGTTTCTTATACCCAAAAACCCCTCAACATCACTTCTGATTAGTTCTTAACAATAGTGTTGTAAACAATTTGAGAATTGATATATCAAAATCTCGCACTTCTCAAGATAAAGTCCTAAATCTAAAGTGTGATACCATGTGTAATTCAATAGCCCCATTGTCACCTCACCAACCTCTTTTCACTTCGGGCTAGCTCTCCTCCAACTCAAGGGGGGTTCTCCCTAGTAGATGTTAGGGATCTAATGGCCCAACCAAACCAATTCAAGAGCCCCTTAACTCTCTATGTTTACTACTATCAATCAAAATATTGAACAATAGGGTCAGACATGCATCTTGAAGATAAAATTGCCAGGGTATTTTTGGGTAATTTCAAAGGGAAAGTCCCCAAACACATATAATCAAGGAATTATAACATGATTTCAAACATTAAATATCAACAAAATCGTTTAAAAGATATTGAAAGGAAAAAGGTGATGGAAGATAGAAAGTGCCTTACTTAAATGCTCTAAGGATTTTTCAATAGTTGCTCCAAAAGCTTCACTTCAAGGCCCTTCAAGATCATCTCCAACAATGCTATACCATCATCTTCAACAATGTTGCTCCAAAAATGTCCTCAAGGTCTTCACAACAAGTTTACTAGAAGTTGCTCCAACAATATATTCAATAAGGTCTTCATTGTCAACTCGTCTCTTGTCTGGGTGCCTTAATGTGCAATGACATGTTTCCAGGACTGAATTCAATGCAAGGCATATTTGAAACTCTAACTTTGTCGTCCGGTGTCTTATTAGAAATTATTTCAGTTTTAATTTTGTGTTTTCAAGTTAGATATTGTTTTCAAGTTTTTACATTTATAATTTTATTGCAATGTGGCAGACTGATCAAGGCAGTACAGGAACAACCCCGAGACGGGATGATCGCGAAAAGAGGCCAGCGAAAGAACATGTAAAGTGCCAGCATTGCTCTTACTTCATGTATTTTAGTTATTTACATAATTGAAATAATATTAATTTTTTTCAAATATGCAGACACCTAGCCATGGTACGCCTGATGATTCCCTCTTTGAGGAAGAGCTTTATTCATCCCTATCTCCAGCGCTCTTGTTGCGAAAAAAGGCACGAGATGCAAGGTCAGAATTTAATACTTTGATAGACGCGCCTCAAACACCTGAAACAAAAGAGAGGATAAAAAAACTTATGACCCAGCTAGAAACATATCAGGCAATAATAAAAAGTCAAAAGGATATTTTTTTTGTTCTGCATGAGATGAATTGTGATAGTTTGATTTTTAATTTTTACATTGACTAAACTAACAAAAAGTTCTTTTGTATGTAGTGTTTTCTGGCACTTTCTGAACCCGGTGTTGGTGGTAGTGGGACACAAGGGCAAGAGATTTCCCAACAACCCTTTCGTACACCTTCTACTCCTTTAGGTGCCAACCAAGAAACACACCCTGCCCAAGCAGACACCCAGCCAACTGCTGAACATGTTGGGAGTGATGAGAGTGATATGGTCAACTACATTATTGCGTTTCCTGGAGCTACACGTGTCAGCTCCACATGGACCATTAATGGCACGTTGTTGGTGAACGATGAAGGTGTCCCTATAAAGCACGTACAACTCCTAGGAAAATTTTAATATTTTAACTATTTCATGTACCCTATCTAAAACATATTTATCATGATTTTTATTTTTAAATTAATGATAATATCTTTTTTTTCTGTGTAGGAAACGATGAGTTCTACAAGTTTTTGGAGAGCCATGTGTTGGTAATTTTTGGCCCAACCATACGCACAAGGTGGAATTCCCATAATTCTAACCTGAAAAATGAACTTCTAGATTATCTAGAAGCCTTTTTTGGGGTCGGCACATTTGACAGCACAGCGATGGCTCGGGTAGCCGCCAAATATTTGAAATATACCAGGGACACCTATAGGACGCAATTGAAATTTAACCCTAGATACGAGCGTCCTCTCACAGTTCCAGAGAGTGAGTGGAGAGCACTCATCCATGACGCAAAAGAGAAAAGGGCAAAGAAAGAAGGAAAAATGCCAACTAGACCCGCAAGGTAAATTACAACTTTAATTCAATAGCTTTAATTTGATCTGTCTAAAATAAAAGTGTGCTACGTCATATCTGACTTCAATCTTTTGATGCTAGGTTGCCTAACACCTCGAAGGCAACCAAATCTAGGATTGAAAAAAAGGGCCATCACAAGCTAGGCCAGGGCGGCTACTTGAAATTAGCTGCAAGAATTGTAATTAAGTAGCTAAACATCTTATAATTAATTGTATCGCCTTCCAACGTTTTTGTAATCCTATCAAATATGATTAAAAATACACAATCATATGTAATGTAGGGTGATGACTTCAGAACAAAAACTACAGAGGAAGATAAAAATATCACTTTCCATTTCGGCTATCAAGCCGTAGTTGAACGTCGTAGAAGCTTGGGGCAGGTCCCAAGATCCAGAATTCCTGATAAGGTAAAGCATTAACCTTTCAATATGTTTGTTTTTGTCCATAAATTTAATGTCTAATAACTTTGTTTAAATTAGGGGAGCAACACCACCGATGAGGAAAATAACCCAGTTTTAGAGCCAGATGTAGATGCTCCTCACGTGCAACCTGATCATTGTAGTGGGGACCAGGCCGAAAATGCTGCTATCAGTGAGGGCCGTGATGGTAATTAATTTCCACTTATAATTTTTTCTAATTATACCTTGATGGTTTTCCTTGTAACGTTTTTTGTTTAAATGACAGAGAATGTTTCCCTTGAGGATCTTACCACCAGAGAGGAAGATAGGGCAACAGTCCCAAAGGCGACAACTGGTGCACTAGGTAAATAATCTCATTGCAATTTTTTTTATTAATATTACCAAACTAGTTCAATGATATTTAAAAAATAACAATTAAAATTTAATATTATCTGTTTTTGTAGGCGATGCCCCGTCACTGGATGAGACCAGACATCGTGACTACGCAACTAAGTCAGCAGTGCGGGTCGAAAGGCACGAAACAGGAGCAGAGCACGATGATATTGATGATGTAATTAGGAGCTTTAGAAATAGGAAGAAGAAAAAAAAAAATTGATAATGTAAAATATTGTATTATTATAAGACAAACATTACCATACTTGGAAATTTTTTTGCGTTATATAAAAAACTCATTTATCATACTATTTTTATGTCAAGCATTAATTGCAATGTTTCCTTGTGTACTTTTTGTTGAATTGTTTTTTTATTCGTTATTGAATATTTTTTTTTATGCTCATGAAAGTAAAAAATGAAATATAGATTGGGTATTGGGGAATTGAGAGTGATGTGAGGGGGGGGGGGAGAGGCCATAAGAGCTTCCACCTTCACGTGGTTGGCCCTGTTTAGTAGAGAATAATTTATTGGAGCGATTTAATCTTGGAGCAAACCTCCCTCGATCCAGCGTAGCAACAAAAAAGTCACCGTTGACTTAGTTGCTACTCTTTCAGATCGTGGGAGGCTTGTTCCAAGTTCATGCGACTCCAATAAATTGTTCTTGAAACGAAGAGGAGCTTATTCAGGTATGTTTTGACATTTTCAACATATGTTCTAACATTATCATAAGGATGCATCTTAGAGTAAAAAATACTACATCAATTACTTGTATTTATTGTATAGATAATGATGGATTTTGATTGACTTGGCAGTGCAGGTACAAATCCTCTTGCATCATGAGCAATACAACTTGTCAACCAGGGTCATGTCCAGGATATTTTTGCTTGTGTGCTTGACGAGGTTCGTAATGTCACATTTTGTAAGTTCCTTTACAGTTCATAATTCAATATTAAGCTTGTTCACGATTATTATCTAGGTTTTTTGTATGTGTTTTTTCATCTATTTGATTGTAAGCAACTATGCATGTTTCCTGTTGTTCACCATGATTTCTCCCATTACCACTCCCAGGATGAATCCGACTTTATTGTTACATAGGTTACTTTATTGTTACTATGATTTCTCCATTTATGATTTCATAGGTTACATCATGTAAAGTTGTCAATCTCAGGTTGGTGATGAGCTTTAGTTCTCCAGATTTGGGGCTTTTATGATATTCTCTCCCTCATGTCATTCCTGCATCACCTTGTTGTTTGAGCATGCCAATTGTCTACCACTTGTACCAATTGGCACACGTCAATCTCTGAGTGGTGCCACATTTCACCTATTTTCGGCCCACTTGACCACCTGAAAAACTAAAATCCACACACCATGTGTCTTTATCATGGAGTGCCATATGTCCTAGATATTTAGGCTGATAAGCCTTCTGTTATGAAAGAGATCAATTTTTTTTTTGTCAACACTTCTTATCTAGGCACAACACCTGTTACTTGTTTAATCTGACAGTTACAGTCTCTCGGGTTACCTTCTAGGTTTGACATACCACTGGTTTTTGGTATATTTCCATGGAATCGGTCTGAAAATACCAGCAACAATCCACACACCTGCAATCGTCGACAGACCTGCCGTTTTAGTAGCTGCATTTCCGCAACTTCCAATACACCTGCCGTTTTAGTTGCTGCATTTCGGCAACTGCCAATACACCTACCGTTTCATTCTCCTGGACTCTGTGTATGCATATTTTTCATATAATTTTATCACGAAGTTGGCTGCAATTCTTTAACATGCCTTTGAATATTTTTGCAGGTTAGAAGACATTTCAAGCCAGAGCTATTGAATAGACTTGATGAGATAGTTGTATTTGATCCTCTTTCTCGTGATGAGCTCAGAAAATTTGCTAGACTACATATGAAAGATGTAGTGATTCGTCTTGCATAGAGAGGTGTTGCTTTAGGGGTTACAAATGCTGCTCTGGATCTTGTTCTTCAGGAAGCCTATGATTTTATAAGTAATCACTTTGTTTTGCTTTCTTTCTTATTCAGAGTCTATCTTGCCAGGGGATGTGCCCGTTATGGTTTGTTATGAGACCGTTGTCAATTTCATCACCGTCCCTCATAATATGTTTGATTGTGTTTATAAATAATAAACAGTTATTACACCAAACAATAAACAATTAACTGTACTATGAGTAATATGATATCTTGAAACAATTCTCATTATAATTTCATAACCTTTGCTCTCACTTGGTGGTGTCTATATCACTAAGTGTGTCTTCTTTAAAATTATAGTTACAACAGACAATGAACAATCAACTGCACTGTGAGTGATATCTTGTAATAATTCTTATTATAATTTCCTAACCTCTACTCTCACTAGGTGTCTATATCACTAGGTGTATCTATTTTAAAATTATAGTTTCCGTGGTAGATAAATTGTTATCTTAAAATTATAGCTTTGATGGTGATACCTTGTGATTGATAATGCAGTTTGAAGTAGCTTTGCCTTTGACTAATATAGTCTCAGGAACCTCTAAGAATACAAAGGTTGTGATTGATTACGGGGCACTGCCTATATTTGTGGAACTTCTTACCTCTGGGAATGATAATGTTCAAGAACAGGTAGCACATTTATTTTAGAGGCATAAAATTATTCTTCCCAACTATCTTTATATGTCTGTAATTTTGGAATTTGATTTAAAAAACTAGTACCCAACTTTGAGTTCAACTGGTGTTCGTGTAAGGCTGTTTAGGCTTTGGGAAATATTGCTGGAGACTCTGCAACATTTAGGGATCTTGCCCTTAGTCATGGAGCTTTGAGGTAGGTGCTTGCCCAATTGAATGATACTACCAGAATTTCAATGATAAGAAATGCTACATGGGCTCTGTCAAATTTTTTCTGTGGTAAACCCCAACCACTATTCGAACAGGTAAGCAGAATACATTTTCTGCCTCTTCTTCTTAGTTCGTAGATACTGTGGATTTTTTTTATAGATCTTGGTGCTTGGTAGATTTGGATGTAATATGGACCTAGGCACTTGTTCATTACAATGACTCTGTCATCAGGTTTTAGAAAATGCTCAGAAATTTGGGTTTCACAAGGGGATTACCCTTGCTTGCAATTATCGATTATCAATCACATTCAAAAAAAGTCTTTCGTAGCATTGCTGAGCTCTTTGTAGGTGAATTTCCGAGGCAATTTCACAATATCTAAACTAAATTTGTCTGTCCTTTTCAATACTTTGCGCTTGTAACACAACCAGACAAACAATCTAGTGGCCAATGCAACAACAACAACACCTCCTATTGCAATGCCTGCAATTCAACCTCTCTGCACGCATGAATGACTATGGCACCCTCTTTTGTGAACAGGTACTGGAGCTGAAGGTACTGGTTTCCATTAGGATCGTGGAATTAAACATCCAAAATAGTATCAAATTCCACTGCAATAGTATTCCCCAGTGAGGGAAACAGTTCATTGAGACCTATTGGCCTCATCACCCCCAAATAGCCTCCGGGGCTACCCAGAGTGTGATCATCTGGAGAAATAAAAAATGCTGATCCATCCCTAATTGAAACAAGAACAGGTCCCACATTGGTTACAGAAAACGAGAAACACGTTTTGAAAGAAGAAGAAACTTTTGTATTAGGGTCCAGAAATCTAACTGGTCTATTGTACAATGCCCTACCTACACTTCAAATTGGTACTCCCAACTCCATGCTAAGGCTCACTGTGCCATTCTTCAAATGAGCATCTTAATCTGAAGTTTGATTCCAAAAAACCCAAGTCCCTTGTTTAATGCCCAAGACCTCTGTTACAACGTGATGTTTCTATTTCCCAACCTGAGTTATCTGCCTGTGGATTGAATATCTCACAATACAATCATTCATTTCCTAAATGTCTACACCATGAATCATGATAAGTAAAGTGAAACAGATGTTAAGCAGATCAAGGTCTGTATTTGTTCCCACAATAGAGAATTTCCATAGTAATCCACTTTTAATGTTGTCCTTGCAGAGTTTATCACCTCGATCTAACCAGAATATCTCCAAACTGATGCAACAAATAATCAGAAATTATTTTTCTTTAGTATAGAAACTATTGGTGATTATGTATTTTGTACAGTTCTGACACCCTGAGTGCAAGGTTGATTTTCTTTAGCTATATGTGAAATGACCGAACATTCAGCGTAAGGATATGGAAGGTTTAAGGTTTAAGGAAACCTTGTATATTGCACGGTAATTCTCTGTATCATTCTCATCATTTTTTGGATTTCTCTTTTATACTGCGTTTCTACAATGTTGTCTTTATGCCGAGTTTTTAATAAGACTTAGAATGAAAATTTATAGATTAAAGGCCATTTTGCACTTCTAGATTAATTTATGCATTAGGCTGAAATAAATTAGGAACAAATCCATAGATTTTGGTTTTTGGATTGATATCTGTCAAATCGTTGCTTAAAATAAGCTTATATATCGACCAAGGTCTTGCTAACTGTGAACTAACACATAGCCTAACTGTGAACTAACACATAGCCTACAATAAGCATTTTACTATGATTTATTTTAAGTGACTTTGATAGAAAAATCTTAATTGAAGTTATTAAGGACATATCAAGCAGTGTGAAGCAGTCCTCTGATTATAAACAGATGGTGAGTTACAACAGTGGTTATAATTATTTGGCTGTGTATATTAACATCTGGTATTGTTCTTCTTAGCATTAAAACTAAATTTTCCTTTTGGATATCCTATACATGATTTAATCTCTTTTTCTTCATTATTTAAACCACATTCTCGATCTCGGATTGCACTTTCAGAAAATAGAATTTATTTATTTATTTTAATTTATTTTAATTTTTTTTTTATTTTTTATTTTTTTATTTTTATTTTTATTTTTTATTTTATTTTATTTTATTTTATTTTTTTATTTTTTATTTTTTAATTATTTTTTAATTATTTTAATTTTTTTTAATTTTTAATTTTTATTTATTTATTTATTATTATTATTTTTTTTCTGGTAATAGAGTTAATATACCATTTCTAAGGTGCAGAGATCTCTTCAAGCTGAGTTCTATTGTCTATTTTTTTATAACAGCTTAACTAAAATCCGATGAATATTTCATGTCCGTGAGCATATTTAGAATTTTCTTGAAAAATATGGCTTGGAAGGCTTTGGACTTTCCCTGATACAGACTCTGTAAAGCTCACCTAATGCATTATAGCAACATTACTGTTCAAGAGGCAATCTTACAAAGTTGTACAGCTTTTTCATTTAACCTTTTCGTAAGGCATCAACCTAAAGGGTAACCCTGACTGATGTGTTTCTCCCTTTTCTTTCGTTAAACATATCTATAAATGCCTAGGGGATATTTCTTACATTGTTCTGCAGTTTTTATTTCATGCCCTTGTCTAGCAGACAATGAAAACTTTAACATGTTGAATCTATAATATATTATCCTCAAAGGTCATTGAATACATGTATGCCAGATTCATTAGCATTTTGGTTAGACTTTTGTTGTTTAGGTCATTGGGTAAAACACTGTGTTTTGATACTTCACAACCCTCCATTTGTTCTAGGTAATATAACATGTTAAGTCATGGGTTGTAAGTGTTTTTTTTTTGGCAGTTAGTGGCAAGCCAATAGTTTCCAATTTTCATAGAATTCACTCGTGGAGTTTTCGGCATGGAGATCTCATTATAAATACTCATCTTCAAGATATGCTTTAATAAGCAGAACTTGTATTTGATTTGAGGATGGAAACATATTAGTGTTTATATCTACTTAGCTCATGTCATCCTCGTTGAGTTCTTTTGTTCCTATTTCTACTGTCTCATTTAGGAGGTCCTTTTTCTCATCTCTCTCTCTTATGTAGTGTATCCAAGGTGGATGATCAGGTTTGATCAACCTAAATCTTTCATTTTCTGTCACATTCTTTTATCTTCTCCTTAATATTTCCTTCTTTGCTCTTATTTTCATAAAATTCAAATCCATTTGTCATTGTTATAAAACAACACACAAAAAAGTTGAAAATGCATTCTTAGTTTTTGTTCTGCCTTTATTTTTCGTTCTATGTTTTTTGTTCTCCTGTTACACATATCTAATGCCTTTCAGGTATCAACCAATACTCATGTAACCCTCTTACATCTTTACAGTGATTTCACAGTGAAGAAATGGTGCTATGCTATTTGTTGATTGGCCCTCAAACAAGTTGTTATCCTAATAATTAATGTGTAAGTTGTGGCACTCTTCCGGGTTAGTTAATGAGGGTTCATTCCTTGGCATATATCAGTTTCTTTGTAGGTTTATGGGGATATACAAGACTGTTAGGTCCCTATATTACTAGTATAGTCCCTTATTGTTGTTAGTGTAACCCCCTTATTGTTATTATTGTACCCTTGTAACCCCCATTTTGTTGTTATTGTGCCCTTAAATTATTATTGTTAGGTCAGCTAGGATTACATTGTGGCCCACTAGGATTACATTATGGCCCCATGGACTCCTATATATAGAAAGGAGGTTTTGTAAATTGTATCATCTAAGAATTTTTCATTTATGTAACATATTGGAGGTTGCCCCCTCGAAGTGGCTTATTTCTAAGGCGTTGATATCTCTTTTCTTCTATTTTTTGAGATGGTTACACAACATTTGGTATCAGAGGTTGGGATTCTAGGGTTTCGCTGCTCCAAACAGGTCATCGTGGAATTTTTGCTATAACTGTTTTTCTACGAAGTTTCAGAAGATGAAATTTTTAGGGTGCGAAGCAGAAATCCGGAGGAAGATTGTCTAAAACTTTCAGAGCTTGGTTCGCAATATTTTCGGAGATATCATCTGTGGAAGTTAGGTCTTTTTTCAAGCTCCTAAACAGGTCATCGTGGAATTTTTGCTATAAATTTTTTTCTACGAAGGTTCAGAATCTGAAATTTGTATGGTGCGAAGCTGAAATCCTGAGGAAATTATTCAAAAAAATTCAAATTTTGGTTCGCAATATTTTGGGAGATATGATCTGTGGACGGTAGTGCTTTTTCAGGCTCCTCAATTTCATCTCAAAGAGGTGATCGTGGGAAAAGTTCAATAACTCTCTCTCTGGGCAGTGGATTTGAGTGCCGTAAAAATTGGTGGCAAGTACACGGACTGTAGTTTTTTTGCTATCAATTTCAGAGACAAAGGATGAAACAATGACACGTGGAAAGTCCTACAAGTTTGCTCTACTGAACCAGTCCAGAATTAGGTCATTGTGGGAGATTGGACACAAATTTGTCTTGGGGAATCCAAATTAGATCAAACCTGTGGCATTTGAAAGAAGCTTCAGAGGGCTACTACAGGGCTGAATTTTAGATATTGAATATTTTCAATTACAGAGATAATTCAATTTCAATATCGAGCTCCTCAAAGTATCAATATTGGATTCTAAAATGGCGCCTAAAAAGAATTCAACACCCATTAAGCCTTCAGAAGGCTCTACCATGACTCATGAAGATGAAGAATTGCAACATGATCTATCAAAATTACAAGAGCAAGTGCAACAAATTTTACTCTCGCAAAGAGCAATAAAAAATGAAATGGAAGTTTTAAAGAAAGGCGTGGAAGTGAAGATGGATGGTTTGAAGAAAGGCATGGAAGCTAAGATGGATGGCGTGGAAGTGAATATGGACGGTTTGAAGAAAGGCGTGGAAGCTAAGATGGATGGCGTGCAAGCTAAAATGGATGGTGTGGAAGCTAAGATGGATGGCATGGAGGCTGGCATGGAATCTAAGATGGATGACATGGAAGCTAAGATTGATGAGAAAATGGAAAACATGAAGAATTTTCTAAAAGAAGACATGGAAGGTTTGACAAAGTTGATACAAGAAAGGTTTCCTAATGGTGAAAAGATAGTAGAAGAACCTCATGATGAGAGAAAAATAAATGTTAATTGTGATTTCATAAACTCTAATGTTGGCGGGAAGAACCACCATATTCCAAAGATGGATATGAGGAAGTTTAATGGAAAGGATCCTGTAACATGGATACTACAGATGGAGCAATATTATGATCTCCATAACATGCAAAACACACAAAAGGTACGCATTGCAACTTTACATTTAGAACAAAATACATTTGTATGGTATCGATGGCTTTGCTCCCGTAAAAAAATTGTCACTTGGTCAATTTTTACGGAGGAAATGATAGCACATTATGAGGATACAAAGAGCAACACCTTCTTTAGCAAATTGATAAATCTCAAACAAAAGGGTTTAGTGGGGAAGCACATTTAGGACTTCCAAAAATTGAATATAAGGGTAACTGATATTCCAGAGGAACACAGGAATGATCTCTTCATAGGTACTCTAAAGGATAACATCCAACATGAAGTTTGTGTTTTGGAACTTGATTCATTGGAGAAGGAATTCAGGTTGGCAAGAAAAGTTGAATGTAAAATTATGGCGACAAGGAAGCCTACCACTCAATTCTATAAAGAAGGAAGTGTTGCTACGCCTAGATTTCCACAACCTATAAGGTTGACACCACAACAATTGGAAGAAAAAAGAGCAAAAGGGCTTTGCTACAATTGTGATAGAAAATACACTAAAGGTCATAAGTGTGCTGAAAAGAAATTATTTTACATAGATTGTGAAGAAGAAGAAGAAAATGAAAAAGAAGAGGATATACACCAGGAACCAACCATAGAAGAGGAAGAAATGAATCCGACCATATCATGTAATGCACTGGCAGGAATTACCACTCCTCAAACTCTCAAGATAGCAGGACAGATCAAGAAGAAAAGGGTAATAGTGTTTATTGATTCGGGTAGCACCCATAATTTTATTCATTGTAAGGTAGCCAAGGAATTAAATTGTTTCCTATACCCAGCACCAGAATGTCAAGTGATGGTTGCAAATGGAGGAACTATAAATTGCTCTGGAAAATGCCATAATATCAAGCTAACCATGGGGGAATATGTATTGACTAGTCCAATGCTTTCCATTCCTATGGGAGGTGCTGATGTTGTACTAGGAGTACAATGGTTACAATCTTTGGGACGGTAGCTTTTAATTTTCAAGAACTTTTCTTGAAATTTTTTTCAGAAGGAAAGGAAGTCGAATTACGGGGTATTGAAGGGAAGCCGGGAAGGATAATAAGCTCTAATGTCATGACAAAGCTTCTAAAGAAATAACAACGAGGCGTAATTGCACAATTATGCTCACTAGACGTTCCGACATCAAAATCATGTATTTCGGCAGATCTCCAACAAGTCTTGGACAATCATTCCAAGGTGTTTGAAACTCCCAAAGGACTCCCACCTATTCGTGATCATGATCATGCTATTCATTTGATTCCAGGAAGTGTTCCTCCAAACATCAGTCCTTATAGATATCCTTACTTCCAAAAGAGCGAAATTGAACGTATGATTGCAGAAATGTTAGAGGCGGGTATAATTCAACCCAGTCAAAGTTCTTTCTCTCCTCCTGTAGTATTGGTACACAAGAAGGATGGATCATGGCGAATGTGTCCGGATTATAGGGAGCTCAATAAGCTCACCATTAAAGACAAATTTCCCATTCCTGTGATTGATGAATTATTGGATGAATTATATGGAGAAATTTATTTTACCAAGTTGGATCTTCATTCAGGATATCATCAAATTAGAATGAAGACTGAAGATATTCCAAAAACAGCATTTCGAACTCATGAGGGTCATTATGAATTTTTGGTCATGCCTTTTGGCCTTACCAATGCACCTTCTACATTTCAAGGGTCGATGAATTCCATTTTCAAACCCTTCCTTAGAAAATTTGTGCTAGTATTTTTTGAGGATATACTAATCTACAGCAGGTCTTGGAAGGATCATGTTGAACATGTTGACAGGGTGCTCAAACTATTGCAGGAGAAACAATTATATGCAAAAACATCCAAATGTTTCTTTGGAGTACAAGAGGTGGAATATCCGGGTCATATTATATCTCACGAGGGTGTTAAAGTGGACCCTAACAAAATTAAAGCCATTAAGGAATGGAAAGTCCCCAAGACAATAAAGCAGTTGCGAGGATTTCTCGGGTTAACAGGCTATTATCGCAAGTTTGTTAAGAATTATGGGAGAATAGCAGCAACTCTAACAACATTATTGAAGAAAGATGCATTTTCATGGACTCCTGAAGCAACTAAGGCCTTTGAACATCTTAAAGAGGCAATGTGCCTAGCACCGGTCTTAGCTACGCCAGACTTCACAAAAACCTTTATTGTGGAATGTGATGCCTCAAGAAATGGAATTGGTGCAGTTTTAATGTAGGAAGGAAGACCCATTGCTTTTGAAAGTCGTCCAATCAAAGGAAAGTATTTACAAAAACCTATTTATGAGAAGGAAATGTTAGCAATAGTACATGCACTAAAGAAATGGCGAACTTACCTAGTGGGAAGACACTTCAAGGTAAAAATTGATCATGATAGTATTAAACACTTTTTGGAACAAAGACTATCTTCAGAGGAGCAGCAAAAATGGGTCACAAAGATGTTGGGTTTTAACTTTGAAAAATCTACAAAGAAGGAAAGCTTAATGTTGTTGCAGATGCCCTCTCAAGAAAGAATGAAGAGGTGGAAGCATTGCTTTGTGCCATTTCTATTATCCAACCAGATTGGATAACCGAAGCAAGAGATGAATGGAAGAAGGAAAAAGATGTATGGACACTCATTCAAAAGTTGCAGCAAGATCCTAGTACATCCGATACATTTAGTTGGAAAAATGATTCCTTATGGTACAAAGATTGCTTATATCTTTGTAAGAATTCCCAACTAAAACAAAAGATTCTTCTGGAATTGCACACTTCTCCTTTAGGAGGACACTCGGGATTTTTAAAAACTTACCACAGGGTGAAGAAAGATTTTTTTGGGATGGCCTTAAATCTGATATTCAAAATTTTGTGGCGGAATGTTTGGTTTGCCAGCAGAATAAAGTGGAGACAATTAAGACCCCGGGACTTCTACAACCTTTATCCATTCCAAGTCAATGTTGGGAGGAGATTTCAATGGATTTTATCACAGGTTTACCGAAGTTCGAAGGCAAGAATGTCATCATGGTGGTAGTTGATAGACTTACCAAGTATGCACACTTTTGTGCATTATCTCATCCATTTAAAGCAAGTACAGTTGCTACTACATTTGTGGACAGAATTCAAAAGCTACATGGAAGCCCAAGGGTTATTGTGAGCGACAGAGATCCCATTTTTACGGGAAATTTTTGGACGAAGTTATTTTATTGTTTGGTTACTCAATTAGCTCATAGCTCATCTTATCATCCTCAATCTGATGGTCAAAAAGAGATAGTAAATAAATGTTTGGAAGGATATCTTCGTTGTTTTGTATCTGATAAACAAACACAATGGGTCAAGTGGTTACCTCTCGCTGAATGGTGGTATAACACTTCCTTCCATACTGCAGCAAAATGACCCCATTTATGGCACTTTATGGATATCATCCACCATCCATCACATCATCTTTAAGGGAAAATTCGAAGGTTCAAGCAGTGGAAGATCACATCGAGCATCAGCAAGAAGTTCTCCAACTCTTAAAGGATAACCTGAATTTGGCACAAAATCGAATGAAACAACAGCAGATCAACATCGCAGCGAGAGAAGTTTTGATGTAGGAGATTGGGTATTTTTACGGCTACAACCATATAAACAAATGTCCCTCAAGCAAGCTAAGAAGGATAATAAATTATCGCCAAAGTACTATGGTCCTTACAAGTTGTTGCAAAAGATTGGTACTATGGCATACAAATTGGAGCTTCCTGCTTCTTCGCGAGTGCATCCAGTTTTCCATGTTTCATGCTTAAAGAAGGTTATAGGTGAAAATCTTCCAGTTCAAACAATATTGCTAGAACTTAATGAGGAAGGAAAAATCATATTGGAACCTGAAGCGGTCATGGAAACAAGAACTCGACAACTATGGAATCGATCAATTTCAGAGTATCTCATCAAGTGGAAGAACTTACCCACTGAAGATTCTACATGGGAGGATGAGAATTTTATACAAAAGCACCCAAAGCTACTCAAGCGTTGAGGACAACACTTTTTTTTGAAGGAGAGGGGCATGTTAGGTCCCTATATTACTAGTATAGTCCCTTATTGTTGTTAGTGTAACCCCCTTATTGTTATTATTGTACCCTTGTAACCCCCATTTTGTTATTATTGTGCCCTTAAATTATTATTGTTAGGTCAGCTAGGATTACATTGTGGCCCACTAGGATTACATTCTGGCCCCATGGACTCCTATATATAAAAAGGAGGTTTTGTAAATTGTATCATCTAAGAATTGTTCATTTATGTAATGTATTGGAGGTTGCCCCCTCGAAGTGGCTTATTTCTAAGGCGTTGATATCTCTTTTCTTCTATTTTTGGAGCTGGTTACACAACAAAGACCGTGGTTGTACTTTTCATCATATTAATGTTTTTGAGAGGCAGATATAGACCTGAGGAAGGCACCTTTTTAGCATGTTTCTCAGTCAGGCGTGGTTTAAAGAGAATGGCCCATTGCTTTTTTGCCTACAAGACCGTGACAGTGGTTTTGACAATATTTACATCTTTGAGACTATGATACAAAACTGTGGAAGGCATCCTTTCAGCATGTTTCTCAAGCATGGTTCAAAGAAAATGGTCTATTGTTTTATTTTCCTTGCACAGAGAAAATATGCCAAGCATTACCGTGATCTTGTAGAATCCTGCATTTGAATTTGGGAGTCACTTGAACCTGTTGTGGAAGAAGTTTAGGTTACAGACCAAGTTTAGAGTTGTTTTAGGTTTCCCACTTGATACATATTTAAATATATTTAAATTTGGATATGCTTAAGATATTTTTTTTGTTATATTGGAGTCTAATGTTGTAGATCGATTATATATGACTTTTCAATTGAGGGCATTCTTTCTAAAATTCCAAATTTGATAGTTTTGAATGGCTTTCTTGTTATTGTTTTCATAATTTATTTTTTTGAAGTATCTCCTTATTTGAATAGTGTATATGGAAATTCAGATTTTTCCTTAATATTTCTTTCACATTATTCTATCCCTACCCAATTGTATAGGTGTTGCATAATTTGTGTTGGTTTCTTAAAATGAAATGGAAAATTTTTGGGTTTATGTTCAGGACACTGTTCCGATTCGTCATCACTGACATAATCTTGAACAGTGTCACCCACCTGTCCTCGCATGTGTTGACCTTCTATTGACTTGCTATTGCAATGTAATTTTCTAATTGTGTAGTGTTCCATATTTTATTTGTCCAGTGAACATGGCATGCGTTGAATTTTTGCATAATGACATTACTCTACATGCCGAGTTTCATATCTCCTCGAGAGTCTTAAATCAGCCTTATGTGCAGAGATTAGTGTTGGTTTATCAAAATCAGGCAATTGATTTTCTTTATATTAACAATAATCCCCGATTTGAATTTGTAGCACTAATATTGGGTATCTTGGTTTATCATGCCTCAAACTTTAGTGATGTTAATCAACACAAGATTCAGTTTGTGGCAACCAATATCAATTCCATTTCTAGAGGCTTGAGAGGGATTGACAACCATTTCTGTATCCTTCTACTCAAATAGGTCAATGAGCCTCACTAATGCGAGCTCAAGTAATGTTATTGCCTCCTTTCGGCGTTCCCTTGCACCTCCTGGTGCAATTGCTAGTAATAAACTTTACAACTACATTCCGAAACAGGCTCACAACCCTTTTCTTTTATATGCAATGCATATATTAAAAACATAACAAAACTATGCAAATAACAAATCTATTAAAATGCTCCTGGGGTCCACAATTTATAAATGTTTTAATATATATATGAAATATATATATATAACATATATACGTCACATTTAAAACAAAATATTACCAAAACCAGTGTGGGACCTTAACAAACAATAAAACTATTCTGCCGCACGTTATATAAAATAAAATATATAACAAAACCTTAATCTGTCAAAACTTAAAACGAACCCTTTAGCCGTGGAGCTCGCTGGACTTCAAACGGCAATAAACCATAATTCAAACCAAATTCGCGTTCCAAAATAGCTTGCTGACATCAGGCAATTTTGTGACGCGAAAACCAAATGAATTCCACCTTAATATTTTTTGGGTCCGAATTTGGGCTGGCGTACGGAGAGAGAGTTGTGATGCGAATTTCTTATCAAATTCACCCTAATATTTTTCGTGTCCGGATTTCCACTGCGTGAGCAGCCCAAACAAAGATCCACTCCAATCAATTTCTGCCACGTGTCCTCAATCAAAATTTGCCCTGTTCCCCGATGCAGGTGCATTCGATGGTGTTTAAGGCGATGGGACATGGATGTGGCGATTTCATATCAATCACATTAAGTTTTAATGTTGTTCAATTAGCCGATATTTAAGTTCCAAGGTTTTCACATCAAATCGCATTAAGTTTTAACGATGTTCAAGATCGGACCTCCACTCCTATTAGTGATTCTGCATGCTCCAATATGATCCGGCCTTCGGCTCTCATCAATGAGAGATTAATTATGACGAGCGTTCTTCGATGCCATTGCAGTCAGGTCGATAAAATGGCATTTCGCTATGGTTTTTCAGACGACCGCAACCTTGAATTGCAGATGCTCTCCGGTTGCTGGGTTACACTGCCTGCTCACTGTGACGAGAAAGAGAAGTGGCCAGCTGAACTGCTGCTTAGACCTTGGTGCAAATATACATTTCTCTCGATATGGTCTATGTCTGTCTTCCTCGGTTTCTTGGAATCCTGCTTCTCCGTCTCATCTTGTGCCCACTACTGAGACTGCACCCATACCTCGCCTGCGTCAAAGGATGTGTTTCCGCAGGGGGAGCACTAGAGGTCAACCCCTGCGCACTCCCTCCAACCCTCAACCGAGTCGTCTTCCAGCCAGTCCAGTGATTATTACACAGGTCACTATCCAAACACTAGAAGTGGGCGGGGTCGGGTTCTAGGATCTAGCCACCATATGGGCTCCCCTGCTCCTCATTTCCCCACCGCTTCACCTTCTCCCACGTCGTGCACTGGGATTTTTTCCTTTAATTTCTCTCTGAACCGCCCACGAATCACAGCTTCAATCATCGTGGTTTTCCGTGAGGAGGCCCAAGTGGAGGAACAATGCACCCATCCGGCGGGTCTGAGCTCAGAAAAAGCCAGCCAGCATTTGGGCCTTTAGGAGGGGAGCGGTGGTGTGAATGTGGAGATAGCACCTGGCGATCCTGGACCTTCCGAAGGATGGTGCCGAATCGTTGAGGAACCACCGAAGGAGTAGTTTGGTTAATTTGGTTTTCTTGCTTCGCGGCCCACTTAATTGGGCATGTTTTAGATTATATTACTGTGCTGGACCTCTGTAATATTTTTGAATTCTGTAAACGTTCAAGACTGGTTTCCCCGTATGAGGGCAGTCTTCTTTTTTGATTTTTTGATGACAAATTTGCCATAAGTCTGGGAAATGTTTTTGACTTCGGTCATGCTGTAATTTTATTCCCACCGTTAATAGATTAACTTTACTTAGAAAAAAAAAATGTTGCCCTGTTTCTATTTTAAACCTGTTTTTTGAAATACAGAGCCATGTTTATATGATTGTTTATAGTCGAAGCGCTGCGGGGTGGTTTATTATATTAATATTTCATGGTCGAATTATGTTCATAACAATTGGAAAAAAAAATGTTGCCCTGTTTCTATTTTAAACCTGTTTTTTGAAATACAGAGCCATGTTTATATGATTGTTTATAGTCGAAGCGCTGTGGGGTGGTTTATTATATTAATATTTCACGGCCGAATTATGTTCATAACAATTGGAAAAAAAAATGTTGCCTTGTTTCTATTTTAAACTTGTTTTTTGAAATACAGAGCCATGTTTATATGGTCTACGTATTATACTCTTTCTCTGTATATCTACAGGAACCTTTTTGCTATGAACAGGGTGGATGCTGTAGTGGGCTACTAATGGAAACAAGAGAGCCCGAACCTTACATCTCGGATGCAACAGATGGTTACCAATTTTGGAATCAAGCGAGCCTGATCTTACAAGCGAGCCTGGGTTTCTGCAGATGGTTTTTATTTCCGGGAACAAGCGAGCCAAAACATACAATCGACCCTGGGTTTATACATATTTTTGCTCTACCATGGATGCTTTCTGTGTGAGGTGTATATCAACAATATGTGTCTCTGCACATTTCCTGTATCCGCTTTATGATACTATTTTATGTGTTGACAGGTTATCACTATGCCTTCAAAACTAGCGATGCTAGTCTATGTTTCTAGTTTATTGATATGGTCTGATGGTATTTTTATATTTTGGACATATCACACTCCTCACATGATTATAATTTTTCTCTATTCAAGGATTTTGGGTACTTTAATTTGTATTTGGAACAATGGACGTCGGTACTCTATCTGTTGCTTTACTATTCTACATACTGCTATTTCACTTTCTTATAGATGCCTCTCAGGGGTGGTGGATGCTTTCTGATTTGTCGATAATCTCCATGTGGACCATTACTGGGTTTTATATCATGTCCCTGTATGTGACATGGGGTATTTTTCTATCATTGTCTAGGGTGGGACTTCCACTTTTCTGGATGGATATTTGGGTTCAAATCTTCAGATGTGAAAATGTAATGACTTCATGGACTGTTTTACTTCATATAATATATTGAAAACAACGTTTTTCTCTTGTGAAAAAAAATGATTGTTTATAGTCGAAGCACTGCGGGGTGGTTTATTATATTAATATTTCACGGTCGAATTATGTTCATAACAATTGGAAAAAAAAATGTTGCCCTGTTTCTATTTTAAACCTGTTTTTGGAAATACAGAGCCATGTTTATATGATTGTTTATAGTCGAAGCACTGCGGGGTGGTTTATTATATTAATATTTCACAGTCATTGGAATGCCCACAATTCATAACAAATATTGGAGATTTATTGTCCTGTTTTAAAGTTTCATTTTTTATTTTTTTTAAATTGAACCCTCCGTCGGTATACCGATGCTTTGTAAGCGTTGGTCTTCTGACGTCTTGAACGATTTCTGTCAGTCTTGTGATGTTCGTCGATATTGCGACAATTCTTCCTAGGGTTGGTATTGCGACACTTTTGGAATGCGTCGGTATTGCGATGCTCCTGGGACGCGTCGGTCTTGCGACACTTTTGAAATGCGTCAGTATTGTGACACTTTTGTATGGCATCGACATTGCGCATACTAAACCGATCTAAGAGCGACATTCAAAACATCAGACCACATTTCGTCAGAATTGTGACAGTTTACAAACGTCGGAAGCACGACGGCTTGGGAAACATCGGAAGAGTGACGCTTGTTTGGAAGCGATGGAAAAAGTGTTGGTAGTGCGACACTTTGTCAGTGCGTCGAAATTGCGACATAATGGCAAACCACGTTTTTCCCGTCCTTGAACTGTCACTCTTGCGATGACTATGCGTCGGAATAGCGACGAAGTGGCCGTCGGAAATTACGCCAAATTTTCTAGTGCATGTTTGCATAGACAACACAGAATCCAATGATGTTTGTGAAAACAAAATGTATGTAAAATATTGGAAACATACAAAGCTAAATACAAAGGGGAAAATGTCCATTGCAATGTTTGAAGAAATGCAATCAGAGGAGACTACAATATCATCTGATGGTGATCGAGTTTCCGATCTTGTTAGAGAATGTAACATTTGAATTGCTTTCAAATGATAGATATCTAGAAATAGATACTAAAATTATTTTAGAGTTAATTTTTCATGTTAATTATGATCTAAATTTAAATACATAAGTTTGTTTTATTGTGCATGAGATGTTTTTGTTGTAATTTCACCTACTAACAATGATGAAAATGTGAAGTATTATTTGATGCGTTGCACTGAACAAAAGATGAAATTATTAGAAAACTATAATGATCACGGGTGTCCATATGACAGAGGATCTATTATACTGAAAGGTTATTTTTTCAGACAAACTAATCAAAGTGGGGATTTTGTTTAATTTAAAGACTATGAACCTGATGTCATAAGTCGTCAATATAGTCACTTGGTGTGTGACACGCATAAAGTTGATAGAGGTTCAATCAAAGAAAAAAAATGAAAATTAAGAAATGGAAAATGTCAAAATCCGATCATGAACGGATCATTAAGATAGCATTCCACTGGAATTTTTTTGATTGAACTGCCCAACAATTTATTCTCTTTGGATTTATGTTTTAGAACTTTCAGAACTCAACTAAAAATTGAACTGCCTTGTTATGTTATTTGTGCAAGTGTTTGCACATGTACATTGTTTTGCTACATGCACATTGTTTTGCTACATGCACACTAGTATCAATTGAAAGTAGATTTTCTATACATGCATTGATGAAAAATGTTGCACGTATTGGATATATATATGTTCTAGAATGCAATTAACTGAAAGTATCTTTTCTACATGTGCATTGATGAAAAATGTTGCAAGTACTGGATCTATATATGTTTTGGAAGTATTGGATATATATATGTTCTAGAATGCAATTAACTAAAATTAGCTTTTCTATGTGCATTGATGAAAAATGTTGCAAGTACTGGATATATATATGTTCTAGAATGCAGTTAACTAAAAGTAGCTTTTCTATGTGCATTGATGAAAAATGTTGCACGTACTGGATATATAGATGTTCTAGGCAATTAACTGAAAGTAGTTTTTCTATGTGCACTGATGAAAAATGTTGCACATATTGGATATATATATGTTCTAGAATGCAATTAACTGAAAGTAGTTTTACTATGTATATTGATGAAAAATGTTTCACATACTGAATATATATGTTCTAGAATGCAATTAACTGAAAGTAGCTTTTGTATTTGCATTGAGGAAAAATGTTGCAAGTACTAGATATATATGTTCTAGAATGCAATTATCTAAAAGTAGCTTTTCTATGTGCATTGATGAAAAATGTTTCACGCACTGGATATATATGTTCTAGAATGGAATTAACTAAAAGTAGCTTTTCTATACATGCATTGATGAAAAATGTTGCACATACTAGATATATATACATTATAGAATGCATTTTTAAAATTTTATGATTATTTGACACATTTAACAAGACCTAGAATCTTATGATTGTTTATATATATATATATATATATATATATATATATATATATATATATATATATATATATATATCTTGTACTTCAATCGTTTTAACATATATATTCAAACATGTACTTAAATAATTTCTACATGTACATATATTCATGTGAATTTTTTTTTGTTTGGAAAAGTACAACTTGAATTTTAAAAACAAAACATTATATCACAACATTACTTCACATGCCAATTATAGTTCAAATATCCAATAAAAACAAAACATTATATCACATGCCAAATGTAGTTCAACCATCCAAAATTTGAGTTTTAAAAACAAAACATTATAGATCACAACATTACTTCACATGCCAAATGTAGTTCAAGTATACAATAAAAACAAAACATTATATCATGTCAAATGTAGTTCAAATATCCAATAAAAACAAAACATTATATCATGCAATCACATTCCAAATGTAGTTCAACCATCCAAAACTTGAGTTTAAAAACAAAACGAATTTTATAACACAACAATAATTCACATTCCAAATGTAGTTCAACCATCCAAAACTTAGGTTTAAAAAAAAAACAAATTATAACACAACATTACTTCACATCACATGCCAAATGTAGTTCAACCATCCAAAACTTGAGTTTTAAAAACAAAACAAATTATATAGCACTGTAACATTACTTCACATGCCAAATGTAGTTCAACCATCTAAAACTTAAGTTTTAAAAGCATTATATATCACATCACATGTACCAAATGTAGTTCACATAAAATATGTCCAAAATTTGTAGATCTCACAAGTATCAAGTATCAAGTATCAAGATGATTGCATCTAGATAAGACTATATATAAAAAAAAAAAAATTAAGACTAAATCTATTGAAAATATAATATTTAACGTGTGCATGTGAATCATCGATAAAATAGTGCATGTGCATCATCCATCAAATACAAATGGATGTAGTGTCTCTCCCAGCAAAGTCATGATTCTCGAGCTATCCTGAAAAGCATGGGGAACCTGTACACAATGTGTACAAACATTAAAATTTAATGGTTTAAAATTGAGTGAGAATATATATAACTTCATGTAAAAAAACAAAATGTAAAAAAAAATCATGCAATACCTCATGAGGTTCCCTCTCCATTTGTTGCTCATCTACTAAAACTTCCCCCACTGGAACATCTTCAACAGTAAACTGTACAATATACATGTACAATTATATATATATATATATATATATATATATATATATATATATATATATATATATATATATATTAAAAATTTTCAAATGAAAATGAATATATAAACTTATTTTCAATAATATTAAAACAAAAGTTAGACAACTTGTTCAAATGGTTGAAATGGTGTGGATGTTCCTATCTCCATCGCTAGAGTCTGTGGAGAAAAGAAATCCTCTAGAGGAACCTAAAATTCAAAAAATTTAAAAGTATAAAATAACTCAAGATCAAGATCGCAATTTATAATAAAAGTTTTGAACTTCGATTTATAAATTATAACTTAAAAACATATATTTAAGTGAAAAATTGAATACTTCTACTGGTGTTTTTGGCACATCTCCTAAGAGAGGCTCCAAAAGAAAATTTCCAAAAACCTAAAATTCAAAAAAAGTAAAATAACTCAAGATCTCTAGATCTCAATTTATAATAAAACTTTTAAACTTCAATTTATAACTCATAACTTAAAAACATATGTATATGTAAGTGAAAAATTGAATACTTGTGCTGGTGGATTTGGCACGTCTCCTAAGAGTGGCTCGGAAATAAAATCTCCAAAAACCTCAAATTCAAAAAATTTAAAATAACTCAAGATCTAGATATATCGCATTTTTTAATAGAACTTTTTGAGGTGGAATATATAACTTAAAAACATAAATTTTAAAAGTGAAAAATTGTTCATACTTGTGATGGTGTATTTGGCACATCTCCCAAGGAAGAAGAAGGTACTATCATCCCAAAAACACTGGATGGAATCATAATCTATTAAAACATTTTATTATATATATGTACATGTACATGTATGCACAATTATTTATTTTAAAAAATCTCATCATGTTTCGATATATATAATAATAGATAAAAAATAATTGTACATCATCATGTGTTCACTTAAAAAACACTAACATTTGCCAACGTATCTTGATGGTGAGAACCATCTTGATTGAATGATTGATGGTGAGACCCATCTTGATTTTTTGAACCAGAGGCTCCAATCGTGATATTAACATTTTCTTCATTCATCAAGCGTGAAATTGCAAATGGTGTTAACATATAATGATACATTTTTGTTAGATTAATGTATACGAATGAATGTATGCATATATGTATTTATTACAAATTGTACATGTGTTAAAATAATTGAACCCTAACCATTAACACATATCGTTCCCATGTCCTCTTTCTCATGAACAATTAGGTCCTGCCAACCATTGCGAAAATTATTGCATATGTTTTGAGATATTCAACACTCATGTTGTCAATCTCTTCATCTGCATAATACAAAAAATTAGCACGTGAATTCTCACGAGCTCTTTTTCGATTCAGAAAAACATCGACTCCACCCAATCCACTGTGAAAATTTTCAATGATGACATCCCTTGCTTCTCGACTAATTTGAGAAGTGGCATCCATCTCTGACCGCAAATTTTCAACACAAAGAGGTCGACTAACCAATGGTGGCTCAGGGCAAGGCAACTAAACATCACGCCTAGCGCCCCTACGGTCACACAATCGACATTTCCTAGGACCAAAAAATTCAGAGGGAAGGTCATTGTATTTGGGTTTCATTTGCAAAAATAATTATGCATAAAATAATTTGTCAAAATAAATCAGAACCTCGTCGTTCCATGGGAGTCTTCCATAGGTCGACAGGTGTCTATTATACAAATAGCGAGCTATATGAGGGTGCTTGATTAATTTCACCTTCGACCCTTCTTTGAAATTAAACATAGACTTGGCCATTTATGTTGTAACTCTTTGTTTAACAACCTCCCGTGTATCGGGACCCATCACAGTTTCCTTTCTTTTTCTCATCACTTCTACAAAAGTATCAGTGGTTGGCCCAAGATTTAGGTACACATCTACTAGTTCGCTTAAGAGTGTGTAACTAATTCCAAGCTTTGTCGACTCTCAGCAGGTAGAGTCAAAGCCACGAGATCTCTCTTCAATTTTGCATGAAGATGTTGACACCTTTGTAAGGTTCATTTCTGCATGTTTGTTTCCCAAGGTATATCAGAAATGTCAGATGGATAAGTCATGGTTGGTGGACAACCTTCTTCTTGAATGATGCATTCTACCCTACATCTTTTTTGAGCAACATTTTCAGCTTCTGCATCAATATATAAAATTTTGTATATTAATAAAACACATGTAAACAAATTTGTACAAATTGAATGAAAATAATATTCAAATTGATGGCCACCTCGATGTGGTTGGTTAGCATCTTGCCCACCTGAGACTGTTGAGAACTAGAACGACCCTGATGAGAACCAGAATGACCACCTATTGGTTGAGAACCAACACAACCATCCATTGATTGGCCTCTGGGGGAATACATATCACCACCTTCACGCAATCTGCTAGTACTTATTGATGGCCCTCCAAGGGAATGTAAACCACCACCAACCTCACGAGACGAGAGAGAAGCTTCATAAAAAAATATGAACTTATAACCAATTCAAAAATACATTCATACATATAAATACATGTACATATTCATTGATTAAATTGCATGAACCATACCATGATTGCATGATTCATGGGCATGATCCATTGATGGAGTAGACACCAATTTTCTTCTTAGCTCCTAAAAAATAAAAAATGAAACTTATTAACAACTAATTTAACTCACAAAAATAATAAAAAATCAATTCCATAAGTACACAAATGTATGTATATGTATGGAGATTTAATATTATATTTAAATACCATGAACATCCCTCGATCCTTGATCCCCCTCTCTCGTAGAGATATGGGATTCTATTGATCTCTGTCGTTCATCCTCCATGATATATATATATATATATAGTGGAAATTTACAATTATTTTTTAAATTACTATTTAAATAAATTCAAAATAAATTTCAGAAAATTAAATTAATGTAATTTAATGTACACAAAATATGTAAAACACAACTTTCAAATCACTAATTGATGTGTGAAACTCAATTTAAGAACGTTTTTTTAATAAAATGTTAGGTTCACCAAATTACGCTTTACATGGTGGGAGCACCCTTGGTATATAATTGAAAACATGGTGGGAGCACACTTGGTATAAAATTGAAAAAAACACATCCAACCATTAAAAAAGAAGCGTGAAACTCCATTTAAACAAAAATTTGTTGAAGTCCTCACATTTTAATTTTATAAAAATGTGAAGTTCACCACTTGTTGCAAATGTGAAGTTCGTCAAGTTGCACTTTACATGGTGTGGTGGGAGCACACTTGGTATATAATTGAAAAAAACACATGGTCATTAAAAAAGACGCATTTATAAGTGCAAAACACACATATCCAATATATGCTACAATTTCCATCAATAAATTTTGAAGGAGAGCGTCTCAACACTAATTCATCTTTGAGAGATAAATCTTGAATTTTTGAAGAAGAGCATCTCAAAACTATATCATCTTTGAGAGATAAATATTGCATTGGCATTGCCCTGTATAATTTTAATTCATCTATTAATTAGTCTTTGATAGATGAATCTTGAATTGGCATTGCCCCACGCAATAGATCAACAGACATCTTATTCACATTCGTACAATGTCTTATACTAAAAAATTGAAATTGGCTAACAATATTGTTTGCTTTTCTATGCAGTTGTTTTAGCCTCTCCTTCTTAATTTGGTACACCCCTTTCATCTGGTTTCACACAAGTTCAGAATTTGTGAAAACTACTATTCCATTTTATACATACTCCCTAGTTGTTCCCAAACCTTCTATCAATGCAATATAATATGCCTCGTTGTTTGTTGTTCTTCCCGGTATTTTCATTTTCCTTTGGACAACCTTGCTAGTCGCAATATTGGAAAGCACATATGTAATCACTGCTTCCCCTGGATTGGGATAGCAAGAAACATCTATGCATAATGTCCATTTTTCAACCATATTTAGTAGGCTTTTTCATCTCTGAAAAAAAAAAAACAAATTCAATAAAATATATTAAATTAACATTTATTGCAAATGCATGGGAGAAATGACACATGTGCATGAGATAAATGACGTGTGCATGGTTTATCTTAAAGTTTGACTTGAATTTTATGGTATAATTCACATCTAGAAATGAGATGTGTTAAAGATTTCATTGCATAGAGTTTAAGGGAGATTTATGACACATATACATGGTTCATGCACGGTTTTCTTGAAAGTTTGCCTTAAAATTTATGGCAGTATCTAGAAATGACATGCCTTAAGAAATGATGAGATCCAAAGGCTACCTGGACCTTTACATGCCTTACGAAAGGATGAGATCTAGAGGCTACCTAGCCCTTTACAGACTCCTTTGGAACCTGTAGAATTTAAGACTCAACAAACAAACTAAAATCCTATGGAAGTTTAGCCACTTTAGGTTCATTTTTTAGGCCTTAAAGTTTGCCTTGAATTAATGGGGGAAAGCCTTGAGTTTGGGGGATCCTATCCTATGGAAGTTCAACCAATTTAGGTTCATTTTTAAAGTCTTAAATTTTGCCTTGAATTAATGGGAGAAAGCCTTTAGTTTGTGGGAGAAATGATATTTACATGTTTTGCAAAATTATTTTATGCACTTACTAAAACAACTAGTGGTGGTGGTTGATGAAGTTATGTCAAAAGTCACACCTTTATGTGTTTGTGGGAGAAATGAAATAGAAATGAAACATGCCTTAAAGTTTCCCTAAAATTTTATGGGAGTAGGGAGAATGACACATGTAAAAGGTTTGACTTAAAGTGGTAGTGGTTTATGGATATTAAAATGAAGAACTTCTATTTCTATTCCAGAGATTGACTGTAGGGGCATTTACTGGATGTCACCTTTGAGAAAAGATGAGATCCAGAGGCTACCTGGCCCTTTACAGACTCTTCCTTTAGAACTTGTAGAATTTAACACTCAAAAGATAGACTAAAATCCTATGAGAGTTCAGCCACTTAGGTTCAATTTTTAGGCCTTAAAGTTTGTCTTGAATTAATGAGAGAAAGCCTTTAGTTTGTAGGATAATTACATTTACATGATTTGCAAAATTATTTTATGCACTTACTAAAACAACTAGTGGTAGTGGTTGATGAAGTTATGTCAAAAGTCGTGCACCTTTATGAGTTTGTGGGAGAAATGAAAAATTTCCTTATAGTTTATGGGAGAAATGAAATAGAAATGACACATGCCTTAAAGTTTACCTAAAATTTTATGGGAGGAGGGAGAAATGACACATGTACAAGGTTTGCCTTAAAGTGGTAGTGGTTTATGAATATTAAAATGAAGAACTTCTATTTCTATTCCAGAGATTGACTGTAGGGGAATTTACTAGATATGTCACCTTTGAGAAAAGATGAGATCCAGAGGCTACCTGGCCCTTTACAGACTCTGCCTTTATAACTTGTATAAGTTAACACTCAATAAACAGACTAAAATCCTTTGGGTAAATTGTCTTAATTTGAGACAAAAGAAAACTTGTGTATTGCCTTAAATATTTTCTTTAAGCGGGTGTCTCAAATTAAATCGTCTTAAAATTAAATTTTCTTAAAATATTGTCTCTATAAAGACAATATATAACACAATCATTTTTGTCTCTCTAGAGACAATTTCATTTTTGTCTCTCCTAAGACAATAGTTGCAGAACAACACAAAGGGGGGTTTTAAGACAATGAACCCAGAAAAATATCTCACCATTAAAATAAATCAATATAAAAATATTTAATTAAAAGAATCAATAATATCATTGAATAATTCATGTTAGGGTACAGTGGAATCGAACGACCAACCCCCTGCATGGCAGGTGCTCTTCCAATGAGCTAGCACCCTTTAAAGAATTATGTGAGGAGTTATGGCAGTCCTTGAAATTGTATAATAGGCATTGATTTTAAAAAAATGTTCAACACATAATTAGAGCAAAACAAAACCAAAGCATTCTCAGAAGTTAAAAACACTAACAGCAAGCCCGAACAATCTCAATAAAAAACCACAAGTATCGACACAGAAGGTAATGAATCCAACCAGATTCCAATGAATTACGTCAAGCATAACACATAAGGGAAGTCCAACCTAGGTTTTCATCATTGGAGAGATCTAGACAACACTAATAACCATATAACACAGTAACTCAAAGAGACTTTGAAATGACAAAAATTTAATTTGCGATTACTGATGATAGACTCCTTTATCCATACATTAAGCTATAGATAAATCCAAACAAATACTCACAGGTCTAATTGGTAAGCCCTTGGAATTGTGCATGATAGCAAGCTTCATAGGTGTGACCACTGTTTTTCCATTTACAACTCCAGAAACCCCTTGTTCCTATGTTTCAACAGTTACAGCAGCACCCCCATCCCCTTTGTGTTCTAATATTTTTAAAGATTCCCCTTTATGTTATAATATTTTTAAAGATTCCCCTTTGTGCTTTGGAAGATCAAACTTACACTTGGCACCATATACTTGCAAATACCTCTCTTGACAAAAAACTGAGATCCACAACAAGAAATTCAGTAAACCAATAGTTCCAAAAACAAAAATATAATCCGATTAGAAACAACTGTAGAACATGAAAACACAAAACTCATCACTGAGTATCTTACAGCGCACTCAGGCTCCCAGGCCTCTCTAGTAGTGAAACAACGGCAGGTTTGACCTGCAAAGGAAAGAGCATATAAATTTAAAGACTGATTACATATCATATTAAATGGAAGACAAAAAATAATGGATGAAAACAAAGGCTGAATTGAGTACTTCACTTCCATCAAAATTCTCCTCTGATTTTAAGGTTGCCAACCAATATTTTGGATGGTGGAACTTGCATTTTGAACCAAATTTGCAGATGCTAGTTTTCATATACTAATGAGTCAATAACATGAAAATCATTGTTCTCTAGAATTGACAATGCAAATTTTAGAGGTATGTTTTCTTAATTATTATGAACAGATCTTGAGTAAATTTCAATGCCTGGAATTGGACCAACTGTTGGTAGCTTATTCGCTTACTTGAAGTCCCAGCCAAGCCTACCTCTAGATTGATGAAGCTGCCATGTCTCCTAAAGATGTTTTATTAAGTATGAGAAGTAGAATTTAAATCTATACTCAGTCAGTGGCATTCTCTTCAAAACAGTCGTTGAATTCTTGTGATATAAGAGCAGTCCAACAATAAAGAAAGTCATCATTTGTTATCAAAATTCTTACTTCATCAAGTATGAATCTCTTACAGTAGGAGTAGACTTAGGAAGAGTTTCTCTTCATCCTACAGTAGGGCTTCATAATCAACAACTACTTAAAAGGTAGAGTAAAGGTTTCTTCATCAGCAAATAAAGGTTCAACATTTCATATCAGTCTTAAAATTACTTATCTCCAACATATCAAATTGAAGAGAGATGAGAATGACATCAATCCTCTTTCAGTTTTGAGAAAAAAAAATGTCTTCTAATTTTTAATGCTTTCCTAGTTTCTATAGGCAGCCGCAGGGAAAATATTTAGTAGAGTATCAAGATGTAAGAATCACAGTAACAAAAATAAAACATATGGTTAGTGACCTTACACAGAATTGATAAAAATGAGATACAAGGAAAAAGAAAAGTGTGTTTTCAACTCATTGAAAGCATCAATCTATATATCTAGCTTCCAATATATATCATTTATAACATCAAACAGTCTGGAATATACAGACACAATAATATAATGGATAAGGTGCAAAACAAAGGAGACTCGAAAATATAACCAAGAGGGATCCATGATAAAAAATCATGCAGTGTGGCCAAAGTCGCCCTTATAAGTTCAGGACGTTGTGATATCGACAATACATAAAGACATAACTCATGTATGAGTCGAAACTCACTGCAGAACACCAAATACATATAAGTCAGTTTACATAAAACCTGTGACTATCTCCCAATTAAAAAGGCACACATAAAACATTTTCTTTTACCTGTTCAAGGACTTCTTGAGTTCTTTTATTTTCTGCTGCGTCATCTCACCTCTAGAAAAGTCAAAAACTTTTTCACTGAGGAGCTGAGCATAAGCAGTATACAACCAATTCAAGTAAATATTGGCAACAATCAAAGAGAAAGAAGTAACATGATTCTTGATGTATTGTTAAAAATTTCACCTTCAAAATAACCATGCAATTTTCCAATATTGTTTCACTACTCTTAGTAGCCTAAAGAAGATCAAGAATAAAACCAGGCCATCTACTTGGCCATTCATGCTTCAACACCTACAAAATTGGCAGCACTGTTTTAGCATTATCTATTTAATCAAGAAAAGAATAAGCATCCTAGTATTTACTATTAACCTTTCAATCACATACACCCTGGAAAATGGGATACATGTTCAAAACGTAGGAATAAAAGCTGCCAATGTCTAGAAATTACTTACAAACAACACCCTCTCAAAGAGCATGGACAAGCTAATAAATTTACAAAAAAAAAAAGAGCAAAGGATAAATATTTAAGAAAACAAACAGACGAAATGAACATGCACAATGGTTTAACTAATTAACCAAATAAACCATACACAATACCACATTTATATTTTTCTTTCTAGGATACACCTAACTCCCTTAAGATGAAATTAAATGAAGATAAGACACATGGGAAATAACACATTGATCAATGCAAACAAAAGTATGCACACAAAACCTCAGGGAGTAAAGTGTAGTTTTGAGAAGTCATAAACAAAAAGGTGGAGAAAAAGAAACATCGATATGATTCTATTACTTACCTGAACCAAGATTACATTAAGTTTGTTTACATAAAGCCTCTCACTACGAAAAGAAGCTTCGTTACTCTAAAGCTGAATAACAATACATATAAAAGTTAATATATCCACTAGAAAAAAACAATGAAATACAAACCTAAACAAGATGTATATAATAAAAACAATAATCAATGTTTACCAAATAACATAAGACACATGCATTAGATTGATTTGAACAATGAGATCTGATATGTAATTCTTTATCCCATCCCGTTGTTCAACTGGCAAAGAATTCCATCGATATTTGATTACACCTTCAATCACCTAAAATCACAACAAACTAGATTAACTTAAGCTAGCAATTAGAAGTTTTACTAATGTAACTAAAAGTTGTATGCACCTTCAATCACCTAAAGTCACAAGGTTGAAAATGAAATTTAATTTTACTAATGTAAACTAGAAGCCATAGGGAGTCCACCTAGGAACCATGTGAAAAGCTTTTACAGGGTCTACAAAGCAACAGTCCTATGCATTTTCAATTTTTATCCAATATAGTCATCTTGGGCTATAATTATGCGCTAAGAAGTCTGAAGTCATTGCATCAAAGATGAGATCTCAATTTCAGCAAGTGTATCTGTGGCTAAAAAGAAAAAAGCACAATAGTACCTGAAGTGAAAAGAACTTTGTATTCAGATTCTGCAAGTTTTGCAGAATGCTAACAACTTGCAGCCATGTATCCGGATGAGCCTATAAATCCCGCAATATCCACTCCGCTGCTGCTCTCTGCAACATAATAGCACAGACAGTAAAGTATAGTGCCAAACTACAGTGACAATATAAAAGATATTAAAATCAAGAACCAAAGATATTAAAATCAAGAACCCTTAGTTTTCTTTATTTCCCTATTCCAATTGCAAAAGTGACAACTACCTATAACATTATACGTATATCACTGTCCCTGTAAGAAGTCACCTAGTTCATGTTCATGCTCAAATAATGTCAGAACAAAACACCGTGATTAAATTCAAGCTAAATTTTGAATTTCAAGGATTACATTTAGGGAACACAGTGCCTTAGCCGTAAGCATAAATCACTATCTGAAATCTCACAATTTAAGGATAAAAGCGCAAGTATATGGATTTAGTTTCCACACATATTTGTGAACTATTTGTCGCAAGTTTGAGTCCTTGTTGTCAGACTGTTTACATGTAGCATACTACATAAATCATTCATCTCATCAAATGTATAGCATAAAGAGAACTTGACTAATCATGTAGAAAAAACAACTCATGATTTTTTCATAGTTCCACTTCTTCTAGCCATTAGATATCATATATATTCACATAATTTCCAACTTAAAATAAGATATTATATATTTGCTCTGCTTAAAATATGTTCGCTAGCTAATCATTAAATCATAAACTAAGTTTTTGTGTAGGTTCACAACGCTAACATGTATGTCTTTACACTCCATGACCTTCTTGTATCTACTAGCATGAAGCAGTCAAGGATCTGTTAATACTGAAAAACCAGTTGTGTCTGGCATAACTGGAACAATAAGGTGGGTGCTGGGACATTCCACTACCAGGGACTGACCATTGGCACATAAGATAGACAACTAACAGAACAGCAGATGACAAGCCTGATTCATGATGAGTCAATGGCTGGGGGTAACAACAATAATATGGATGTTCTCTCTTTATATGGATAAACTTGATGTAAAATATAATCCAAATTCCAAGGATTAGATTTATACAAATTTTATTGTCCTTCACTTGCACTTTGATTTAGATATTCCAGCAGCAAATACTCCTTTTTTTTCCACCAACTTGGCACAGTTTATTAGAATGGTGCCCAAGATTACTTTGTAAGTAGGAAGTTATTGGAGGATATATCCCTTGATCTGAACTCTACAAAAGCTATAGACATCGCTGAGGGCAAAAGATTGGAACAGACAAGTACATATTTGAAATTTTATGGCTGTTTTTTGCAAGACACAAAATATGAACACAGAATCCACAGGCACAAGAGCAGGAGATGGCCATGAAGCTATAAAATTAGAAGCCACAGAAAACAAATTCATAATTACATCAAGCAATTAAAAAAAAACACAGATGACGCATAGTGATAATGGTGATATTTGATCATCAAAGTATAAATTTACACACCAAAGACACAAGTGTCCCAAAATTCATGAATCAAAATCAGAATACGCAAACCACATTAAAAGAATCAGAATAGCATGGATATACAACCATACTGCTAAACCATAACCAAAAATAACCCACCAAAGAGAAGTACAGTAAGATACATACCTAGGTCAGTGCACTTTAGTAAGCTTCGGAATTCCTGAATCATACTGCAATTAGATCTCACAAATAAAACAAATTTCATGCCACGTACTTTCCATAACATTTATTTCCAAGACAGAAGGAAGGCAGTCGCATAGCGGATCTTATTTAATCCTAGAGGAAAAAAGGTGATCAAAACAAATATCAATCAGAGACCAAAACAAGATAACCAAAGAGAACTAAGTACAGTACTATGCATACCCAGATCAGTGCACTTTAGTATGCTTCAAAATTCTTGAATCATACTGTAATTAAATCTCACAAATAAAATAAATTTCATGTCGAGAGCTTTCCATAACATTTATTTCCAAAACAACAAGGAGGCATGTGCAGAATCAATCTTACTTAATCCCAGAGGACAAAAGGTAATGGAAACACAAGGATTAGGCACCACATCTACTAATTGAGTGGAGGATCTTGTAGAGTTCCAAGAGCTCTGTGTGCTGTGAAGGATCAAAGCGGGCTAAAGGCAACAATCCTAACGGATTCAACCATTGTCATTCAAGGTCAAGAGGCACCTCAACATGAAAGCAGACAAAACAATTAACATAGGCCTAACTCTATGAGAGGAATACATATCAATCAAAGACCAAAATAAGATAGCCATCTCACCCCACCCTCTCCCATGAACACAGATCTTATGAAAAATAAAGTTTCTGGGCCCAATGTGGGTCCTCCAAATGATTTAGTGAGGAGCCTCCACCTCTAACTTCACTTGCATGCAACAGAGAGGAGGGGTTGAATGTTGTCAACCTCCCCCCTTCACTTATCATGTCCAAGCAGTTGTTTTTGCTATTTTCTTCCAATACCTTTTTGTTTTATCTTACTACATGTAAAATCTGGAATATAATACTACGGTTAATCCCCAACATGTCTGGCATGGAAATTTTCTAGGCAATTGAGAGATTTGGCAGGTCGAAGTAATATGTCATGCATTGGGGCTCAAGTTGGTGGTTTGTGTTCTGGATGAGAGCCAATGTGAGAACTTTGGTTCCTCAAATTATAGAAGAATAGTCAAATCTATCCCACCAACCAAGCCTCATTGTGTACTATTGTTACTATTACTGTATCTTCAAGGAAATGAGAGGACTCGAGACATAATTCCACCAAAGAGAGAAGGGACATAGAAGAAATGGGCATGGCAACCTCTTCAGACCCAGAATGGGAAAACTGGAAGAAAGGCTTTGAAAGGAAGCATGTCAAGGTCAGACCAATAAATATATTCAATATGCCACTAGTAAAACCCAAAGTGATATTCAGTATCAACTGACTCAGGTATCAATCATCATCAAATTACAATTTTGCTTGCTCATTCAATTGACCTACACTGCCACCTCAATTTTAAAATCAAATCCGATATCGAGTTATAGTCAAATTAGAGTACAGCTATTAGGGGGGGTTTCTAATAGTACTTAAAATGTATCTAATCGTCAGCTCCAAACATTTTATCTTGCCCAAGAGCCTAAAACCCAATGTGATATTCAATGTCAACTGACTCCAGTATCATTTATAGTCAAATTACACTTCTTGTTTTCTCAGTCAATGCACATAGACTTCCACATCAATTCTAAAATCAAATCTGGTATCCAGTTAAAAAAAAAATAGAGTAACTTATCAGGATGGAAAACACAAAACCACAACTAGCACAGAGGGTTTCTAATAGTGCTAAAATTTTGTCTAACCATTGCTCCAAGAGTCCAAACATTTTATCTTACACATGCTACTGAAAGTTTTTAACCTGTCCTAGGAAGCTTGTCTTAATAAACAATCGTAAATTACTAAAGGAAATTCAAAGTGAAATGTAAAATATAACCACTCTCGTATCGATTTCCCATGTTCCTTGGACTTCAAAATCTATACAGAATTTATAGAAAACATAACTAGGGATGTTGCTTCATCAACGAATTCGATGTGGGGGACCAAGATAAAACATGATCATTACAAGAAGAAAAAAAGAAAAGATTGGCTATAAAAACTAATGGGATAACATAATAATTCAGGATAATATCATAAATAAAATATATGGACCATTAGATTAGCTGCAACAAAACTCTTTGCGATGCCATCTAATACATACTTCCATACCTTCTATTTTCCATTGAAAAGGAAATTCTATCGAAATTCTATCACTGCATATTTTTGGTGATCCCATGTTCATTATTGATTGGTTTAATGGTTTGCAGTGCCATTACATTCACACACTGATCCCCATTATTGAGGATGCTCTTTTGCTTAAACAATGTTTTAATCAAATTATTTGTCACCATATTTACAGGGAATCAGACTCTCTCTCTAAAGCAGGTTCTTCATAGGCTCTGGGAGTCTGGAAATTTAGTGAACAGGTAGATGGCACCCCCACGAGCTTCTATCACAGACCCTTCATTGAAGGGCTACAGGTGGATGACTCAGCAACATCTCAAGAATGATAGCTTTTTCCCTAGTTTCTTACATTTTTGTCAAGTTTTTTACAGCGATGTGATATATAAAATATGTGGTATGTATGTACCTGTATTTTGATATATAGTGTCCACAATTGAATCCTGATTTGCCGAACATGCTTAGCGCAGAAAAGTGCCCAGCGTTATAAAAACAGTGATTTGTCAATTTTTTTACATTTTGTCTTTGTGTGTGAGTTTGTGCGTGAGTTGAGAAAGGAGAAAGGGAGTGATTTCAAGGAGATTCAAGCATGTGAAGAACCTAGAGATTCAATTTTTTTGCATTTGGTTTTCATGTGCATCTATTTTACAAATTTGTGTATTTTTGTTTATATTTTACAGCATTCATTGCTCAATCAAGGGCAACAAGAAAGGAGTAAAAGGGGAAGAATGTCCCCATTGGAGATACCCCTCCTGTCCCTATTTCATCAGGGTCTGCAAGTATTCCATCTATTGGAAGAGGGGCTACAACAGCAACTTCAAATGTTCAAGGAAAACAACCTCAAAACAACAAATACCCATTGTGGAAATATGTGACAAGAGAGCTAGGGCCAAGTAGCAATGTGAAGGGAGGAGGAAATGTTGCTTGGAAATTCAGTTATTTCCACAGCCATTTCATGAGAACATATTACCGTGTGAAAGATCATTTGTTGGCTTTTCCAAGTTGTGGAATTGCAACGTGTACACAGGTGACTTTAGAAAAGAGGAAGGAAATGGAAAGAGAGGCATCTGTTGGTGCGGAAAATATGGCATCAAAAACAAAACAAAACAAGAATGATGAGCCCCTTCATTTTCTTGAAGATTCTGAGTGGTCAATGTTTGGATAGCATCTGGAGCGAAGGCAGTCTCGCCATTGCATTTTTTTCTATCAAAACTTCATATCCTTCAATGTTGCATGCTCACCTCTATTTATTGAGATGTGGTGAGCTCTAACTCAAATAGCTCCATCAGGGTATGTACCTCCTCGGTCAAAGAAGCTTAGAACCACATTGTTGACGAAGACAAAGAAAGAGGTGGAAAAAATGTTTGAGCCTATTAAATCAGCGTGGCCAACATCTAGGTTTAGCATTATTTCTGATGGATGGACAAATCCAGCACGACACCCACTCATCAACTTCATGGTTTCTTCCTTGAATGATCCATTTTTCTTGAAATAAGTGGATGCACTTACACAATACAAGGATGCACAATATATGGAATAGTTTATTAAAGTTATTGAAGATGTAGGTGTTGATTATTGTGTGCAAATCATTACAGGTAATGCACATGTTTGCAAGCTTGTTGGCATGATTGTGGAAGATAAATATCCACAAGTATTTTGGACACCTTGCATTGTCCATTCATTGAACTTAGAACTGAAATCTATTGCCTCTGATGTGCTTTGGATTGGAAGCATTATTGAAGATGCACAGCATATCCTCAACTTTGTACAAAACCATACAATTTCCCTCACTATCTACAAGGAGCACATCAATCTATCATTGTTGAAGACTGCGGATACATAGTTTTCCTCTTCATTCATCATGTTGAAGAGGTTGAGGGAGGTAAAGACTGCTCTTGTGGCCATGGTTATTTTAGGGTTTTGGTATCTCTGGAGAAACACAGATCAAGCAGCCTCAAAAAGAGTGAAGGAGACATTTTTGGATGATACCTGGTGGGAGAGGGTAGATCTACTTATTCAGATCATGGACCCTATCATTTCCTTGTTTCGATTTGCAAATATGGACCAACCCATACTAGGATAGGTTTATGAATGATTGAGTCTGCGAGGAACATTATTTTACATAGTGAGTGCCCCGATAATGAGAGAGACATCACCAGAGGCCTTCTTCACCACCATACAAGATATTATTTTCAACAGATGAGACAAGAATTGCATGCCTTTACATTGTTTGGCTCACCCCTTGAACCCAAAATACTACAACCATGAGTGGCTGAATGGCGGACCTTCCCGCAGATTCCCTCCTCACATGGATGGTGAAATCTCACCGAGGAGGAAAGATGCATTCAGGAGGATTTTTCAAGATAGGGCATCCCTTGATGAGGTGGAGGATGCCTTTGCAAAGTTTTCCACTAGCACTGGGCGATTTGTAGGCTATGATGTGATTAGAGACAGGGGGCTAAGAAGCCCTATTCTTGGTGGGCAACTCATGGGGAAAAAAGCCATCCTCTACAACAGGATGCCATGAGGCTCCTCTCTCAGGTGACTTCAACCTCTTGTTGTGAGAGGAATTGGAGCACATATGGGAATTTTTATAGTGTGAAAAAGAGCAGGCTTGAGCAGTCTATGGCAAAGACAATGGTGTATGTGCACACCAACCTTCATCTTATTTACAGGTAGAGGGAGGAGTGGTTGAAGGGAAAGACAAAGATGTGGGATGTCTTTCCTAATGATACGTGTCTAGACAGCGGTGATGAGTTGCCATTGGCCAACTTGGATCTCAATGAGCCAGTCCTACTAGAGCCTATCACATTTGATGATGGTGATTCAGTAGATGGGTCATCCTCCACACCAGCAGAAGTAGACATGACATTGGATACAGAGAAGAAGGATGCAACAGTGAAGAGCACTGGTGACCACGATGATCATGATGATGATAGTAATGTTGATTATGATTATGATGATGAGGATTGATGACTCATGACTCATGAGCTACCTACTGCGGTGCTGCCTTGAGGCTTGTAGTCTTGTAGACTTGTAGTTGTTTTGTATTTGCTATTTCTATTTGCCATTGGCATTGTACAACCTATGTAACACATTTTGATTTTGATGACTTAATGAGAAAACTGCAATATCTTGTCTTTCTCCTATTGGATCATTGATGAATATGTCTATTACTTTGTATGATTGTATGATGTATCTTTGTAAAACTTACATCTAAATGAAGATCTATGTTTGAATCAATGAATTTGTGTAAGAAATATCTAATTTTTAATATATATATATATATATAACGTGTCTAGACATGTCCTATTCCAAGGGGTCATCGTGTCCATGTCCGACACTCAAATCTTGTCCATCGTGTTCCGTGTCCCTGTGCCAGGTGACTTAGGTAACAACAATAGTTTCTGTCCTTGAAAAGTGGTCAATTTAAAATGATGAAAACAATTACTGAAGGCACCTAAAGTTTTATGCAACAATGAGTTGAAAAAGAATCACATAACCAAGTAAACGATGGTATAATTAGAGTTCAATTACGCAAGGTCCAAGAAAAGACACTCCACGCAATGTTATCAGAAATAGAAAGACCAGACCAGAACCAGTTCACTCCCCATGGAACAAGACCAATTGGATGATTACATCCAGAACCAAATTTCAGGCCTGTTCCAACCCAGAGCAGACATTGTCCAATCCTCATCAACTAGTTGTTACCAGCTCTTCAACCACGTTTTCCAGCCTGTTCTGGCATAATTCTGGTGCAACCCTCAGCCAGTTATGGTTCTGATAACATTGCTCACATGGAATTAAAGTTGGAATAAGCCCAGGGATGCAGCAAGTCAAAGAAAGCCCAAAAAAAACTTATCCACAATATATCAAGGAAAACATCAAAAATATAAAAAAGCTAAATTTGGAAAATAAAATAAAAAATATAATCATTAAAAATCTGAAAATATCAGCAAAATATTGCAAAATAATGTCAGTCTTATGAATAATGATACATAAAGGCAATATCATCACTGTGTTGAAAATCTCGTGATGTTGCCAATATTATCACAATAATGCAGCAATTAAATATATGCATGTGTTCTAGAATTATAGTCCCCAAAAAGATATACACAGTAATGAAAAAAAATCCCATAATATGCAAGCCTTCTTTCTTTGAATCAGAAAATGATGTACCTGCAGCCAATTTTAAGCTGAGGCGGTACTGTAACCACTTAAGGGGTTACTAACAGATAAATCATAACTTCTTTACAACTATGTGGCACTAGGAGATAAATTTCTTGATTACTTGATATATATGTTATAGCTAGTGACTAGTTAACTTCTTCAGAATTATGTAAGCCAATAGGATATAAATTCCTTAGCTTCTTGACATATATGTTATAGATTGTCACCAGCACAGATTTCAAAGACACTTATCCCAATAGGATATAAATTTCTTGGTTTCTTGACATATATGTTATATAGATTGTGACCAGCAAAGATTTCATAGACACTTATCCCTTCCCCTGCAATTAGCAAATTTCAAAACCTTGATGTAAATTGTCAATAAAGAACAACAATTTTACAATGAATAATCCATGAGTTCACTGTGGATTCAGCCTAGACCACCACGAAGTCTAGCACAAACAACAAATGGGTATGTCGGAACATTGACATTGTTTCTTAAATACAAACATATCCAAAGTAAGCTTGGAGAAATCAACTATTGAATATGTCAATTATGCCACAAAAGCACCACTACATAGAAGGAGGCAACGCATTTCACTATGTATTGGGAATATGTTTGTTTCAAATTTACCATGGCTCTGAAATGTTTGTGTTAATGTTTCTAAAGGCTTTCAAAACATATATGAAATAATTGATTTCTAATACCTTCCTCGGAATTTGAATTGAAATTTTCAATATCAAAAGGTATCCCTAACCACACAATTTGACATTAACCACTCTTCTATGTCTGAAAAGTTTAGTTCCTCAACCATGTATGTTCACCTAAGAGAAAGGGGTCTTTTCATGTATACCGATTATGTCATGATATAGTCCACGCTTGCCATGATGTCAAAAGTCTTCACGGACAAACAAAAAATCTAAAACAATTGTGTTCATGCAGTTTCGAATATGAAGCTTAACTCTAATCAATATCAAACATTTGACAACGCCCAAGTGAAATTAAATGAGCATGCTTAGATTTTTTTAATCAACAGAAGCCAAGCTTGTTTTTTAACATCTAAATGTTCTGCAGTGGTTTACAATATATCGCATTAAAATGTGTGCAAGCAAAGTTAGAATTATGATACTAGAGAATAGGCCCCGTCCATAACAGTTTTTCCAGCTTAATCAGGTCCGCATATTGCACAAAAGATGGCTGGGGAAGAAAGAAAGGCCTACTCATCGTGACTAAGCTACACCTTCCTACTCATATTACTGAGAATCACACAATTGAGAATTGCACTGTGCGAGATGAACTCGCAAGTAAATGTACAAAAATAAAAACCCACATTAGGGTTCTAGAATATCCCCACGTGTTGACTTCCAGGGACTCAAAATACACCTTAAAACCCATTCAGATGCACACGGCGGTGACAATGTACGAGCAAATGGAAATTTACAACGCATTAGATGCGCAACTGGAACCCAAACCAAACATATAATGAAAAAATAGCGAGAAATTAATAACACCACACATGCATTAAAAGTTTCTTTCACAAGCCCGCGATTAAAACTCACCTCTTCTTTAGCTCCCGTGTCGTAGAAAGCCGCAACAGTGGCATCAAGAAGGGGGACGTCAATGGGCTGTGAGAGGTCCAGAATTTTTTCGGCCATGGTGTTTTTTTAATAGTATCCGGCCAGCCAAAATCGCAAGGTACATACTGTTGGAATCCTTTTAATGTTTTCTTCCGAGGTCGAAATCCTTCACCCGACCTCAAACCCTCGAGCACCTAAACCATGGCCAATACGCAATCCAGGCATTAATATGCAGCGAAAAAACAGCTCTGACCAGCTAAAGGCCGAATCTAGTCATTTTAGTCCTTCTATCGCTTTACGCTCCCGTGTTTCCCTAGCCCACCTCCTGCCTCTCTGCGACCTGAGAATAGCTTGGCCCTCTCTGTAATTTTTAATGTTGTGTTTGCTTGTCTTGTCACTGGTGCCCTTTACACGAAACCAAAATATTAACTTTAATACGAGGCCAAGGCCAAGGTAGCGTAGGAGGAATATGTCGAAATTTTATATAAATAAATAAATAAATTATGTCTTTTTTACTCAAACAAATATCCCCTTTTTCTTTCCCTTCGCCCCACTTCTTTCTCGAGTTGAACTCGCCTAATCACCATATGGAAAGCAATATTTCCCGATCCATTGGCTCATAAATGCGTCGAAGCAAAGAAAATGCCTTGTCGAATGTTATTAGCTTTTATACGACGGTGGTGTTTCTTCTCGACGTTGTGTTAATGTCAGGCTGAAATAAACACCCGTGCGCCACTCACCATATGGTGTGAGTGACTCCCCTTGGTAAATATTTAATCGCGTGACTAATATGCTATAATTTTCTAGCAAAAGTTTATTGCCAAAAATAATGTTTGCAAAGAATCAATGCTCGTGTTGTCGAAGGCCTCCCGAGAGCTTCAAATTTATTAAGGGTTTATCTCATGTGTTTTTGAAATGGTATTTGGTGGCCCTTTAAGGGTAGGTGGATTGTCATGTTCGAGGCTATTTCATAGGGTGAAGGGATAAGAGTTAAGAGTTTGTATGTATGTTTTTATATATATTTTTGGATAAGTGAATTGATAAGATTTTGTATGTATGTTCTTATATGTATATATTTTTGGATAAGTGAGTTAATTAGGGTATAGGATTTTTTATTTTGGATAAGTGAATTAATTAGGTATAGAAAAAAAAATTAAAAATTAAAAAAATAAGTGAGTTAATTAGTGGATAGATTTAGTTTTATAGATATTTTAATTTTTTAAATGAAGTGTTGAGAGGGATCAAATCTTTTAAGATGCAAAAAAAAATTTGTAGTGTAAAATTTAAGGAAATGTTTTCACCTTGATTGTAATATTTAAGATGGATTTATGTTGGCTCTGTATGATATTATTTATATTGTACGTAAGTTTCACATCTTTATATGTGTGTGTGTGTGTTTATTTTATATTTTTATATTATTATTACATATGCATAATTTTTTTTCCAAAAATAATGTATAGTGAAGTTAACCATATTCAGTCCCCGTATCGAATGGGAAGAGACAAGATGTGTGGGAGTCAGTATTGTCTTTTGTCCCAGCACTAATTGGAGGGGACATGCATGCAACTCCCCCACGGGTTGTTAATGCCAAAAGGTGGCTAAGAGATGTCCAAGGCACAGCATGATTATGCTTTGATGTCTTCCTCTCAAGTCTATAATTATCATGCTTATGAGCATTATAATTACATTGCCCCTGCACGCCTCCGTGATTGTTTCAGCCTTTTTGAGCTCTAGATGTCTTGTGTTGCAATGATTTCGTTTCCTGAATGGGTGGCTTCAACAGAGCATCCTCCACATTCTGTTGTCTTAGCTGGCATTATATTTTATTGTTTCCCTCCACTCTTTCATCATGAATGGACATGTGGCGTCCAGTGTCTCAAGGTTACCCCTCTTTTCTTTGGCCTCACTTCACATTCCCCTCCCCCTCAGTCGTGCACCCCTAAGGAATTTGTCTCTAGTTTATGGAACCCTTCTAATCCTACTCACACACATTAGTTCCTTTGCTATGTTTTAGTTTATTCGTCTTTAGTAGACCTGACAACTCTCATTATAATTTACCTCTCATAAAACTTCGTCTTTGCCTTTGGGTGTCCACCATGCAACAATCAAAGAGAAATAAGTAACATCATCCTTGATGTATTGTTAAAAATTTCACCTTCAAAATAGCCATGCAATTTTCACATATTGTTTCACTACTCTTAGCAGCCGAAACAAGATCAGGAATAAAACTAGACCATCTACTTGGCCATTCATGCTTCAACACCTACAAAATTGGCAGCACTGTTTTAGCATTATCTATTTAATCAAGAAAATAATAAGCATGCTAGTATTTACTATTAACCTTTCAATCACCTACACCCTGGAAAATGGGATACATGTTCAAAACGTAGGAAGAAAAGCTGCCAATATCTAGAAATTACTTACAAAAAACACCCTCTTAAAGAGCATGGACAAGCTAATAAATTTACAAAAAAAAGAGAGCAAAGGATAAATATTTAAGCAAACAAACAGACGAAATGAACATGCACAATGGTTTAACTAATTAACCAAATAAACCATACACAATACCACATTTATATTTTCCTTTCTAGGATACACTTAAATCCCTTAAGATGAAATTAAATGAAGATAAGACACATGGGAAATAACACATTGATCAATGCGAACAAAAGTATGCACACAAAACCTGAGTGAGTAAAGTGTAGCTTTGAGAAGTCATAAACAAAAAGGTGGAGAAAAAGAAACATCGAGATGATTCTATTACTTACCTGAACCAAGATTACATTAAGTTTGTTTACATAAAGCCTCTCATTGCGAAAAGAAGCTTCGTTACTTGAAAGCTGAATAACAATACATTTAGAAGTTAATATATCCACTGGAAAAAAACAATGAAATACAAACCTAAACAAGATGTATATAATAAAAACAATAATCAATGTTTACCAAATAACATAGGACACATGCATTAGATTGACCTGAACAATGAGATCTGATATGTAATTCTTTATCCCATCCCGTTGTTCAACTGGCAAAGCATTCCATCGATATTTGATTACACCTTCAATCACCTAAAATCACAACAAACTAGATTAACTTAAGCTAGAAATTAGAAGTTTTACTAATGTAACTAAAAGCTGTATGCACCTTCAATCACCTACAGTCACAAGGTTGAAAATGAAATTTAATTTTACTAATGTAAACTAGAAGCCATAGGGAGTCCACCTAGGAACCATGTGAAAAGCTTTTACAAGGTCTACAAAGCAACAGTCCTATGCATTTTCAATTGTTATCCAATATAGTCATCTTGGGCTAGAACTATGTGCTAAGAAGTCTGAAGGCATTGCATCAAAGATGAGATCTCAATTTCAGCAAGTGTATCTGTGGCTAAAAAGAAGAAAGCACAACAGTACTTGAAGTGAAAAGAACTTTGTATTCAAATTCTGCAAGTTCTGCAGAATGCTAACAACTTGCAGCCATGTATCCGGATGAGCCTATAAATCCCGCAATATTCGCTCCACTGCTGCTCTCTACAACATAACAACACAGATAGTAAAATATAGTGCCAAACTACAATGACAATATAAAAGATATTAAAATCAAGAACCCTTAGTTTTCTTTATTTCCCTATTCCAATTGCAAAGGTGACAACTACCTATAACATTATACGTATATCACTGTCCCTGTAAGAAGTCACCTGTTTCATGTTCATGCTCAAATAATGTCAGAACAAAACACCGTGATTAAATTCAAGCTAAATTTTGAATTTCAAGGATTACATTCAGGGAACACAGTGCCTTAGCCGTAAGCATAAATCACTATTTGAAATCTCACAATTTAAGGATAAAAGCGCAAGCATATGGATTTAGTTTCCACATGTATTTGTTAACTCTTTGTTGCAAGTTTGAGTCCTTGTTGTCAGACTGTTTACATGTAGCATACTACAAAAATCATTCATCTCATCAAATGTACAACATAAAGAGAACTTGACTAATCATGTAGAAAAAACAACTCATGATTTTGTCATAGTTCCACTTCTTCTAGCCATTAGATATCATATAAATTCACATAATTCCTAACTTGAAATAAGATATTATATATTTTCTTTGCTTAAAATACAAGTGTGTGACATTTTAGGATAAGAATGACGTTCGCTAGCTAATCATTAAATCATAAACTAAGTTTTTGTGTAGGTACACAACGCTAACATGTATGTCTTTACACTCCATGACCTTCTTGTATCTATCTGGCATGAAGTAGTCAGGGATCTATTAATACTGAACAACCATTAGTGTCTGGCATAACTGGAACAATAAGGTGGGTGCTGGGAAATTCCACAACCAGGGGCCAACCATTGGCACATAAGATATACAACTAACAGAATAATAGATGACAAGCCTGGCTCATGATGAGTCAATGGCTGGGGGTAACATCAATAATATGGATGTTCTCTCTGTATATGGATAAACTTGATGTCAAATCTAATCCAAATTTATGTAACCATAAATATCTATTGATTTTTGTTTGTATGGATGAAATACAAACATTGCCTAGAATGATCCTCCTTAAGCACACCCTCTCCAAGATTGTTCACTGTTTGCATGGTTGAAACACGAAATCTGCAAATAATAATTTGTTTTGACTACATCATCTCTCAAACTTTACCTTTCTCATTATAATAATTAGCATGTGTGGATGAAACTAGGTCTAATTTGACTTCATGAAGAAAAGCAACCTTGCTTATATGGCTAGGTTGAATTGCATCATGAGGAGTTTCCAAGAAGAGACTCATGTACAAGGTGTGGGAATAAAGGTTTATTTTCTATAAAATAGTATGATACTTAGAGACTAAAATAATAAAGGACAAGGTGTGTAAAAATAGCAAAAGGCCCTTAAGCAAGCACCCCTTCCTAGGCTAGATTAGAGCTCTAGGAATCCTCCAATTTTGAACGAATTCCGATGGTGGAATTTCAAATAAATTGATGCACTAGCTATCACACCAAAAGGGAACCCTTGAAGCTCCTTTGACTTCGGGATTTCTCGAAGGTTTTCATTTTGTAGTTCATCATTCAAAACCTTTTCTCTTAACTATAAGTGATCATTAGATGAGCCTTTACCATGGTATATCTCTCAACCCTTAGGCTCTTATAGTATTTATTTCAAATATTTTTCATGGAAAGTCACCCTAGCTTCTCCCAAAGCTCACACTTTAATTGAATATTTTCATTGAATGAGTCATCCTTACCTCACTTTGAACCCTAGAATAAACACATCAATCAAAAGTGAGGGATTTTGGAATTTTTGATCTTACACATTCATCATTTTTGAATATTCCTAAACCCGAGGTCATCTTTCCCTCAAGCCTTTCTTGGAGAGTCCTTCTTTTGCTTCTAAAACATACAACCTATTATTTGATCCTCTTCTATGATGACATCCCCAGCTTCTACACCCTCAATTTCACCAACAATACATTGTTTGCGTCATCCCTGAAGTTCTTGGTATTGACGATTTCATGCCTATTGGAGTATTGTAGATATGCAATTTTGCACTGCACCTGACCCTTTCTTGCAATGTGGCATAATATGAAACCATTTCAATAGCTTGATTCAAACCCGCCAAATAAAATCAACATATCAAAAGCTCAACTTAGCACTATGTAATATTTTAGTTAAATTAATTTCCTCCCAATTAATCATATTAAACATTGGATGAAGTTTTTTATTTAATGCCAAAAAACATGAAAATCCTCCTACAATATAGATGGAATAAACTTTAAAACCTACAAAATGTAAATTATGTTTCCAACTTACACCTCACACTCCATGAAGTTGCATTTTTGTCCTATGTCACTAAGATAAAGGAGATATCATATTGCCAATAGCATATTTCAATCCAAATTACTTATGACACATTTCACCTTTAAACAAAGATGCTCTAAATTTTATTTCAAAGAACAATATCTGATCTTTTTTCCCAACTATGGACAAACAAGTCATTTGAGTTGACATAATCAAATTATTGGTCAAAGGTGTGTATATACACAAACTTAAAACTAGACCTCAATACAAATAAATGAGAGAAATAGTCATAAAACTAGTGCTCAACACAGAAATAAAACAACTAACTCTAAAAAAAATCCTATGTGGTCTACGATCTCAACTTTGGAAGAACCATTGACTTTCATCTAAACATAAACATCGTTCCTGGTTGATATGCAAATGCATCCCATTTTGATACAGTTGGGACCTAAAATATTCTATCTGAATGCTCTTGAATTCAATTATATACATAATTTAAATTAAGAAGTGCAAAGTTGTTGTAATAAGCAGTCATATTATACAAGATTGGTCGTTGTAACTTCTAAGTATTTTGAAATACGTTTTCTCCCTTTTGAGTTTTGGTACAGATGAAGGCTTATAGCCCAAAGAGTTATCAATTCCCGTGCTTTTTTATTGAACCATTTTATTTTTAGAAGATTGGGTCATATGATAGCAAATTTTAGAAGTGTAACTTTGGACCTAGCTAAAGGGACTGAGACTCTGATGTTATCATGTTGATATTGGGAACTTCTAAGTTTTTTGAAATATGTTATTGGCCTTTTGAGGTTTGGTATGACAAAGGCTTATATCCAAAATATTTATCAGTTATCATTCTTTTCTATTGAACCATTTTAGTTTTGGAAGATTTTTTCATATGATAGTAGATGATAGAAGTATAACTTTGGACCTAGCGAAAGGATTTGATGTTGTCACATCTATGTTTGAATTTTTTGACAAAAATAATGTTATAGATCCAAAGGACCACAACGAGGTTAACCCTGAAAAATACCATGGTCCTTTAGCCTTTAATAATGTGGAATTTACTTATCCATCTCATTTAAATACCATTATTTTGAGAAATTTCAACCTTAGAATTAATGCAGGGAGTAGTGCCACACTAATTGGAAAGACCGGGTGTGGTAATTCCACCATCGTCAAATTCATAGAGAGATTCTATGATCTAGTGAAAGGGATAGTACTCACATATGGAAAAGATTTAAGGAGCTTCATTTTCCAGTCTTTGAGACAAAACATAGCTCTTGTAGGGAAGGAGCAAAATCCTTTTGTTAGGATCTTCTAGGAGAACATTGAATATGGTAAATATAATGCAACTGATGTGGAGATAATAGAGGCTGCCAACGCCCATAATTTTTTTTTGTAATTTCACTGAAACAAATATTTAACTACAATTAGTCAATAAGCTTGTGAATTGAATGTTATTAATGAATGGTGTGCATTGTGAATATATACTACAAATGTTTAAAGGATGGATATGAATTGAAAAAATGGAAAAGGAACTTGGTCAGCTTTCATTCCACGTGGATGGGACAAGTAATAGAGGCAAGAATGTGCAATGAAGTGGAGACTCAAGCTCGTGAATCAAATATTTGTACAACATTTCAATTTTTAAAAGAGAAGGAAGAAAGTCAATAATTTTTTAAAGGCCAATTTCATGAGAGAATTAAGGAACTTTGTGATGCCTCGGTTAGATTAGAGTGCACAAAAATGATAAAATGTAGCAGGTGGAATCTGAGAATGAATTACTTAAGGTAGGATATATAAGTGATATAAGATTGTTGAGTTTCACAAGGAGGAAAGGCTTCTCAAAATGCACTGTAATGTGGGCCTAATGAGATGGAAGCTATCAATGACAACATTCAAGAAGCAAGGAAACTTGAAACTTAAAATCTTGGTATAGAATTAAAAGGGAAATTGTAGCTAGCAGTTTTTGATGATGATGGATTGGGAACTAGGGGTGGGCAGGTAAAAAAACTCCAAGCATCACACTTCAGAGGCATAGATATTAACAACTCAATCAAAATGAAATCCCTAACTCTGGACACACACCTTAACATCATCAACCTCTTGCTTTGACCAAGCTATTCAATAGTACATTCCTAGAAAAAATTTCTAATCACTAGAGGTTCATTGGTCCTCTGGAAAATATTAAACTCAACCATCATTCATGTATGGTCCCTTGATCAATCCAATGAGCAATGTAAGAATATACATGGTAAGTTCCGTAGATCAAGAACCAAAGGTCATCGCTCACAAACAGATCACAAATCAGTACACCAGTATAATCACGTGGTTAAAACCCTCAAAGAGGGAAACAGTCCATGCCCTGAGCCAACGCGGCCACTTCAGGGAATTTATTAATATAAAAGAAAAGTTACATATGTTTCTCTCATAAACGGTTACTGGACAAATGACCCTCCATGCTCTTTAAATAGAGATCATGGACCAATCGGGTGTTAAGCCACAGATCAAGTGCTGTTAATATCGAGGTGAGAGATAACCGTCGGATCACTACAAATCATAACCGTCGGATTATAATTTACAAATGTACATGGTAAAGAAACACACTTTACCTAACTCTACACTAAACTAAGTTATTCTTAACTATTTCCTATGTGTCGGAATATCCTAACAAGAACAGTCACTGAAATTACAACAACAACCATTATATATATTGGCAGAGAGATTTACTCGCAACAACAACAAAATACATTAGTCATAGGGGGGGTTGAAACTATTTTACTAGTTTGACAATGACAACATCTATAAAAAAATACACGACAATGACGTCAAACAAGCAGAAGAAATGAGTTTTTGAAAGTTAAATATTGATGCATTTCAAAGTTGCATTAGTGCTGGAAAGAATACTTGAACAACTTAAGTAGAGCCACAAAGCTTGGGCCAATTTCATCTTCATAAGTCACAATTAAGAGTGCTTCATGAGAATGAATAGACAACATGAATAAACAATAATGACATTCCCTTCATAAGAGAATCTATGCTTAAGTGTCTTTGCGAGAATGAATGAGCAAAGAGAGAGAATTCCCCAACAATAAGTGATAAATTAACAAAGAGAAAAGAGAATGAGAATATGCTTATGGACCTGTGTGGAATAGTCTATGGAAATGTGGAAGCATTAAATAGCATGAGCTAGAGTGTTACATACCTCAAATTGACATATAATTTTTCAATACACAGCGTGATACTGGCAGACTGAAGGCTAAACATAACATAGTATGCATTGAAATAATAACATAATCTATTAGTCCACTATAGTTACATAATCTCATAATCGAAATTGGAAGGAAGAGCAACTAATGTTATAGATGAAGTTGCAAGAGAAGACTTGAGGTATAGGCTCTATAGTCAGAGTAGTTACAAAATGGTAATAACAATAGAGATTTTATGTATGTGGATGCCAAAACAAATAAATTTTCTCTACTTGTTAGCTTAAGTGTTGGACTTGTAAGGCAGAGTAGATGTCAGGGAACCTAGCCTACGGGCTATAACAGTTACAAGTTACAAGTGTAGATGCCTGAGAGTCTTAAGTAATGAATGTGAATACATTTCAATCCATTTCCATTGATTTCAAAGGGCGAGGTAATAAATAGTCCATGAGAAATAAGGAGAAATACCAAAGGGGGAGGACCAAATCAACAAGACTAAGCAATGTTTATGTTGCCATCAATGTCGAGGGGAGGGGGGGATGGTGGGTTGTTAGTGATGTTGATATTGATGTCTCAAGAGTTTTTATTTTGTGATGTACTGGGATTGATGAGGAAGTCTATTATTTTTCATGTGTATGGTATATATCAATTATTTTCATATTTATTGATATTTTCAAGGTAGTAGAGAGTTTATAAGCATCAATATTTTTCACAACTTTTCCCAACGATTCCTCCTCCAAAGATAGATGGGTTGCGAGTATATATTTTTGATTGTGGTACGAAACCCCTAGAGGATCAAGTGATCCAAACAGATCCAACCAACATTTAATCAGTTCACTCACTCTTAATGAGGAAAATGTGGAATCTAAACCAAGGAACAACAAAAGGAAGAGTGTAGATGAAAATGAAAAAGCAAAAGGTTTGCAGAAAGACTAATAGATGATAAGTTGCCAAAAGATATATAGTATTCCATCAACAATTAATTTCTCCTGATGAGCATCATCAATATCTGAATCTTCCAGGTTCAAAACTACCTTTTCAATTGTTCACTTCCATCTTTTAGATCTTTGACGGTGCTTCCCACAATATCAACAACTCCCACTTTGTTAGCTAGAGACTCAACCCAATCCTAAAAAGAAGAAATGCAACACAACCCAAACCTAAAAAGTAGATAACAGTTTGACCTGCTTAGTGTTCAAGTTTCAGACAAGGAACTCACCACTTGTGCCAATACTATCAACAAAGGAAATTTAGACCTAGTGTAAATACCAATTCAATCAAGAGAAATAAAATGTTACACGTGAGAAAATCAAATTTACATGACCTATTAATTTAGTATTATTATTGATAAGAGATAAAAGGTAGCATTGATTTTCCCATACTTGAGCCCTACCATCTATGGAGACCAATGAATGTTAGGATATCACCCCATGTCCATGTCCATTGGTATTTATGGGAAAACTAGAATGATTGAGGATCCCTTATTCATGAAGATCCAAAATGTGACAGATCCCTCTATGAATAACTATTAAATTCCATATCTATATTTCCATATTTAACCAGTGTAAAGACAACCTGATTATTTTAGAACATGTGAAGACCAACCTGCCAATGATTTGATGGTGAGGGAGAAATTACTTTCAAAGTGTCTGAAGAATATGCTTAGTTGGAGGCTATATCCAAAACTTCAACAAGGGAACACAATGTACATCGAGAAGAGTGAAAAATAGTTGTTGTAATTTAAGGAACATAACGTTAAGTTGGAGCTCAGCTTCAAATTTTGCAGACTAACCAAACTTGTATGAAATTCCCTATCTCCTATTTATAGGAAACAAATATTATGTAGCTTTTGTACATGATGGTATAATACAACATGCATAATGTGACAAGTGTTGGGGAAAATGAACATCTTGAACAAACCTTTAGGCATATTTTGTTTGTGACAAAAAACAAGATGTTGAGATAGACTTAGCTTAGCTTCAAATTTTTCAAGCTAAACAAAATTGTATAAACTTCCCAATTTCATATTAGAGGAAGCATATATACTATAGCTTTTGTACATGATGATATCAGACCTCGTGTAGAGTCACAGTTGCTGGGGAAAATGAATGTCTTGAACAATCCCATAGACATATTTTATCACAACAAATAAGATGCTTAGATAGACTTTAAAAACTAAGGTTATGAGATTTTTAGCTAGGACTCAGTTGTTTAGAGGAATTGGCTATGGGTCAGCGATAGACGGGTTGTATCTAATCGTATCAACAGAGATCGAATGGACAAAAGAGGAATTGATGTCCGAGAAATATTTCTAGGAAAAGTTGTCACATACTTCAGAGATGACTACCCCACCAAAACGAAGAGCCCAACAAATCGTTGTCTTTATATAAGATAACGTGAATGGTAAGTGAAATAACAACCTCGGTATAGGTGCAAGACAATAGTAGCCTGCAAGTTGACAAACTTAGTGTGCACTATCAGAGTCAATTTTGCAAGTATTAGATAATATTGTATTAAATTGATATGGTTAATTTTCTTAAATGAGTTTTGTCTTAATTTTCATTGTCTAAAGTGGCCATTGTATTAAAATATTTTTGTCTCAAACTATTTTTGTCTTAAATATAAAGTCTTGTCTTAAAATATTTTCGTCTTAAATTGTTTTTGTCTTAAGTATAAAGTTTTGTCTTAAAATATGTTTGTACTTAAATACTGTCTTAAAAAGCTAATTTTGTCTTTAATATAAAGTTTTGTCTTAAAATATTTTTGTCTCAAATTACTTTAGTCTTAAATATAAAGTTTTGTCTTAAAATATTTTTGTCTCAAATTGTTTTGTCTTAAATAGCATGAAATTTTGTCTTAAAATATTCTTATCTCAAACTATTTTATCTTAAATTTTATATTTAAGACAATTAATGATATTAATTTCCAGTCTTAAACATCTGTCTTAAATGCCCTTCATACAGTAGTGTAACGCTTGACACTGAAAGCTGACGGTACTGGAACTCCTACGACCCCTCCGACTTCCTCCAATTAGGTCGGCTGTCTCCATTTGCCTCTAAAACATACTCACCTAACAAAACTCTTCACGACTTAAACGTTCCCTCCAGCCTTACATATAACACGAGAGGCTGACTATTACTTGACACCAAATTATTAATGTCTCGTCGTTAATAATTTTATTTGAATCCAATAGAAACAAAAATGTCATTTTATCATTTTATATTTAACTTTAATGAATTAAAAATTCATTTATTATTTAAATTGCAATTCTCATCCATTTAACGATGAATTTAAAATTTTCAAACTCACAGTTTTGAATTATTGAAATCACAATTAATAGATTTCACTCAAAATCAAAGATATGGAAAACATGATATTTTACGGAACTTTTACTCCCTGCTATCCACATAAACGTTTTTTTAACTTTATAGTGAATTGCCTTAATGCGAATCACCTTTGTCAAAAGTTAGCAAATCAAACTTTAGGCATTCCTTAAGATTACAAGTGCTAGGTCTGGGGCAGAAATCAGCTTGGGAAACAAATATCATTTACCTAATTACCTAATATCCTTTATAATATATTAAATAATAAAATTGATTTTTTAATAAAAGTATATTAAAGCAAAATATAGATATATAGATATTAAAAAATATTATTTTTATAAATAGAAATTTTAGTTCATATAACTTTGAATCTATGAATGTCTTAAATGAGCCTAACTCTTTTCCTTATATAAGAAAATGAGGGGACAAACATCCACATTCGACCATTGGACAAACAAATTTTGTACCAATTTCCATTAGTCAGAGAGATGTGGGTCAAATCCCACCAAAAGTAAGAGAAGTGCTCTGAGTCTTGTGACTGAAAGGAATCTTTGTACAAAACTATATTGTAGATGATTTACTCATTTACATTGTGGATACTTTTTACCAGAAAATCCCACAAGAAAAACTGGTCACATTCAGTTTGTGATTAGACATCATTACACAGTGGATGCTTTATGGATAAGCCCACTAGAATCATAATTACAAATCTCCAAGATGTGGGGTCCTTGGAAATCTGAATCAAACGTATCTAGCAACATCCGATGCCTTGGTGTATATTCTTCGTACAATCATAGGCTTTCTCAGGACTATTTGATATTTGATTTTAGTCATTACCAGCCATTCATGATGTCTTTTCATAAATTGTTCTAAAATATCACAGTTTGGGTAATTATTTAAATCCCCAACAATTTTACATGGAGAATGAAAACATTTTGTCATGAACCCACAAATATTATAGTCAGATTGAAAATCATTTTCAAAATATAGTGGATCCATAGTTGTTTTGGTGAATGAATATATTGATAAAATTCTTCTTACTAAATTAATAAAGCACGCATGGTGGTTGAATGCTAGGCTACTATTACACATGAAATAGGAGGCTAAATGTAAAGGCGACGAAATAATTATAGGACATACAATTTGTAATCTGTTTAATTTGAAAAGTCATACAAAATAAATAACTCATGTATCATTTCCATTTCTATTTTGAGGACTTGTGCAAACATATAATTTGGACAATACCACAACCTTTTATTATAACTTATTTTTCTATTTGAGAACAAACATTCGAATTTCTCAATTAGATTATGGGAAAAATATTTATGTTGTGTGACATGATTTTATAAATTTTATTATTTTTTTGTTTTATATTTTAGGTTTTAATTCACATCAAATTTTTAGATTAACCAAAATTGGAATAGGATTTTTTTGTTTTTCATTGCTTTGTAAATTCGAAGGATTTTTTCACAAGGTCATGTATGTTTGGCTTTGCGAGAGGGGGAATTTCTTTCTTCTTTAACCATATTATCTCAAAAAATTATTACAATTATGGGTATATGGTATTTCTTTTCAATATTCTCATTCTCAACATTTTTTCATTGAGTATTTGGGTGAAGTGGGGTTTCTAGCTTCACACCAAAACTTCCACTGGATGCTTCATGTCAAGCTAGAATCTAGAACGTTGTCTAGAAAAAGCGGTGCAAGATCTAAAATACATGGGTTAATCTAACAAGATCAGAAAATATATCCAACATATGCAAGATCGCGCTCTAATTTGCAAATTAATTATATTATGGCCCTCATAAAAGTATCTGATTGGGTGGATTTGAAATAAATGGAAACTCTAGGGTCAAATAGAATTGGAGTTAGGGGCAAAAGGATTATCCATCATCATCTTCTCTAGATTGTAAGACATATCAAGGCTTTTTGGAGGTTTTTTTTTTCTTTTCAATAATGCAGTGCTCTTCACGAAAAATTTGGAAGGAGAATTATAATTCGGAGAAGGAATATTTCCTTGTTTTCTTGGTGTGGGTATGTCTCCTCTATCTTCCCAGGGAATATTGGGAGAAGGAAACCCTTGAAGGCATTTTCAATGCCATTGGCGACTTTTTCAAAGTATTAGAGACTACTAAGAGACTGAGGTACACATCATATGCTCATATCTGTGTTTACATGAATATATCACAACCTCTTCCAACCTCCATAAATATTTATTATCAGGATAATGTTTGGAAGCAATCCCCTTAGATCTAGACGATGTCATGAATATGGGCATATTATTAGGGACTGTCTAATGAATACCAAGGAACCGTCCGAAGAACACACTTCTTAGAAAGAGCAATATGATTTGGGAAAATTCCCCCAAAGAAGAAGAAATTCGAGTCCTTAGGGTACCTCAAATCCTAAAGAGATACCTAGATTTTGTAATAGGTGTGAGTCTTTCTCCTCTATGAAGGAGTCTCCATAGAAAGCGAACATTCAATTCAACATGCAATCGACAAAAGTAACATCCCATTACCCTCTATTGAATCCTACAAAGCAACACAAAAGTATCTTGAAGAGCACCAACAAAATCGATCACCACAGGAAATGGTTATCTCCCCTACAGAAGAAGCTAAAGAAAAAACCCTACTATAAGATATGGATTTGGATGACCTAGGACTAATTTAACTTGCAAAAGAGTGGTATGGAAAAGATATGAAGGACATACCAAATCATCATGCTAGGATTTTGTACATCACCTATATTTGACACAAGGAAATAAAAAAATTAGATTTGATTTCATCACAACTCGGTCTTGGGGTTCAAATGAAGGATTTCAATATGGTCTTCAAGAAATACAAAGAAGCCAAAAACTGAGGTCGCAATAGAAATAAGGCACTAATCCAAGAAGGTGGGGAACAATTAGTCAGTTTAGGGAAAATTACGCCAATGTCAGAAGCATTTACTCCCTTGAAATCTTGAACCTTCAAGGAGTTCTATAGATACTCATGATTATCGAAGTCAGTGTCTGGTTGGCTATTATTGGTAGGCAACTTGTTGGTCTCAAGAATCTCCTAGATTTTAGTCCTCTTTTGGAAGTCCAAGTTATATGTAACTATGTTTTTATTAATGAAAGAATCCATTTACCCCACTAAAAAAAGAAAAAAAAGAAGTTTAAGAATATTTCAATGATAAAATTATATGGAAAATTTAATTAATAATATTCAATAAGAATTTATCATAAACATGTCACAACAAAACTAAATAATCGAAGAATGTGTAAATTTTACATGCAAGAAATTTAACAATATCAATGGTAATGAATTGCAATGGTTTTCATGAATCATATCCTAAATAATTATAGATCAAATATACACCACCATAAATGTTTATATGCATCTAAATACATTTCATTAACTTCAAAAATATTTGTTGTGCTTAATGTTATTTAACAAAGTTTAAGTAAGCCATTTCTACATGCCACAAATAGTTGTTTATATTTTAAATGTAAATGTACACATACACTTAAAATGATTTCATCACTATAAAGCATTGTATATTGATAATGACATTGTAAATAAACACATGTTCCTCATATAATCTATGCCCATTGATAGGAGTGTTGATTTACAACATCTAATTTTTTTCAAAGTACCTAAAATAATTGGGCAACGACGACATTGAAGTTTATTTATGATTTACTTGACATGACTAGAATAGCTATCTTCATGACATAGGAGTGCATTGATGGCTAGGTCAATAGGATGACACACCCTATTGGTTAAATTAAATATACTTTGAACTCAATTTTTCTATTGCTAATTAGTTTATAATTATTACTTTCATCCATAATCAATCGATTATGTACATCCATAAAAATAACATACTTTTCAATTTATAAGTTCAATTTGGCTTGAGTGAGATCGATTTGTGCTTAAACAAACCATTTAGTGACAATAGTGTAACAAAATTCCTGAAATGTTGATAAACTATCATGATCAACTCTTATATATATAATAAGTCTATGTTGCATTTTGTGAATTGAGTTTGCACCTACCCACTTAGCCTCCTTGACCCTATGCGCGTCCCGAAGAACTATTAGAATCATGCATACAAAGAATTGTGAAATTTGATAACACAATGAAGAAACTCAAGAAAAAGATTTAGAAGTAGACTAATTATAGACCAAGAGGAAACTTTGAATGTGAGGAAGACATGCAACCATGAACCCTTATAAAATAGATCTTTTGTCAAACCAAATAAACTAAGTATTGCATGAGCTAACTAACTATCTCCTTAACAAACTCACTCGACTTCAACGCAACACTTTATCATATTGCTATTCTATAATGAATATTAAATTGTTTATATAAAATAATAAACAATAAAAATAATCATTAATTAATATCTCAATCAATATCTCATTTACATTAAGTTGGATCCTAATCTTTTCATCTCTTTTTAATTTTTATTTTAATGGTGGAAGCAACTTCATTTATAGCAATTAACAACCTTGGTTTAAAGAATGTTTTCTCCCTTCATTAATAACATCTTAACATCTTATTTAATATAAATTATTTTATAATTAATTTGATAGTTATGGTTTTTTTAATATATAAACGGCTTTCATTTAAGTAACGACGTTTCAAACAATCATATTGCAAGTTAAATAGAAAACTACGAGATAAAATTTAAAAACCATATTTTGATGTAATTTTGAACACTTTTGAACAGTGTAAAATATTTATGGAGAACTCATGGAGGAGCCAGAGGAGGTATCTGGGAGGCTCGGGAACTCGGCCGTGTTTCCAGCCGAGATTATAATTAGACAAAACATAAAAACCACGAGTTTTCACTCAGAATATGGCGATGATTTTTAGTAAATTTGGCAAAGACTTTCCTAGAATCACAATTGTTAAACTTTGATGTTTAGAGTGCCTTAAGGGTTTTTGATAGTGCCCAATCCATTTTCAGCATCAAAAATAAATTTTAAGCACTCCAAACACATGATTTTTCGAATTTTCGTTAACCAGGTTCTGTTCTGGCAATTTTTTTGCTGTCCGGGCGATGTCCGAGTGATTTTGCATGCTCGGTAGACAACTTCCAAAACATTTGGATAGACATTAAAAGGAGAGTATAATTAGACAAAACATTTGGATAGACCTTAAAAGAATCCCATTTTATACGTACGTCTTCACGGAAACACTCAATCTAATCAAATAATTTTTTTCATAACGTCGTCCTTCTGTCCGGGTTTAGTATTATTGCTAGTCAACCACAGCCAACATCCATGTCAGCATCTCCCACGTTTCAATGTCGCAAGTCAGAACGATGTGTCATAAATGAATTATAGGAAGCCTTCCAGACAAAGAATCACGTGGGAATAAAACTTTCTGGTAAGTAGGGATGGAATTTGATGAGTAAGTTGTTTGTTAACGAGTGATTTGTTCGTAAAATATAAGTTAAACAAGTAGTCTTTAGTGCCACTTTTTGAAGGCTTTTACGATAGTTTTTTTCTGGTATAATTTCTTTAAAATCCGGCAGGAATTTATTGAAAAGAAAAAGTTAAATATTTACAACTCTCAAAGGTCTGAAAACATTTAAATTTAATGAGTTGATTTGTTTGGAAATTCCAATCTTGTTCATCAATATCAAATGGCCCTAATTGTATCTTTACCAAATCTGTAAAATATGTTGGGAAGAATGATGAGATGGTATATACTGGGTTTTTTATTTTATTTACTAATTTGATATCTAATTTTATTAATAATAATATATTAAATAAATTATATAATTTTGTTATGTTTGTTTGCTAAATTGTGCGAATTTTGAGATGAGTGTATGGTTAAATTTTGGGTTGAGAAATCTAAGTAGTTAAAATTATTTGGGGTTTCATTCAGCATTGTTCACACCAACTTTAATATGGCTAAATTTTTTTCACAAACTTTCAAACCAATGATCTTTACATTAGAGATTGTTTTAACAATACACACCATCAGTGTCTATTCTATTTTCTGTGAACATAAATTATATAAATGAAACTTAATTTGATATTTAAATTGATTATATTATTATTTATATTTAAGAATTGTTTTTAGTGAAATTTTTTGTATACTGAAAAAAAAAAATTTGAGGTAAAATCTTAAATTGTATTATTTAAACTGGTTTTTTATTGTATATATAGATTGGGCACTTTGAAAAATTTCTAGAGCACTTTGATTGTGTTAGAAAAAATCACTCTAAATTTTTTTTTAAAATCTCATTAAAAACGACTTGTTTATATTATATTAATATATAATTTGAATAAATTACATTAAAAATAAATAAAATATGATATTTGAAAACTTGTTTATATTATATTAATATATAATTTAAATAAATCACATAAAAAATAAATAAAATATGATATTTGAAAGCGGTTGTAGTTGTAAGGATTCATGAACAAAATAGCTGGGAAAGTTTCCGTTAGGTGAGAAGTTTCAGAGAAAAAGACAAAAGAAAAGACAAATTTTCAATGCATTTATTGGTTATATACCATGTTTTAATGAAAATTTTGAAATGTATTGTTTCTCTTCAAACTAGGGGACCAGCAATGTGCACGGCAATTCATTGTGATGCAATCCACATTAAAAGTATTTAAATGTCGAGGAAAAGTTTTGAAATGTTGAAATGTAGAGGAAATTGTTTAATAGGGTAATAATTATGAATTTTTTTGAGTTGTTTTTAGTGTGAATTTTCAGATTTTTTGGTGTTGGAATGCAGAAAAATTTGAGGTGAAATTTTGATTTGTGTTATTTAAATTGGTTTTTGATTATATATACATGGATTCAATATTTTAAAAAAATTTCAGGGCTTTTCGATTACGCAAGGTTGCCCATCAAATTTGTGATTTGAATAAATTCCTGCCTGATTTTAGAGAAATTAGATCTGAAAAATCCACCAGAAAAACTTCCAAAAAATCTCACTAAAAACAACTTGATTTTTTAAAGTCCACTAGAAAAACTTCCAAAAAATATTACTGAAAACAACTCGATTCTTTAAAGGAGTTGTCTACCGACGCAACAGAATAGTCAGTATTTTTTGCGAGAGTGGTAAATTTTTTTTTTCAAAAAATCAGGTAGTTGGAGTGTTTGGATTGCATTTTTGATGGTGGAAATTGATTAAGAACCATCAAAAACCCTGAAGGCCGCAAAATACTGAATTTTAACGACTGTAACCTAGAGTTTCAAAAATCTTTGCCGGAATATTTCGTAATCTTACCAAAATTTCTGGATTATTCTATGGGTTTTTTAGACTAAGACTTTTTTAATATATTTATTATTATTTAAATTATGTTCATTAAATATATGTAAGGGATAAAATTTAATTTATTTATTATTTTTTAATATTGTTAAAAATATGAATATATGTGTGTTAAATTTAAATAGTTAGAGTGTATAGACCTAAGTAGATTTTAAGAATTAAATATTCGCAGGTTTTTGTATCACAAATAAGGAGTTTGATATACACCTTTGTTGTTAAAAAATAGATTATTTTATTATTGTTAAACATGTTTTATAAAGGACATTAAATATAATTTTAACTTTTTTTTAATTAAGAAAGAGCAATAATGTTATGAATGAATGTGTTTTTTGTTTTGCTCTGTAAGTTTTAGGGTTTCTATATAGTTGTTTACAGTTGGCTTTGTGAGAGGGGGATTTGTCCTTTTTTAAGCTAGATTGTTTTGAGAGTTCATCATGATTATGGATCTATTGGTATTCCTTTTCAATCTCATCATCTTTGACATCTTTTTCATAAATCAAATAGATGAAGTGGGTTTTTGGGATTGCATCAAACCCTCTCTTGGGTGCATCATAGCAAGCTAGAAATCTAGGGCGTTTCTTTCCAAAAGCGGTGTAAGATCCAAAATTTGAGGTTAAATCTAGTAAGATCGGATAATATATATCCAATATTTTAGGATCATGCTCCAATTGTCAAATTTATTGAATTATGACCCTCTTAAAAGGCTTTGATTGGGTGGATCTAAAATAAATGGAACCCCCAAGGTCAAATAAAATTGGATTTAGGGGCCAAGAGTTTCTTTATAGCCATTTGCTCCAACCTAGAAGACAGATCGAGGGTTCTTGAAAGAGGGTTTTAATTTTTCAATAATGTAGGGCTCTTCATGCAATTTTAGAAGGAATAGTATAATCCAGAGAAGGAAGATTTCCTTGTTATCCCGGTGTAGGTTTGTCTCTTTTCTCTTCCAAAAGAATATTGGAAGGAGGAAACCTTGAAGGCATTGACAATGCCATCGAATTTTTTTTCAAAGTGTCATAGGCTACCAAGAGAGGGGTTTATACTTTGTATGCACAAATCTATGTTTATATGAATGTCTCCAAGTCTCTTCCACCATCCAAAGATATTTACAATTAGGATAGTGTTTGGAAGAAGTCTCTAAATTATGAAAATGTCCCATTTATATGAAGAAGTTTCCATGAATATGAGCATCTTATTAGGGACTATATAAAAAATACCAAGGAATTGTTTGAGGAAAACCATTATCAGGAAATGATCATTAATTTGGGTAAATTCCCCCAAAGAAGAAGAAATTTGACTTCCTAGGGTACCTCAAATCCTGACTAGATCCCCAAATCTGAATATAGGTTCGAGTCTTTCTCCTCTTTGAAGGAGTTTCAAGAGTAAGAAAACATTCAATCAAGCATGCAACCATAGGAAGGAATCTCTTATAACCCTATATCAAATCCTACATAGATTGTGCAAAAGTCTCTTGAATAACATCAACAAAATCCATCACCACAGGAAATGATTAGATCCCCTTTAGAAGGAGCTAAGGTAGAAGCCCTATTAAAAGACATGCATCTGGATGATCCACAACTGATTTTCCTTGTAGAATAATGACATGGAAAAGATGCAAAGGACATGCCAACTCATTAAGGTATAATTTTGTATAACTCATATCTTTGAAGCAAGTAACTAGGCTTGAGTTCGTCACAGTCCAGTCTTCGGATTCAAACGATGGATTTCAAGGCAGTCTCGAGGAAAGACAAAGAGGCCAAAAAATGAGGCCACAAGAGAAATAAGGCATGGATCCAAGAAGAGGATCAACAATTATTCAACTCGGGGAAAGTCATGCCAATGTCAAAGGCATTGCCCTCCCATGAAATATTTAATCCTCAAGGAGTTTTCTACATTGGCATGATTATCATAGCCGTTTTCTAATTTCCTTTTATTGGTAGGTAGCTTGTTAGTATCAAGTATCTGCTATATTTTAGTCCTCTTTGGGAAATTCCAACTATATGTAACTTTTTCTAATTAATAAAACGACTATTTTACACCACAAAAAAATGTTTTATAAAAATATAACAATAAAAACTAAATTAATACTCATAATTTAAATTAAATTAATGCTCATGATTTACATCCTCGTATGGAGTGAGAAGGAAAGATATGTGGGAGGGAGGAAGGGATGGATCCAATGTTACTCCAAGCAACAAGTGGAGGAGATGTTCCATGCCCCCATCTCGTTATCCAAGTACATGACACATATCACAGTACATCACAATTAATTTAGTTATGAAGGCCTACATGGTAAGGAATATCCATTAACTCAATCGTGTCATCGCTAACCTATGCTTTCTTGTTCTTTGTTGTCTTGGATCAATACTCCACTCCCTATTATGATGGACACTTCTCTTTTCTTTTCACCTTCTCCCTTAGTATGGACAATCTCTCTATTTGTATTCCCTAGCCAAATTCTATGAAGCCAACAACGATTGTTTCTTTCTAATTTTGGGAAAAGTTTCTTTGTTTCAAACATGGATTTGAGAGGGGAAAACTTAGAAACAACCCTTTATTTTCAATTATTTATCCTCTTCACGACCTAGAATGCATGCCTCTTATCATTTCACTATGTTCTCTGAGTTGACTTTTTCTCTTCCACTCACTACCATGACTGGGAAATGGGTCCAATGTCATAGGGGTAGTAGCAGACATGGAGATTTCGTTAGGTCAAGAACCAAGTATGAATCTTAATCATCAACTTTCATGTTTTGTGAGAAAATTCCACAGGATATTTAGTGGGATTTGTGGCAAGTCTAGGCATAGATTATTCAAGAAAAAATTTGTCATTCCAACTTAGAGATTTTTGTCAACATAACAACATGGATTCTTGACATTGGCAACATTCATGATTGGAAAAATCAATATTTTTGCAGTATTGATATATACTAGTATAAGATGACTCTATTGAGAAAAGTCTTGCTCAAGCGGAATGTTGAACACTCAATTCTCTTAGGGTTAGTGGAACAATCAAAGAGAAGTCCAAGTGACCATTTGGAATGTGAAACCAAGAGTCACTTCAATGTATTATATATGCATAGTTGTAAATAATATTGCATCCACGCTTATCTTTATCTTCTGTCCATTATGTTTATGTGAGTGTGTTTAACATGGTATCAGAGCCAAGTTGAATGACCTTCTTATTCTTCATTGTGCATTTAAGTGTTAAGTTTTCTGCCCTGCCAACTCTGTCAACCCTAACGCCTGTTTATTGTCAAACAAAACAACAGCCAGGACGTTTTGAGCTGCTCTTTGATGCCTTGAATAGCGTTGGTCTGTGTTAGACAACGTGCAATACTATAACGCTCCTCCTCCTTGAAAATATGTCAGATTCTTTGTCCCTCGATGCCTAATCTGCTGCATAATACGCTGAATCCATACGTTGATCTGCTTCCATCTCTGGGTCCCTGAAATTTATACAATAAATTAAGTCACCCAATACATCAACAGTTTCTCCCTTCGCATACGCACCATACGAAAACGCACAATCACCCTCGTGGCTCTCCAAACCGCTATCCACTGTAATACAATTCCGCTCCATACGCCATTCAACCATGCCAACCCACCTACCGTGATGCGCAACACCCATACCACCAATCCTACGAATGTTGATGAAGCTAGTCTCAGTGTGCTCAATCAGTACATGAGCATACAATGCGCTTGAGGGAGGTCGACTTACAGTGCGGCCCACTGCAACTCGTTGGTGCATTCAACACTCGGCCCCGGTCATTAACACATACATTCTCGACGCTACAGACTACGTTTTCAAACGTCGATGCGTCCTCCATACGTTGTCGTCCCTCCATTTCCCACTCTGCGCTCTCCATACAGACAGTACACCGGAGTGTCGTGCCTGAGAAACATTCGGGCTAACACATCTGGAGCGTAGCTGCTCTGGTCCGATACGTTGGCCCTCCATATGCACTGCTCCAACACAGTCTCTCGGCCCACGCACTGCTCCAACGCAGTCACTCAGCCTTAGTCTCTTGGCGCTCGGCCCTCGGCGCTCACCTCCCGCACCCTCGAGCCTTCACCTCCGCAGCTTTGCAGAACGCTCTCTTAGCTTCCATGGCTTGGAGTTGTTGTCATTGCATTGGATACATTAAAGGCTGTGTTGGAAGCTTAAGCCACCACCGTTGCTTAATTTGCATGCAAGAATGGAAGCCCCTGCTGACGTGGTGCTCCACCACTTTCCACGCAACCCTTCTTTGTTATGAGACGGAGTAGTCTATAGTGCGATTTTTTTAAGGTTTTTACGGTAGTTTTTTTGGGGTTAATTTCTCTAAATTTCAGCAGGAATTTATTGAAAATAGAAGTTTGATGGGTAATCTTGCACAATCAAAGTGCCCTAGAGGTTTTTTAGGGTGCTGAATCCATACATACAGTCAAAAAACCAGTTTAAATAACAGAAATCAAGATTTTACCTCTATTTTTTTCACCGGATTCCGACACCTGAAACTCCAAAAAGTCGCTTAAAGACAACTCATGAAATTATTTCCATACCGCATACATCAGATTGAATCCATAAATACGAGGAGGAAGCAGTCGGCTAAAGGATGCTGAGAAAAAGGCAAAAAAATGTGTTCGATGTATTCATGTTGTGTTTGATTGCAATTGGGCCAATCATGTGGACTGTTATTTGGGCCATTCTTTTTGTTGTCCACATGAATATGTTCTGCTATTTGATCCATTCATGCTTCGAAATTCTAGAATGAAGGCCTCTTACAACACCAATAATATATTGCTCTCCTACATAAAATTTCGTGAACGCGTGTAGGATCATATTTTATTTCCACACCGCTCAAATTAACAAAATGCACTAGACAAGATTGACTTTTTGCAACTTGAGTCAGAGCTACAACGAGATGAGATTGACCAGAAGAGTTGTCACTCTAAATTTGTTTTTGTTCAGAACATGGAGACAAACTCCCATCAACAACAAGAAACTTTTCAGATCACTGAGCCTAGTACAAGAGCATATTTGAATGCAGAATCAAAAATCCAGCCTACACTTCCGAAGCCTATTATCAGACCTTGGGAAGAGCTTGTCCACAACAAGCACATAACTGGTCTCGGATATGACAAGGATGTGTCCTTTCATATTCTAGACTACTCCAAGCCCATCAAATTTCAGAGTGTCATATTTCTTCATGATAACTCACCTTCAATTGTTCCAGATTCTGCTCCTCTTCCACAACAGATTGTGAAATGCCAACACTGTAACTGAGTTGGGCTAATGAAAGATCATTGTTTTGATATACACCCATGCAAGCAGTGTGGCCAACACACTCACTCTTCACACATATTCTTCAAAAGCAAGCCTCCTACAAGAACAATATAATACTTAAATAAGCTATTCTTGAATATCTGTATAAACAACTATATTTCAATATAAACCTCATATATGTATACATATAGAGAAAAAAAAACTAGAAAAAAACATTAGTCACATTTTAATAAAGAGACTTGTAAGTCATTTGATTCTTAATTTAAAATTAATATCTCACAAAATATTATTAATAATAAAATAACTTTTCCCTGATTTGGGTGTTGGAATTCAAGACAATGGAGGAGGGGAGGGGGGGCTCGTTGCCTCTTATCACATTTAAGAGGGGACTTAGCATGACCAACCCACCTCATGCATTCACACATATAAACAATTATTATCTCCTTTCACAATCTGAGGCAAAATACTCTCCATCTTAGCACTCTGTGTTGAGAGACCTTGGTCTCATGTTAAATTGATATGTGTGCGACATCCCTCGGTTGCAGTTAGGACAATTACTCCATGAAACAAGTAGTGTGGGGCTTAAAACTGGCTACATTTAGGGTTGTGTAGTAAGTTTTGTATTTTCACTCTGGTACAAAGGACAACATATTTCCATGTCTAAGGCTCAACATGCATGGTAATTCTTGTAGGTTTAGTTTCTAGGGACATTAATCTCCAATGTGTGTGATGTACGTTGAAAAACAATGAGGGGAGAAGGACAAGGACAACAATGGAGGAACTCTCTGGGACGATGACGACAATTACAACGACTGGTATAATAAGGGAGGGAGGTGACAACCGTTAACTTGTCACAACAACATAGGTTCAAGCGTAGTGGGTTGGCCAACATTGGGTAACTCATCGTATCTTCAATTTCTTATGTGTTGTCGAATTCTTTACTGATTTACCTTTTATTTGGTGGTTGTTGGTATGTAGTACTCAAACCAAAATGGGGGTAAGCATTGGTTTTCGTATCCTTGTCTCTTAGTGGTTGTTGGACCTTGCCTAGAGTCCTTTATTTGCCTCCCCTCAATCACTCCATCTCAAAATAAGCTAGCATAGACTCCCATGTAAATTCGTGTTTCCATGGGCTTTATTTTTATTTGGTTTTCTAATTTACAGTCTCCTTGGTTTTTGGGATTTTTGGACAATATTTTTATCAAGGTCCTTGGAAACCCGGTGCAACATGCCTCAACAAAGGATGTGATGTTTTCAGATGTTTGGTGGTAGAGGTATTGATAGTCTACTGCAAGCCCAAGCCCAACCTCAAGCTCAAGTTGTAGCGTCCATTTTTCACTCCTCCACTCCTCTGGAAATCCAAAGGGAAATTCATCAACTTGAAGCTTTGACAATTAATGGCCGACAAGTCTACTCAGACTCAAAAAGTCAAGCTAAAGTAGCAAATAGGGTTCCTGACCTTGGACACATTAGCAGAAGACGAAGCTAATATTTGAACTAGATTACTCTCCACAAGAAAATGAAGACACTCTTGGGCAGTGTTCTAAAGGAAAAACATGAATACCTCAACAATATAATATCTTTCCTGAATGAAATTCAACATTTCTAATGTCATTAATGCTCCTATTTTTCCATTTTCGATGCTTGGCCTACTCACATAGAAGGGCATCTCCAATGTGGTATGAAACTCACAACATCAACAATAACCAACGCTTAGGATTCACCTTCGGTTACTTCATCTGATTCTTGATGTTATGTTTAGCCACTCGACGCATGTATTTTACATATATAGTAGTTTAGTTTATTTCAATTGTCATGGAATTAATAGTGATAGTTGTTAACATTTTGATAAATTTAGACTACTGTCCATTTTCAGTAATATTGGTTTCCCTTAAGGCAGACAATAATTGGACGTATTATAAACAACGTTGTCTATGTTTGTATGAAGATATTTTTAGGCAATATAATTTCAAATTGACAAAAAAATAATAATAACAAAAGAACTCTATTTGGGTGATAAATAAAATATTATAATATACTGAGTTAAATAGTATTGATGTATATTCAAAATATATTAATAAGAAAAAAAACAAATAAATATATTTAGGGATAATGTGATCCATAAGTAAAATATTTCAATGTACATGTTAATTAAAATGTTTAATGTCAGTTATGTATATATTATATATGGTTTAAAAACCTATGTGTATATTATATAAATCAATTAAAAAAATTTATTATAAATAAAACATTTCAAGTAGTCCTGTCCCAAGGTGACAACTCAATTGGTGATTGAAGTAATGTGAAATCTATGGAAATTGAGAGAACCAAGGTTCAAATCCCCTTGCCTGTGACCCGGTTTACGGAAAGGAGGACAGGGCGTAGACCCCCAAAGGATTATTAGTAGTTACGTGTAAGGCAGACTACTAGGTTCCTCCGGGATACCAAAAACAAAACAATTCAAGCAGTCTTAATATCTTACATATTGGCCCTTTTTCAAGTATATTTTCTAGTAAATTTTGTCCAAAATCTCGTAAATATTTCATAGACTCACACATTTAAGTTGTGTAGTATACACAATTCAAGTGCCAAAGAGGATTTTCAAGGCATATTTATAACTGGTATAGGTCCATCTTAACCATGATTACCAAGCATTGAAAGGGATCAAATCACTTAAGATATAAACCTTTTTTTTTTTAAATTTTGCATTCTAAAAGAAGTTTGTACCTTAAAAAATTTGATCTCTCGACACTTAATATATGTACAATTAAGATAAATCTTTATTGATATATAATTTTGAGCCCATTCTCTTCCATAAATGAGAAAATAATTATATATATACGGTTACCCCTTTATGGTATAAATTTCTAATGTTTTGATGAGTTTACTACCTCCATTTAACACACCTTTTCAATGAGTGTAATTTAGGCGTGTCTTCTCTCAATTTGTTTTAATATAAAGAATAGTGTGTTTAAATAAATACGATTAGGGTATGATGTTTTTATTTTTATTGAATTAATAGTGAGGAAATGCTAATAACTAATTATCTATTTTATTTGGTATATACTTCCTGCATTGATTGCATGTAAATATTTTGGGGAATATGAGAGGCTTCTGTTGTTGATAATTGAGAATTTGATTGATGACAATATTGAAAGTCGTTTACTTTATATTTTCAATGTCGTTGAAATTAAGTGAGTATTTATAGCAGACATTAAGCCTCGCCTTGCTGAAACACTCCTTGGAATCTTCTTCTAGATTCAATAGGTGTTGGTATGAAAAGTTTAGAGTCGATCTCTTTATCAAATTTGGAAGATGTTGTGGTATCTTCTAATTGGTTTTGTTGAAGAATTTGATTTATGTTCTTAAAAAAAAACTTCCTCCTTAAACTTTATCCATAAAAAGTTAGGCATTCCCAAACATAATACCAAAAATAATATTTAGCTGAATCAGACTTTTGACAAAAACGTGCTTAAAATTTTGAGAGATTTCAAAGAGTTAAAAATGAACTCTTGTTCGATATTTACAATTATGACTATTGCAAAATATTTAAATTCATGCTCTACTCTTCGACCTTTGGACATAAGTTTATAATAATACATTCTCAACCACACTAGTACATGGTGTACATGGTGAGTAAATTTGTATATTTATATTTATAAAAATACAATTTTCTTTATAGAATTAAATGTTGCAATGACACAATCAAAGTGGTTGTCTTCCACAATATACCACTCCAAAAATCTATTCAAAGAAATATAAAAAAAACTTATTGGTTTAAAATACCAATACACCTCTTTTATGTTAATTTTATTGCATTAAAAAAATGATAATGCATTTTTTTTTCTAGGATTTTCACCTTTTATTCAATAAAATAATCTAAAATGTTAATTAGTAATATATCTAGAAGAATTTATTTATGTGGATAACTTTAAGAAGCATGTTCAAAAATGAATGATACGATATTTGTGAATGATACCATATTTGGAGTGTTTGTTAGAGAAAAAGTGAATGTATATAAGAAATAATTTGAAAATGTTAATGAATAAATTTGTATTTACATATTATTTTGAATGATATAATATTTGTTTATAATTTAAAATTAAATTAGTGTTTAGGGAGCAAATATGAAATTTAATAAAAATAATTTAATTTTAAGATTATAGTTAAGTAAGATATTAAATTGGTTTATAAGATATTTTTGTTTATGATTTTTTTAAAAATAAATTTAAGTTTAAAGTTTATAAAGATATACATTTTTTACTTTATTACACTATAAATTTAATTTAATAAACTTTTACAAATAAACACATTTATTAACCATTAAACTTATTATAAATATGAGAAAAAAATACTTTATGTAAATAACATTCATATTAATATACCATCAAACCCATTTAAGGCATCTCAAAAAATGAAATCCACTTATTATCGCTATCGCAGGCACGATATAACGCATTCGATATATGCGTTGACCTTTGATTAAGTCTTCTTTGACCAAAAATTAAATGAAATTTTGTAATGTTGACATTATAAAAAAAATCAAATTAATTTTTTAATTATTTTAATTCTAATTTTTTTATTCCCTAATGGAGGTGGACAAACGTTAAATTGGCATTCCTCGGGGTTTACCCCCTCCACCACGCAACACACATGCTCATCTTAATGAGCTGCTCTATCATTAAGTACACACGCCGGGAGGAGAATCCAAAAGGTACTTCGGTTATTTTAAGAGGAAAGATGGAATTCACTTCATGGTTGGAAGTTCAAGCGATGAATTTTGGGAGGAGGGAGCATTGTAGAGAGTGTGACGAGGAACACGAGTGATTGCGTGGGTTTTGGATTTGTAGGCGTAGCGCAGTGGAAGACCGGTTCACAGTAGTTTGGAATGATCCAGAGCAGAAAATTGGTTCTTGGCTTAGCATCTCGTCAGAGGCTTCAACACCCTCGTCCAATTCTGAATTTCTAGTTCACGACGGTCTTCTCCTCCGTCGTTGAAAAGGTAACCCCAGCTTACTGGTTCTTCTGGTCTAGGTGGTCTGTGTTTTGTCCCTCGAGCAATCTATGGGAGTTCTGTGAAGGGGACCCTTGTGAACTCTGGAGTTTGTGCCTGCAAGTCTTAAAAGATCATCATTGTGTCTTTGTTCTTAGTTACAGTCTTGGGTTTCACAAGTCTGGCTCTTGTTGGTGCCCTTGTTTTAGCACGACTCCAGTGACCACCTACAACTACTGCTCGACTAAGAGGTCGTTCGTTTCTCCCTTATGTGTTTTCGTTCAATTGAATTATTGTTGTTTTGAGGTCGGTGTTTCATGGGTTTGCTCTCATAACACTTGGGTAGTAGAATTTTTCATTTGTGGGTTTGTGGGCTTCCAGGACACGTTTTTTCTGGGAAGTTGTTTGGTTTCGAGGAAGTCCCTCTCAACCTATTTCCGAACCTACCTTGATGTGGTTTATGTCATTCTAAGGACTAGTAGGTTTTATTGTACTTCTGGTGTTTGTTATCATTTCTATTCTGGAAGGAGTTTTGAGGGGTGATCAAAGACCCCGATGATTAGTTCTTCAGCTTTGAAAGCAATGCCACGCTAAAGAGGGATGCCTCGTCATGTGGTTGGCCATAACTTTAATGTAGGTCGTCCAACTCATGATCACAGCGCTTCTTCTGGAAACTCTGCAAGCTTGGAAAATGAGGGCAAAGTAGCTCACATTCTAGACCACTCTCCAGGCCCTATAGTTGCTCCAACTTCCATGGATTCTATAGCAGAGAAACTAAGAAGTATCTAGGTCGATATGGACATCATTTGTGATCACAGATATGAAGATCGCAATGAATTGGTTGCATATATGAATGATATACAATTCAGCTATAACGAGATATTGGAACAATTGAATAACCTATGACAGAGCCACTGCATAACGAATGACCACCTCCGCAATATCGAAGCTCAGGTGGAACATATTGATTTCCATATGCATGAATGTGTTGACTATTTTGCAACCCCCTGTATTCCCTCCCCATCCTCCTCCTTGTTATGTTGTTGTTAGTTTTTGTGCTAGTTTTTTTGATCTTTTTGTCTCTCGCAAACAATGTATGACTTCTAAGCCTAGTAGAAATAATGCATCAAAAAACTTATTTGTGACATCCTCTGGCCCCCAATTCCAACAAGTATGGTCGAAATGAGGAAAAAAGAGTCGTTGAGACATCTTTTATAATCTTTGTTTTTATAGAAATTTAATGAAAGAAATTAAAATGACAAAACAAAAATCTTTTTTTTTTTAATTCCAATTGGTTAACAAAGCTTAAGTCTTATTGTACAATGACTTTTCTGTTGTTGAATCATTTGCAATCATGTGGTATACCATCATACCAGTACTGAGATGTCATAGCAATATTGATTTGTACAACCACGAAAGAATAGACATACAACAATACTTTCTTTATGGGTCCACATGTCAACCTATTTCCCTTGCCTCTTATTAATTCAAAATGTCTTCGTCTAAAAAACCCACAAAATAACCCAAAAATTCTAGTAAGATTATGAAAAATTCTGACAAAGATTTTTGAAAATCTAGGTTACAGTCGTTAAACTTCAGTATTTTGGGTGCCCGAAGGGTTTTTGATGGTGTTGAATCCATTTCCACCATCAAAAATGCAATTCAAACACTCCAACTACCTGGTTTTTTGAGAGCTTTTTTACCGGATTCCGGCAAAATGTTGTCGTCAAGGCTATTCTATTGCGTCGGTAGACAACTCCATTCAAAACTCCTCCATCGGATATGGCGCAAACTTCATTAAATTTGACGCTTTCCAATGAAATAAAAATCCTTTCAAGGCTCAATATAAGTGACATATATATATACTAGTGGATTTTATAGCCTCCACACCTATGGTCCCCATATAAATCATTTGAACCCTTCTCATATTTTTAATAAACCTTGCACCAATTGAAATTTATGAGGTCATAAGTTCTTACAAGAGCAGTCGGGGAAATCTGGCTCGACTTGTGGTAGGGAGTTGGGCCTTTCTCCTAAAGCAAAATTTTATATTAACGATCCCAACCGCATGTAGGACTCCCTTTCATTCCATTATGTCCAATCTTCCATGACTATCTCTTCCCTCATGGCACAAGCTTCTATTTAATTGGGCTCTCATCCTTACTATCTTCTCGTCGAGTTAAGCTTAAACCTCTTTCCTCATCTATTACAACCAAAAGAACCATGCCATAGGACCCATTCTTGGCAGGTCGGGAGTGGGTCTGTCACTGTAAATTTGAATGCAACTTGGTTTCCAAAGTCCGACCTTTGACTTGCTTTAACATTTTTCTCAAGAATTGAATTTGACGAGCGAGTGATTTGTTCATCAAATATAGCTAAAAATTTTGAAAATCTTTCAAAATTTTATATTTAAAACTATAAAAACGATCGAATAAGAATTGTGAAACCAACAAATTTAATAAGTGAATCTGTTTTGAAATTCCAAGCCTGTTCCTTCCTCATCAACTTTGAAAAAAAAAAAACCATCCCATAGAACCCTTTCCTGAGTCATAACTCTCACCATAAGTTCCAATGCAACTTGGTTTCCCAAGCCCGACCTCCAACTTGTGGTCTGACGGAGTCGAGTTCGGTGGTCAATTCCTCCTCCACTGAAAGCTGACGGTACTGTCACTCCTACGACCCCTCCGACTTCCTCCAATTAGGTCGGCTGTCTCCATTTGCCTCTAAAACATACTCACCTAACAAAACTCTTCACGGCTTAAACGTTCCCTCCAGACTTACATATAACACGAGAGGCTGACTATTACTTGAGAACAAATTATTAATGTCTCGTCGTTAATAATTTTATTTGAATCCAATAGAAACCAAAATGTCATTTTATCATTTTATATTTTGTAATTAATTCTAATGAATTAAAAATTCATTTATTATTTAAATTGCAATTATCATCCCGTTAAAGATGAATTTAAAATGTCAATATTGAAATCACAATTAAATAGATTTCAACCAAATCAAAGATTCGGAAAACATGAAATTTTAGGTAACTTTTACTCGGTGCTATCCACATAAACGTTTTTTAACTTTAAAGTAAATTGCCTTAATGCTAATCACCTTTGTCAAAAGTTAGCAAATCAAACTTTAGGGCATTCCTTAAGATTACAAGTGCTAGGTCTGCGGCAGAATCAGGTTGGGAAACAAATGAGAAACATGGTGTTATGTCGATTCAAAATTATTAAAACTCGTTAATAACGTATACCATTTGAAAATATTTGTCATATTACTAATGCTATTAAACTTCTTAACTTAATAAAATTGACTTAATTAATTGTAATTAAGTTAAAATAGTTTTTAAATATAATTAAATGAATAAAATTATAATTAAATTTCAAAATTTTTTAAATTAAAAAATAAAACTTATATATATATATATATATATATATATATATATATATATATATATATATATATATTATGAATTTAATAAATCATATCAATATTAATACAGAAAATATTTGTCATATTACTAATGCTATTAAACTTCTTAACTTAGTAAAATTGACTTAATTAATTGTAATTAAGTTAAAATAGTTTTTAAATATAAAAATACAATCTTTTAAATGAATAAAATTATATCATAATTTTCAAAGTTTTTAAATTAAATAAAACTATATATATATATATATATATATATATATATATATATATATATATATATATATATTCTTATTTTATGAATTTAATAAATCATATCAATATTAATACAGATTAATTATCATTATTACTATTATTGAAATCGAGTTATTTTTAAGTGTGATTTTTTGGAAGTTTTTTGTGGATTTTTTTAATCTAATTAAATCTATTAAAATAATTACCTAATATTATTTATAATATATTAAATAATAAAATTTATTTTTTAATAAAAGTATATTAAAGCAAAATATAAATATATAGATATTAAAAAATATTATTTTTTTAAATAGAAATTTTAGTTCATATAACTTTGAATCTATGAATGTCTCGAATGAGCCTAATTTTTTTCCTTATATAAGAAAACTAGGGGACAAACATCCGATCATTGGACAAACAAATTTTGTACCAATTTCCATTAGTCATAGAGATGTGGGTCAAATCCCACCAAAAGTAGGAGAAGTGCTCCGAGTCTCGTGACTGAAAGGAATCTTTGTACAAAACTACACTGTAGATGATTTACTCATATTTACATTGTGGATACTTTTTACCAGAAAAGCCCACGAGAAAAACTGGTCACATTCACAGTGGATGCTTTATGGATAAGCCCACTAGAATCATAATTATTAATCTCCAAGAGGTGTGGTCCCTGGAAATCTGAATCGAACGTATCTAGCAGCATCCCATGCCTTGGTGTATATTCTTTGTACAATCATAGGCTTTCTCAGGACTATTTGATATTTGATTTTAGTTATTACCAGCCATTCATGATGTCTTTTCATAAACTATTCAAAAATATCACAGTATGGGTAATTATTTAAATCCCCAACAATTTTACATGGAGAATGAAAACATTTTGTCATGAAAGCACAAATATTATAGTCAGATTGAAAATCATTTTCAAAATATAGTGAATCCATAACCGTTTTGGTGAATGAATATATTGATAAAATTCTTCTTACTAAATTATTATGGTGAATGAATATATTGATAAAATTATTCTTACTAAATTATTAAAGCACACATGGTGGTTGAACGCTAGGCTACTATTACACATGACATAGGAGGTTAAATGTAAAGGCGATGAAATAATTATAGGACATACAATTTGTAATTTGTTTAATTTGAAAATTCATACAAAATAAATAACTCATGTATCATTTCCATTTCTATTTTGAAGACTTGTGCAAACATATAATTTGGACAATACCACAACCTTTTATTATAACTTATTTTCTATTTGAGAACAAACATTCGAATATCTCAATTAGATTATGGGAAAAATATTTATGTTGTGTGACATATGATTTTATAAATTTTATTATTTTTGTTTTTATATTTTAGGTTTTAATTCACATTCAAATTTTTAGATTAACCAAAATTGGAATAGGATTTTTTTGTTTTTCTTTGCTTTGTAAATTTGAAGGTTTTTTTACATGGTCATGTATGTTTGGTTTTGCGAGAGGGGGAATTTCTTTCTTCTTTAACCATATTATCTCAAGAGTTTATTACAATTATGGGTATATGGTATTTCTTTTCAATATTCTCATTCTCAACATTTTTTCATAGAGTATTTGGGTGAAGTGGGGTTTCTAGCTTCACACCAAAACTTCCACTGGATGCTTCATGTCAAGCTAGAAATCTAGAATGTTGTCTAGAGAAAGCGGTGCAAGATCCAAAATACATGGGTTAATCTACCAAGATCAGAAAATATATCAAATATATGCAGGATAATTTGCAAATTAATTATATTTTGGCCCTCATAAAAGTATCTGATTGGGTGGATTTGAAATAAATGGAAACTCTAGGGTCAAATAGAATTGGAGTTAGGGGTAAAAAGATTATCCATCATCATCTTCTCTAGATTGTAAGACATATTAAGGCTTTTTGGAGGTTCTTTTTCTTTTTCTTTTCAATAATGCAGGGCTCTTCATGAAAATTTTGGAAGGAGAAGTATAATTTGGAGAAGGAATATTTCCTTGTTTTCTTGGTGTGGGTATGTCTCCTCTATCTTCCCAGGGAATATTGGGAGAAGGAAACCCTTGAAGGCATTTTAAATGCCATTGGCGACTTTGTCAAAGTATTAGAGACTACTAAGAGAGTGAGGTACACATCATATGCTTAGATCTGTGTTTACATGAATATATTACAACCTCTTCCAACCTCCATAAATATTTATTATCATGATAATGTTTGGAAGCAATCTCCTTAGATCTAGACGATGTCATGAATATGGGAATATTATTAGGGACTATCTAATGAATACCAAGAAACTGCCTGAAGAACACACTTCTTAGAAAGAGAAATATGATTTGGGAAAATTCCCCCAAAGAAGAAGAAATTCAAGTCCTTAGGCTACCTCAAATCCTAAATAGATACCTAGATTTGGTAATAGGTGTGAGTCTTTCTCCTCTATGAAGGAGTCTCCATAGAAAGAGAACATTCAATTCAACATGCAATCGACAAAAGTAACATCCCATTACCCTCTATTGAATCCTACAAAGCAGCACAAAAGTATCATGAAGAGCACCAACAAAATCGATCACCATAGGAAATGGTTATCTCCCCTACAAAAGAAGCTAAAGCAAAAGCCCTACTAGAAGATATGGATTTGGATGACCCAGGACTAATTTACCTTGCAAAAGAGTGGTATGGAAAGGATATGAAGGACATACCAAATCATCATGCTAGGATTTTATACATCACCTATCTTTGACACGAGGAAATAAACAAATTAGATTTGAGTTCATCATAACTCAGTCTTGGGGTTCAAATGAAGGATTTCAAGATGGTCTCCAAGAAAGACAAAGAAGCCAAAAACTAAGGTTGCAATAGAAATAAGGCACTAATCCAAGAAGGTGGTGAACAGTTAGTCAGTTTAGGGAAAATTACGCCAATGTCAGAAGCATTTACCCCCTTGAAATCTTGAACCTTGAAGGAGTTCTATAGATACTCATGATTATTGAAGTCAGTGTCTACTTCGCTATTATTGGTAGAAAACTTGTTGGTCTCAAGAATCTCCTAGATTTTAGTCCTCTTTTGGAAATCCAAGCTATATGTAACTATGTTTTTATTAATGAAAGAATCCATTTACCCCACTAAAAAAAGAAAAAGAAAAAGTTTAAGAATATTTCAATGATAAAATTAAATGGAAATTTTAATTAATAATACTCTGTTGTGTAACCAGCTCCAAAAAGAGAAGAAAAGAGATATCAACGCCTTAGAAATGAGCCACTTCGAGGGGGCAACCTCCAATACATTACATAAATGAACAATTCTTGGATGATACAATTTACAAAACCTCCTTTCTATATATAGGAGTCCATGGGGCCATAATGTAATCCTAGTGGGCCACAATGTAATCCTAGCCGACCTAACAATAATAATTTAAGGGCACAATAATAACAAAATGGGGGTTACAAGGGTACAATAATAACAATAAGGGGTTTACACTAACAATAATAAGGGACTATACTAGTGATATACGGACCTAACATGCCCCTCTCCTTCAAACAAGTGTTGTCCTCAACGCTTGATTATTTCTTGATGCTTCTGTATAAAATTCTCATCCTCCCATGTGGAATCTTTTACAGGAAAGTTCTTCCACTTGCTGAGATACTCTAAAATTGATCGTACTATTCGAGTTCTTGTTTTTGTGACTGCTTCAGAACTTCTTTCGATGTGATGTTGATATTCCCGTTGTTTCATTAGATTCTGCACCAAAGTTAGGTTATCCTTTGAGAGTTGGAGAACTTGTTGTTGATGCTCGATGTCATCTTCCACTAATTTATCATCCATATTAGCTATTATTTTATCCTTCAAACCATCCAAATTAGCCTCCATTTCTTCTTTAAACCATCTATGTCATCTTCGGTTGCTCTTTGTAAGATCGAAATTTGTTGCACTTGGTACCGTAATTTTGATATCTCATACTGCAATTCTTCCACTTCATGCATCATAAGATAGATTTGTAGGGATTAATGGGTGTTGAATTATTTTAGAGGCATTTCGTAACCCAACACCGAAATATATGCTCAAAAGCCCTTGAATCACTTCAAACCGATTCTTCAAATGTAGACTTATGCAATTCAAAAAAAATACACACCTTTTTTCTCGTTTTCTAAGGAGCTCAGACAAATTGGGGATGACTCTATAATTGAGAATTCAATATCTGAAATTCAAGACGAAGTAGCCCTCGAATTCTCTTTTGAATGCCACAGTGTCTGACCTGATTTGGATTCTCCAAGACAAAGTTGTGTCCAATCTCCCACAATGACCTAATTATGGACTGGTTCAGTAGAGTGAACTTGTACGACTTGCCACGTGTCACTGTTTAATCCTTTGTCTCTGAAATTGATAGAAAATAAACTACAGTCTATGTACTTGCGACCACTTTTTACGGCACTCCAATCCGATGCCCAAAGAGAGAGTTATTTAACTTTTCCCGCGATCACCTCTTTGAGATGCCATTCAGGAGCCTGGAAAATCACTACCTTCCACAGATCATATCTCCAAAAATATTGCGAACCAAACTCTGAAATTTTTTGACTAATTTCCTCAGGATTTCAGATTTGCACCATACGAATTTCAGATTCTGAACCTTCGTAGAAAAACATTTATAGCACAAATGCCACGATGACCTGTTTAGGAGCCTGAAAAAATACCTAACTTCCACATATCATATCTCCGAAAATATTGTGAACCAGGCTCTAAAATTTTTAGAAAATCTTCCTCAGGATTTCGGCTTCGCACCCTAAAAATTTCAGCTTCTGAAACTTCGTAGAAAAAAAGTTATAGCGAAAATGCCACGATGACCTCGTTTGAGCAGCGAACCCTAGAATCCCAAGGCTCGATACCAGAAATTGTGTAAACTTACCCAAAAATAGAAGAAAAGAGATATCAACGCCTTAGAAATAAGCCACTTGGAGGGGGCAACCTCCAATACATTACATAAATGAACAATTCTTGGATGATACAATTTACAAAACCTCCTTTCTATATATAGGAGTCCATGGGGCCATAATGTAATCCCGGTGGGCCACAATGTAATCCTAGCCGACCTAACAATAATAATTTAAGGGCACAATAATAACAAAATGGGGGTTACAAGGGTTCAATAATAACAATAAGGGGCTTACACTAACAATAATAAGGGACTATACTAGTGATATAAGGACCTAACATACTCAATAAGAATTTATCATAAACATGTCACAACAAAACTAAATAATCGAAGAATGTGTAAATTTTACATGTAAGAAATTTAACAATATCAATGGTAATGAATTGCAATGGTTTTCATGAATCATATCCTAAATAATTATAGATCAAATATACACCACCATAAATGTTTATATGCATCTAAATACATTTCATTAACTTCAAAAATATTTGTTGTGCTTAATGTTATTTAACAAAGTTTAAGTAAGCCATTTCTACATGCCACAAATATTTGTTTATCTTTTAAATGTAAGTGTACACATACACTTAAAATGATTTCATCACTATAAAGCATTGTATATTGATAATGACGTTGTAAATAAACACATGTTCCTCATATAATCTATGCCCATTGATAGGAGTGTTGATTTACAACATCTAATTTTGTTCAAAGTGCCTAAAATAATTGGGCAACGATGACATTGAAGTTTATTTATGATTTACTTGACATGATTAGAATATCTATCTTCATGACATAGGAGTGCATCGATGGCTAGGTCAATAGGATGACACACCCCATTGGTTAAATTAAATATACTTTGAACTCAAATTTTCTATTGCTAATTAGTTTATAATTATTACTTTCATCCATAATCAATCGATTATTTACATCCATAAAAATAACATACTTTTTAATTTATAAGTTCAATTTGGCTTGAGTGAGATCGATTTGTGCTTAAACAAACCATTTAGTAACAATGGTGTACCAAAATTCCTGAAATGTTGATAAACTATCATGATCAACTCTTATGTATATAATAAGTCTATGTTGCATTTCGTGAATTGAGTTTGCACCTACCCACTTAGCCTCCTTGACCCTATGCTCGTCCCGAAGAACTATTAGAATCATGCATACAAAGAATTGTGAAATTTGATAACGCAATGAAAAAACTCAAGAAAAGGATTTAGAAGTAGACTAATCATAGACCAAGAGGAAACTTTGAATCTGATAAAGACATGCAACCACGAACCCTTGTAAAATAGATCTTTTGTCAAGCCAAATAAACTAAGTATTGCATGAACTAACTAACTATCTCCTTAACAAACTCACTCGACTTCAACGCAACACTTTATCATATTCCTATTCTATAATGAATATTAAATTGTTTATATAAAATAATAAACAATAAAAATATCATTAATCAATATCTCATTTACATTAAGTTGAATCCTAATCTTTTCATCTCTTTTTAATTTTTATTTTAATGGTGGGAGCAACTAACCACCTTGATTTAAAGAATGTTTTCTCCCTTCATTAATAACATCTTTTTAACATCTTATTTATACAAACGGCTTTCATTTAAGTGACGACGTTTCAAACAATCATATTGCAAGTTAAATAGAAAACTACGAGATAAAATTTAAAAACTATATTTTGATGTAATTTTGAACACTTTTGAACAGTGTAAAATATTTTATGGAGAACTGATGGAGGAGCCAGAGGAGGTATCTGGGAGGCTCGGGAACTCGGCCGTGTTTCCAGCCGAGAGTATAATTAGACAAAACATTTGGATAGACATTAAAAGGAGAGTATAATTAGACAAAACATTTGGATAGACCTTAAAAGAATCCCTAATTTTACACGTACGTCTTCACGGAAACACTCAATCTAATCAAATAATTTTTTTCATGACGTCGTCCTTCTGTCTGGGTTTAGTAATTATTGCTAGTCAACCGCAGCCAACATCCATGCCAGCATCTCCCACGTGTCAATGTCGCAAGTAAGAACGATGTGTCTTAAATGAATCATAGGAAGCCTTCCAGACAAAAAAGGCGTGTCGTTTCCAGGCAACGTTTTAGCCCGGACTCCGGCAAAGATTTTTAAAAAATCCGGCAAAGATTTCATCAGAATCATGTTTACAGTTGTTAAACTTAAGTATTTTGAGTGCCCTAAGGGATTTTGGTAGTGCTGAATCCATTTCCAACCTCAAAAATGGATTTCAAACATTGCAAGTACCTGATTTCTTGAATTTAAGTTGCCCGGATTCCGTCAAAAAACTGCCGTCCGGGCTAAAACGTTGCCTGGGTAGACTACTCCGACAAAAAATCCGACAAAGGCAAACACGTGGGAATAAAACTTTCTAGTAAGTAGGGATGGAATTTGATGAGTAAGTTGTTCGTTAACGAGTGATTTGTTCGTAAAATACAAGATAAATGAGTAGTTTTTAGTGCGATTTTTTGAAGGCTTTTATGATAGTTTTTTCTGATGTAATTTCTCTAAAATCTGACAGGAATTTATTGAAAAGAGAAGTTTGAATGCTAACTTTGCACAATCCAAATGCCCTAGGGTTTTTGAGGGTGCTGAATCTATATATATATAGAGTAAAAAAAAATCAGTTTAAATAACAAAAACCAAGATTTTACCTCAAATTTTTTCACCTGATTCTAGCACCTGAAACTCCAAAAAATTCCACTAAAGACAACTCCCAAGTTAAATATTTACAGCTTCCAGAGATCTGAAAACATTTAAATTTGATGAGTTGATTTGTTTGGAAATTCCAATCTTGTTCATCAATATCAAATGGCCCCAATTGTATCTTTACGAAATCTGTAAAATATGTTGGGAAGAATGATGAGATGGTATATACTGGGTTTTTTATTTCATAAATAAAAGATTTTATTTACTGATTAGATATTTAATTTTATTAATAATAATATATTAAATAAATTATATAATTTTGTTATGTTTGTTTGCTAAATTGTGAGAATTTTGAGATGAGTGTATGGTTAATTTTTGGGTTGAGAAATCTAAGTAGTTAAAATTACTTGGGGTTTCATTTAGCATTGTTCACACCAATTTCAATATGGCTAGATTATTCCCACAAAGTTTCAAACCAATGATCTTCATATCAGAAATTGTTTTAACAAAACACACTATTAGTGTCTATTCTAAATCTTGTGAACATAAATTATATAAAAAATAAATGAAACTTAACTTGATATTTAAATTGATTATATTATTATTTATATTTAAGAATTGTTTTTAGTGAAATCTTTTGTACACTGAAAAAAATTAAGGTGAAATCTTAAGTTGTATTATTTAAACTGGTTTTCTATTGTATATATAGATTGGGCACCCTGAAAATTTTCTAGAACACTTTGATTGTGTTAAAAAAAATCACCCTAAAAATTTCCAAAAATTCTCAAAAAAAAATTTGTTTATATTATATTAATATATAGTTTAAATAAATTACATTAAAAATAAATAAAATATAATATTTGAAAATTTGTTTATATTATATTAATATATAATTTAAATAAATTACATTAAAAATAAATAAAATATGATATTTGAAAGCGGTTGTAGTTGTAAAGATTCATGAACAAAATGGTTGGGAAAATCTCCCCCAGGTGAGAGGTTTCACTCCTTTCCGAAAAGAAAAAGACAAAAGAAAAGACAAATTTTCAATGCATTTATTGGTTATATACCATGTTTTAATGAAAATTCTGAAATGGCAATTCAATTAATAAATGCCATTGCTATTAATCAGTTAATGGCAACTCTACATCTTTGTCGTTGTATTTTTCCCACATCTCCTTGGTATGTATTGTTTTCCTTCAAACTAGGGGACCAGCAATGTGTACGGCAATTCATTGTGATGCAATCCACATTAAAAGTATTTAAATGTCGACGAAAAGTTTTGAAATGTTGAAATGTAGAGGAAATTGTTTAATAGGGTAATAATTATGAATTTTTTTGAGTTATTTTTAGTGTGATTTTTTAGATTTTTGGCGGTTGGAATGTAGAAAAATTTGAAGTGGAATTTTGATTTGTGTTATTTAAATTGGTTTTTGATTATATATACATGGATTCAACACTTTAAAATTTTTCAGGGCTTTTCAATTACGCAAGGTTATCCATCAAGCTTGTGATTTCAATAAATTCCTCCCTGATTTTAGAGAAATTAGATCGGAAAAATCCACCTGAAAAACTTCCAAAAAATCTCACTAAAAACAACTCGATTTTTTTAAGTCCACCAGAAAAACTTCCAAAAAATCTCACTATAAACAACTCGATTTTTTAAAGTCCACCAGAAAAACTTCCAAAAAATCTCACTATAAACAACTCGAGAGTTGTCTACAGAAACAACAGAATAGCCAATTTTTTTGCTAGAAACTAGTTTTTTTTTCTTCAAAAAATCGGGCAGTTGGAGCGTTTGGATTGCATTTTTTATGGTGGAAATTGATTCAGCACCATAAAAAACCCTTAAGGCACTGGAAAAATATTGAATTTTAACGATTGTAACTCAGATTTTCAAAAATCTTTGCTAAAATTTTTCATAATCTTACCGGAAATTTCTGAATTATTTTGTGGGTTTTTTAGACTACGACTTTTTAATGTATTTATTATTATTTAAATTATGTTCATTAAATATATGTAAGGGATAAAATTAAATTTATTTATTATTTTTAGGCCGATAGGCCTTCTATTTGAATCAGGTCACTTACATTTTACTCGACCTTTTTGTTGTGCACTTGACATCTGTCTACTGTTAAAATTAGTTAGGTTATTTAGTTTCTATGAATTTTTGTGGGATAAGTGTTGGGAAAACAAATTCACTTTCAGATTCATAAAGGCTGGCTTATAACACTCGGGATATTTTGCGAGAAAATAGCCTCGGAGAATATAACCGTTTTACAAGAAAACATGACTGCAGTTGTGAGAATATAATTGTTTTACAAGAAAACAAGATTTCAGTTGTGATATGATATTTAGCGAGAGAACAGGTTGCACTGGTCATATTTGGTATATTGACTATAACATTACCATTGTCATCTTTCAGAATTTTCATATTAAGAATTTTCGTAAGGGCTACTTCATCATACCCAGACATTGAAAACCAGATTCTGCCTATACATTACTTCAACAGAGTGCCTATATACATAACCTACGGCTGTGTGGACGGTATCAGGAAATCAATGTCAGAAATCAATGTAAGTGGTCATCTTAGTACTGAATTCATGATGTCTCTACTGTAAAGTTTCTTCTCAATTAACTATGTATTTGGATCAGTATTGTTTTCTCATAGTCAATACAACGAAGGATATAACAATGCCGACAAAGTTGTGGTTCAACCCATGTTTTGTTGCAAGCTGCTACAGTCGACATTTCATAGAGAATATTGTTGCTCTTTTGGAGAGTGTAGGAATCTGTTGGAATTTCTGAAGTATTCCAAAACACATACAGAGGAATAAAAATAATTCCTCCTCTCAAACACAGAGATCAAAAAAACTTGCTGATAGAGATGGCACACAAGAAACTGCTTCTATTTCATTAAAGTTAAAAATCTATTACAGAATGAAATTCTTCCTCATCTAGAGGGATTACAAAATGGAACTACTGCAACACACAGTGTCCTTTAAAAAACTTCTCTCTCTGTCTCACACAAAAAAAATTGCACACGGTGCTTCACACTGCTCTTCTGCCTCTGCTGGATTTTACAATAATACACAGTCACTGTGTTTTCACACTCTGGCTTTTTTCTGCCTTCAGCAAAAATTACAATTTCTGCTCTCTGTTTTTCATACAAAGTCTCATACTCTGTTTTTCTGCCTTTGTTGGCTTTTACAATGCATAAACATATTACACAATCACTGCTCTATATTTACTTTCTGCCTTCGGGCATATTACTACACATGCTGTGTTTTTTTTTTAAATTACACAGTAAAAAAAATTACATCATTGTCTTTTTGTTTTTGGCTTTCGGGCCTTTTAAAAATTTTCATAACAAAACTATTAAAAAAAATAAAACAAACTATCTTTATATATATATTATAAATATTGAAAGATATTTATAATATATATGTATTAAAACCTTTACATATATATTTAACTTAAGTCAAACCTCAAAAGACTTTGCGGTGAACATTTTAATAAAAAAACTTTAACCAAAGTTACAAACCCTTTGTGGATTTCAAAATGAGAGATTAAACTCCAATGCATGGATTTATCGCGTACCAAATGGGCCTACTGACGTAGGGCACCATTTCCGCACCATCGGTCTCCCATTGGCTGGAGGTGGAGCTCGCCGGAATCCAAACCAAAATTAAGCTTGATTACAAAATATTATTGCGTACCAAATGGGTGTTGTGACGTCACCCTCATTTCTACGCGATAAAATTCTATTGGTTGCGGCTGTTGACTTGCCACATTCAAAAATTCAAAGGCTGGCGGTAAAAGAAAACGTTGTTTGCTGAGGAGTTTAATCACAGGAATGGAGAGTAGTTATGGCGGCATGGCAAGGCTTAACTTACAGGTGATGGCATGTAAGCAACCAAAATCCTGAGCTGTTGTCCTCCGATACTGCAGTTGAAGTTAATACTTCAACACTCCCCTTTAAATTCAACTGCTGGGTTTTCTTGCATACCCAAACACTTTCTCAAATAATTAAAACTCTTTTGCCGCAATGGTTTCGTCAAAATGTTTGCAAATTTCTCTTCTGTTCTGCAATGTTTCAAAATAACTTCACCATTGTTCACTAGCTCCCTGATGTAGTGATACTTGCATCAATGTGTTTCGTTCTTTTATGAAACACTAAATTCTTTGACAATGTTATAGCTGAGCTATTGTCACAATAAATTGTTGTGCCTTTTACCTGTTCATGACACAAACTCCTCAATATTCTTCTCATCCACACTGCTTGACATGCTGCTGCTGTAGCTGCCACACACTCTACTTCTCCGTAAATAAAGCCACAATTGGATGTTTCTTAGAAGCCCATGAAATAGCTTCTAAACCCATATGAAAAACATAACCAGAAGTGCTTTTCTGGTCATCTATACTTCTAGCCCAATCATTGTCAGTATATCTAATCAATTCAGAATTTTCTGAAGTGGTATATAAAATTCCATACCTCTTTGTTCCTTTCACATATCTCAGAATTCTTTTTACTGCTTGCCAATGTGCCTCCTTTGGCCTCTCCATAAATCTGAAAATTAAACTCATAGCATGCATAATATCTGGCCTAGTTGCAATCAAATACATGAGGCTGCCAACTATGCTCTTGTACAAACTTGGATCAAAATCCTTGCTGATGTCTTCTCTGCTTAACTTCAATCTCATCACTGTAGGAGTAATTGCTGCCTTGCAATCCTACATATTAAGTCTCTCCAAAACTTCATTTACATATTTGGCTTGAGAGATAAAAATGTTGTTTTCATTTTTCTCTACTTCTATTCCTAAGACGTATTTCAGCAATCCCATATCAGTCATCTCAAATTCATCCTTCGTGACTGGTTTAAAATTCTCAATGATTACATCATCAACATACAAAACAACAATGAGCATCTTACCATATTTCTCCTTGATGTATAATGTGGGTTCTCCTTCATATTTTTCAAACCCATTTTTCAGTAGATAGGCATCTATCCTACTGTACCATGCTCTTGGTGCTTGTTTCAGCCCATAAAGAGCTTTCTTCAATCTGCAAACTTTGTGCTCTTGGCCTGCTTTCTCATATCCCAGAGGTTGTTCAACATAAACCTCTTCCATCAATACTCCATTTAGGAATGTTGATTTCACATCCATTTGGTAAACCTTCCACTTGTGTTGTGCTGCTATGGACAACACTGCTCTCACTGTTTCCATTCTTGCAACTAGTGCACAAGTTTCCTCATAATCTCTTCCATGTTGCTACTTGTAGCCTTTGACAACAAGTCTGGCCTTGTGCCTTTCAATATTACCTTCAGCATTGCTCTTGGTCTTGTAGACCCATTTCACTCCAATGACATCTTTACTTTTTAGGAGATCAACCAATTCCCATGTTTTATTTTTCTCTATGGCATTCATTTCTTCATCCATAGCATCTATCCATTTCTTATCTTTCATTGCTTCTTCAAAAGGAATAGGATCATTTACATGACAATACAATGCAAATAAAGTGTTTATACCTTCATTTTCTGCCTCTTGCTCATAAATTTCATTCAAATTTCTGAATCTGGTTCCTCTTTCACTTGGTGTACTTGTGCTTGAAGAAGCACTCAAATATGCTCCTTGTGGTGTGCTTGGAGAAGCACTGCCATCACTTCTCAAGGTTGTTCTCACACCTGCTTGTGGTGTCCCTTGTTGTCCTTGTGTTGGTGGAGGTGGTGTTGCGAATGAGGTGTTCCTTTCATCCATTTCTTTCTCATCATCATCATGAGACAAACAACTCTTCACATTAATTGTTTTCTCAATGCTTCCATCCCATGCTTCTTCCTCAATGAACTGAACATCTCTGCTTATAACAAACTTCTTGGTGGATGGGTTATACAACTTGTAAGCCTTTGATTCTTCACTGTATCCAATAAATATGCACTTTTCCCCTTGTTGGAATGGGGTCTCCTAACAAGCTGTGAAACCGGTCCATTTTGAATATTTTTTATTATATTTAGCCTAGCGGAGGGGTTTTTTGGTGGGTCAAAGCCCCGAACGCATTGTAATGGGTCAAAGAGTAAACTAGGGGTCCGAAAACAATGGGTTGCGGACCATAGGAAAGTCGAGGCTAGATTGTTATAAATAGAGATGCATTTTGAATTTTAAAGGATAAGAAATGATGAGATATTGATGCGATCTGTGGTTTAAGCTATCTGTTTGGGTTTTGGGGAACGGACTCCTGCTGGCTGTGTGCGCGGAGATCCTAGTCCAGTTGTGTGCGGACCCTGTTACTGTGTGCGCAAGTTGGGAAGGGAATTGTAAGGAAAGATTGATGAATGAATGAATGCAAAGGATTGTTAGAGAACTGAATCTAAATCTGTGAGTACTTTTATGTGAACTACTGATAATTGTCGTATTATGTGTTTCTGTCCTTAACCTGCAAAAGATATGTATACTGCATTCTTGGATCTAGATCTTTTATGTTATGTTTATGTACTGCTGTGTTGATGTTATAACAAACATATAATTATAGCTCTAGTGCACGTGGATGCGAATAGAAACATAATTAACCGTGCGCAGAACAAGGTAATCTGGGAATTACAGAAATAGGACGCAACTCTGCTTGCCTTACCCATCCTTTCTCAGGGTGCGGAAACCTGGTTCCAGCACCCACCCATACTACTTCGGGTGAGACTCTGACCTGCACAAGCAGGTCACTGCCGAAAGGGCCAATAGTATAGGGGTTTGTTGGCAAACCTTGCTTACTGAACCTGGATCAGGACCCCTCGAGCCAAAAAATGGTTCCGTTGCCGAGACCGGAAGAAGTCTGAGAGAGGAATCGGGTAATGACAAGAGAATACTGGAAACCTGAAAGAAAAGAGATCGAAGATTGGTTCGAAAGACAGATCCAGGAGTTCGCAGTAAAAGAAAACCGAAGTGAGAAATTAACGGCAGAAAGGTGGAAAAATAGGTACATCCTTACTGAAAGCTACGAAATGTTTTTTGTAACCTTTGCGATTGAACTCCAAGAGTGGCTGGCTAGGCTTGTGGAATTCCAGAAGTGCTGGAAGGAAGAGCAAGTCGCTCAGTGGACACTAGAGCTGCTTGAGCAGCTGGAAAAAACTAATAATACTATCACACGCACAATGGATCACTGGGTGGATAGTGTGCTGGGAGGATTTGTGACGGAATTTTCCATTGATCAGTTTGTATCATACTCTGAGGCCGAACGACGATTATTCAAAGGATTCTGAGGCAAATTCCTGAGAACGTTAGCGTTGTTGATCAAGAAATTACTATGCGAAAAGAGCATTCTGTGTAGTCATACTGACTGAATGACCTCGGATCTAGATGGAAGCACGACATGTAGTGGTAAATACTATCGGACCAACCTTGACAGAGGGAGATCTGCCTATAATCCGTTGCAGGAACCAGTTGCGCAAGATCCCCGAGCTACATCGCCACCTAGGTCGCACAAAGGTAAGAATTCGCCTATACTGCCACCTGCCCTAGATAGTGATATGACTGCGCATTTGAAACTACCCACCTTCAAAGGGGTAGGAGATGAGGATATGGACCGATTTTCATTTGTTGCAGACTCTGTATGGACTACGTAGAATGTTGCGAGTGATACGGTAAAAAGGGCACAACTGTTGTTGGCCTTCGAGGATAGGGCCCTGGACTGGTATATGCGGTATATTGCCCAGAATGGAGACGCATCTATTAAAGATATCAAGGACGCTTTGAAGCACCAGTTCAGGAAGCCGAAATCTTATTCCCAGTTGGTAGCAGAAGTAAAGGACTTCAAACAAGGTGCATCTGAGTCAGTATGGGAGGCTGATTAGCGACTGAAGAAATCAATCAGGGAAGGAGGATTCGAATATGATGATAGACAACATACGGAATGGTTCATCGCTATGTTTTTACCTCACCTGCGCACACCAATGAGTCATCATACCTTTGAGTCGGAGGAGAAGGCTGTGGAAGTTGCTATGAAACTAGAGGCTACCCCGCGAGAGGATACGTCAGCGGGGGGACAACAATTCCAAGAACAACTTGGGGCTATGCATATGGAGATACATAACATGCAAAAAGAGCGAGGAAAGAACTTTTGTGCAGATCTCTGGTGCATACGATGTCGGGTGTCCAGCCATACGAAGGATCAGTGCCCTTTGCTGACAGATTACATGCAAGCAGGAGGACCTAGTCTGGTATGCCCAGGGGCAAGTAGGGAACCCGTCCTATTACGACTAGGTTCGAGCCGACCTGCACTATGGTGTGATGATTGTCGGGTAGCAGGACTGCATGATACGAATCATTGCCCTCGGCTAGCTGCGTATGCCCCAGAACTAAAGCAACAATGGTGCCGATTCTGCCAATCAATGGGACATGATGAGTAGAACTATCATACTTATGACTTAATGATAGATCGTGGGAACTTATATAGGGTACAATCAAACCCTGCGTCGCCAAGACTTTCTGCGCACTTTGGAGGATCACCAGCCCGAGGCAGAGGGGGTCGGGGAGAAAGTGCAGGATGCGGACGTGGGCAGCTAGTTTGTTATAACTGTGGGGAAATAGGGAACTTTGCCAGAGAATGCCCAAATCCCACCAGGCCATCATACAAATATTGTAGGCAGTTGGACCATGAAGTAGAAGACTTCCCAATTTTAATAGCCAAGATGCAGGAGAAGCATCCCACCCCTACGCAGAACATACAAAGAGTTAAATCCGAGCTAAGAAATGTGAATCCCTGTGTAAAAATCATGACACGCAGCGGGCTGGTCACCCAGGGAGCAAAAGATGGGCTTGCCTCCCGGGAAGGAGTGCATGTCAAAGAACAAACAACACCAACAGTCCCCACGCCGCCGCCAATGCTACCTCAAATAGAGGAAGGGGTTGAGCCCTTTTTAAAGGCATGTCTGAAACTGTTGCGAAATCCGCAGGTTGTAGGAAAACTCCAAGCACTACTGCATACCTACGCGGTTCGGACCAATTTGATCCCTGACACCAAGGATGTACACAAACTATACAGTGATAAGAAGCGCACCAGAAGAGAAATGTGATTGACTATACAGATTGGTGACTACGAGATGGATCAGGTTATCTTAGATCTGGGGTCAGATGTGAATGTATTACCAAAGCAGACATGGCAACGAATGGGGGAACCTAAATTAGAATGGTCCACCATCTAGCTGCGAATGGCCAATCAACAAAAAATCATCCCTCTAGGAAGATTTCCAAAAGTCATGGTTGAAATCACAGGGGTAAGGGTCTTAGCTGACTTTGAAGTCATAGAAATTGTGGAAGATGTAGATCCCTACCCTGCGCTCCTTGGTCTGGACTAGGCAATTGACATGGGAGGTGTCATCAATCTCAAGAACCCCAGCATGGTGTTTGAAAGCAAAGGTACACGTGTCATAATACCACTAGATCCAGCAGAAGGTGCATGGTAGACAGAGCTGACCTATGAAGAGGAGGAATTAGATTACATTTACAAATTAACTGCGCAGGATGAAGATCAGGTTAACCCCACGGATGAAGGAATGCTCTACTGGGAAAAGAACAGTGAATGTTTTTCTAACACTGATGAGGAGCTGGAAAATTGGCAAGGCCGATTGCATGAAGTTTCGGCACTCCGATGTCTTCAGACCGTCAGGAATGTTCGGCGCATCTCTACCATGAAAAGGAACCTGCCCTGCCAGGAGGACGCAGATGATGGTCAGAAGACGGTGGAACCTAAGATTCCCATGGAACGCAGGCAAAGGGCACTATCACTAACATTGCATGGAGCACCTACGCAAGGACCGGTATTCTTCACTCAGGAGAAGTATTGGAAAAGGGTGATTCTGCGCATGGGGACCCCAGTTTCCAGATGGACTTCGAGGTCAGTCGACCTATGCGGACACTTGCTGACCTACAAAGGGTGCGATCAAGCCTTGCACGGACAGGCTTTCCGGGGTACCGCTGACCTAGGCATGCGTCGAGTCACAGACCTGCCCGGGCCCACGTGTAATTTGAAGAATTTGTGGACGCCTCAAGAAATAAATGGCACGAGGACGCGTGATGCAACCCTCTGGTGCAAGGATGTTCCGACCAAGGACAAAGCGCATGGTTCAAAAAGACTGATGTCCAACTCGCAGACACACCTCGCGTCAACCTTCATTCAGGGTACGCGAACGACATACATTCGTCATTTGTGGTCTGACATTCCATGGATACGACCTCAAGCACACAGGACGACCATCAGCACATCTCGATTTAATAAAAAAGGGATCTTACAAGTACATACAATCGGCGGAAAATCATCAATGCAGCCATTTATGGTAAGATTGATCTACCTGATCGATGGTCAGTCTCACGAATGGGCTACTCCACCATTAAATAGCTTCAGACGGTGTGCGGATGGCTGGATAATTACCCACTCGGCTATTTATTCACCCTACAACATGCTCCTTCTATCTGCGTATTGGTTTTTTGCATTCTTTAGCATTCTCTGGGTTGCCCGCTTTCATGTTGCTAGGATGGACCCAACCAGAGAGCTGGGGAATGCTGAGTGCAGCCATCGGGGTGAGCACGAGCTCCCGGCAGAAATAATTGTTCGCAAACCACGCACAGACGGAATGCTGCGATACAGGGAAATGTTACGGCTCCTCCGCAATTCCAGAGTCCCACCCAGCCGAAGCAACGTGTGTTCCCTCCCTCAAATTTCCCTCGTTGATGCTCCTGATCTAGCTATAGGGGACCTCCAAATTGATTTAGCACAGCTATATCGCACAGAGCTACAAGGACTGAACACCAGAGTGTTGCGCGAAGTCCGCCACCGTGACTGACCTAGGCGACGACAGTATGACATACCTCAGGAAGAACGGGACCAACAGATTGTTGTGGTCACGGCAGAAATGCATATTATTCAAGAGCAGCTGACGTAGGGCACACAACTGGTTGAAACAGCTACCCAACTATGGACGGCCATCCAACACCATTCCATGCTTCAGCATATCCAGATGGAATTGCAGCAGGCGGAAGCTGTTCTTGCCCAAGTCGGAGCCCCCTCACCCTCCACCGTCTCCATGCAGCGTCTAGCCATCTTGGACAGGATTGAGAACCTTCGCCACAACAAGCATGTCATTCGAAAATGGTTGGAACCATGGGCTTCCACCGCACTTCAGCTCGCCGAAGACGCTCAGACTGCCATTCCGTACCTCCACCGGCTGATGGAACAGGTCACCGCAGCTCCAGATGGCCCTGCCTCCTTGACATTGGTCAACATTGCGCAACGAGTTGTGGCCCAAAGTAAGGAAGTGCTCCCACCGCTCCTTCACACTCTAGCTACCTTGCGTGCACAGATTGAAGCCGCACCACTGCAGTGACTTGGGACGAATCACAAGATTGTGTTGGGGGACTATTGGAACAGGGTCTCCTAACAAGCTGCGAAACCATTCCATTTTAAATATTTTTTATTATATTTAGCCTATTGGAGGGATTTTGGGGTGGGTCAAAGCCCCGAACGCATTATAATGGGTCAAAGGGTAAACTAGGGGTCCAAAAACCATGGGTTGCAGACCATAGAAAAGTCGAGGCTAGATTGTTATAAATAGAGATGCATTTTGTATTGTAAAGGATAAGAAATGATGAGCTATTGATGAGATCTGTGGTTTAAGCTATCTGTTTGGGTTTTGGGGAATGGATTACTGCTAGCTGTGTGCGCGGAGATCCTAGTCCAGCTGTGTGCGGACCCTGCTGTTGTATGCGCGGGTTGGGAAGGGAATTGTAAGGAAAGATTGATGAATGAATGAATGCGAAGGATTGTTAGAGAACTGAATCTGAATCTGTGAGTACTTTTATGTGAACTACTGATAATTGTTGTATTATGTGTTTTATGTCCTTAAGCTGCGAAAGATCTGTATACTACGTTCTTGGATCTAGATATGTTATGTTCTATTTATGTATTGTTGTGTTGATGTTATAACAAGCATATAATTATAGCTCTAGTGCACGTGGATGCGAATAGAAACATAATTAACCCTGCGTAGAACAAGGTAATCTGGGAATTACAGAAATAGGACGCAACTTTGCTTGCCTTACCCATCCTTTCTCAGGGTGTGGAAACCTGGTTCCAGCACCCACCCATACTACTTCGGGTGAGACTCTGACCTGCGGAAGCAGGTCACTGTCGAAAGGGCCAGTAGTATAGGGGTTTTTTGGCAAACCTTGCTCTCCGAACTTGGTTCAGAACCCCTCGAGCCAACACCCCCTTACTGTCCAACTTCTTCCTTAGCTGATCTGGAATGTGTGCATAAGCCACACAACCAAAAACTCTCATGTGGGTGACACCTTGTTTTATGCCACTCCATGCTTCTTCCGGAACTCTATTCATCACTACTTTGGTTGGGCATCTATTCAAGATATATGCTACACAATGTACAACTTCAGCCCAATATTCATTTGGCAAATGTTTTGCCTTCAGCATACTTCTTACCATGTCCATGATGGTTCTATTTTTCCTTTCAACAACTCCATTTTGCTGCGATGTGTACCTTGCTGTAAATTGCTTGTGTATGCCATTTTCTCTAGAAAAACGCAGAAATTATTTTGAGATATACTCACCTCCTCTATCAGTTCTTAAAAATTTTATATGTTGCCCACTTTGGTTCTCTACAAGAGCTTTATAGTGGCAGAATTTCTCAAACACTTCACTCTTAAATTTCAAAATATAAACCCATGTTTTCTTGTGAAATCATCAATGAAGCTCAGCATATAGTGGCTGCCTGCTATTGATGGTGTTTGCATTGGTCCACACAAATCTGAATGGACAATTTCTAAGGGTGCCTTTTCCCTTATGCTCTTTCCTGATGGAAAGTTTTCTCTGTGTTGTTTTCCCAAGATGCAGCCTTCACAAAGGCTGTCTGGTTTCTCTATCAATGGTAATCCCTTTACCATTCCTTTCCTATGCAACAAATTCAAACCTCCGAGGTTGAGATGTCCAAATCTCAAATGCCATAACCAGTTTTCATCTTTCACTTCCTCTTGAAAGACCTCTTGTGTTACAGCTGCTACATTCCTTCTTTCCTTCAAGTCTGCTTTGAGCTTGAGAGGAAACATCCTATTGATTGTCATTTGCACTTCTGCAATGACTTTCTTGCTTGGAGGTATGTCCATTATTGTGCACACATCATTTTTAAAAAATACATTGTAGCCCTTGTCAATGAGCTGTCCAATGCTTAAAAGATTACATTTCAAGCCAGGTACATAGTATACATCTGGCGCAAACTTATGTTCTCCATTTCTTGCTAGGATACTTACTCTGCCTTTTCCCTTGACAGAGATCTTACTATCAGTTCCTGTTGTTACTTCAGATTTAACATTTTCATCAAGATTGGAAAACATTGCTATGTTTCCAGTCATGTGATTTCTACAACCTCAGTCTAAGAACCATACATCATCTTGTCTATCTTGTGCTACATTACATGTTAACAGCACATTCTTCTGGTTCTTTTCTTCTTTTTTAAAATTAGCATTCTACCTATTATTCATGTCATATTGCTTTTTCCTACACTCATTGGCATAGTGCCCATATTTCTTGCAATAATGACATTGGACTTGGGATTTGTCATACCTTTGTCCATGTGCTTGATTTTGTCCACCTTACTGGCTGCTGCCTTGGCGTTGGTTTTGATTTTGATTGTTGCCCCTTCCATGAGTATTTGAAGGGATATTTCTTCCTTCTCTGTTTTGGCTTTTGCCTCTTCCTCTTCCTCTGTAGTTTCCTCTGCCTTCAAGACCCAGATGTCCTTTGGAAGAGGAAGAGGTACATCTTCTGAGGACTAGGGAGTACACCCTAGGTTCGAAAGACAAGCCAGCAAGCATTGCCACATGTCTACATGTTTGAAGACTTGCCTACATGCTTTCCTTATTTCTATGGCAGGTTTGTAGGTTGCTAAGACTTGCCTAAAAACATCGCCACATTTTTGTGGCAAGTACGAAGACTGGCCTGCTCGTTTTGATTCTTTGAACCTTTATCAAATCTCTGAAACTTTCACTCAGTCCCTTGAGGGTTCTAAAAACTTGTCTACTATCATTGCTGCATTTATGCAATCAGTTCTTGCACATGACTCATGACTTCCTGCCGGTCACTGGCAGAGTCAAACGTGTAGAACTATAGGCTACATGTCTATGCCTTATTTTTTGGCTGCATTGAAACAAAGTTTCTTTGAGTCACCAAAAGTCTAATTTGATTAATTCTTGGCTAATTCTCTGAAAGCCTTCTACAATTTCCTCCAAATATGTGGAAATATACAAATGTTCTGGCTTCCTTTATAGGTAGTGATGCAAACATTTCTGTCAAAATAATCTTGTTTGAGTTTACAGAACAGTGCCTGGTTTGGACCTGAGTAGCTCTGACAACATCATGGCACAACTTGTGACTCAAGTGATTGACTTGAAGAAGGTGGCATTATTGTCATTGTCACATTCATGAATATAATCTGGTTTAGTTCGAAAGACATTGCTATATTTATGCACTAGAGTGCTCTGGTGTGACTGGAAACTCAACTGAGTCACCGAAAGGCAGATAGTTTGGTTAAGTTTGGCGAATGCCTTGTGCTTTTACAACTTGATCAAGAACATTGAAGACAAGTTAAGGATCCATCTCTACCTCCAGAAACACCAACGCAAAAGGAAAAAGTTTGTTTGTTTGTTTGTTCAGCATTATATAATAATATTACATACGATAACAAGAAAATACCATTTGGGTAGAAAGGAAAATGGCGAGCTCTACTGCAGGCCAGGCTATCAAATTCAAAGGTAACTACTACTTGAGTTCAGTGCAAGGAGTCATGGCCACATTCTATTTCATTTAGGGAAAAATTTATTTTCAGGGTTAAGCTGGATTTATGCAAATTGTATGTGTGCTTCTTGAAATCTGACATATATATATATGTGTGTGTGTGTGTGTGTGTGTGTGTGTGTGTGTACTTTTGTTGCGGCTGTTGTTGCATGGGGAGCAGGGGAGCCTCTGAAGATTGAAGAAGTGGAAGTGGCTCCTCCATAGGCAATATATATATATATATATATATATATATATATATATATATATATATATATATATATATATATATATGTACTTTTGTTGCAGTTGTTGTTGCATGGGGAGCAGGGGAGCCTCTGAAGATTGAAGAAGTGGAAGTGGCTCCTCCATAGGCAATGGAAGTGAAAATCAAAGTGCGTTACACCGCCTTGTGTCATACAGACCTTTATTTCTGGGAAGCAAAGGTATGCTATGAATAATTATCATTAAACATCGAAAAAAATTGAAGGATGAATATTAATTACACGTTTCCTACTGCACTATACTGTATAACACACATAGATATTACTTTTAACAGTGAAATGAAATTACTGATACTGCTTTGGTTGCAGGGCCAAAATCCTCTCTTTCCCTGCATTTTGGGACATGAAGCAGTTGGGTATGCACTCTGTTCTTTCCCATGAACTCTCTGTATTGAAAAGAATTAATTAGTCAGATTAGCAGGCATGTAGGATTTCAAAGAAATTAATTAGTCAGATTAGCAGGCATGCAGGATTTCAAAGAAATTAATTAGTCATACTAGCATGCATGTAGGATTTCAAAGAAAATAATTAGTCATACTAGCAAGCATGTCAAATTTCAAAAGGGAAAAGGGACAGTAATTTTCCTGTGATTTATTGCGCATTAACTATAGGTTGGTTGGTTGACACAGAGTTGTTGAGAGTGTTGGAGAAGGGGTGAGTGACCTCAAGGAGGCTGACAGTGTGCTTCCTGTATTTACTAGAGAGTGGAGAACGCAGACACTGCAAGTCAAAGGAGAGAAACATGTGTGATCTTCTGCGAATTAACATTGACAAAGGGGTTATGATAAATGATGGGAAGTCAAGGTTGTCAATCAATGAGAAACCCATTTACCAGTTCCTTGGCACATCCACTTTCAGTGAGTATACAGTTGTGCATGTTGGTTGTGTTGCCAAAATTAATCTAGAGGCTCCTCTTAACAGGTTGTCTGTATTCTCAGTTGTGGGGTTTCAGCAGGTAAATCATTTCATTTTCTGGACCTTTTGAATGTAATTTGACGATGCCTGTGAAATAAATATCATCAAAATGATTGATATAATTGACATTGTATATTGTTCTATCTAATTCCTAAAGTTTGGCTTCCTAGATTGTTAATATTAAAATTTTCCCTTCATTGAAATTCTTATTTAAAATTCATTTTGCTATGGAATTAGGCATGGGTGCGACTTTGAATTAAGAAAAACCCAAGAAGGGTTCAACTGTAGCAATATTTGGCTTGGGGGTGTTGGGCTTGCTGTAAGTGAAATTCATTTCTGAATTTTTCCTTTTTGGGATCAATATGATGAGTTTACTGTTTAATTTTATGTTAGACATCTGACCTGGGCTTAACTACGCAGGCTACTGATGGGGTAAGAATTGCAGGAGCTTCTCGAATAATTGGAATCGATATAAACAGTGGTAGATTTGAAAAAGGTTGTAAATTTTGCAAGTATTGATTCAAGCATCTTGTCTAATTATCCAGAACCTTGCAAGATTAAAGATAAACTTATATTCAAATGTCTTTACGTACCTATAAAAGGAAAATTGTGAACTGAAAACCATAACATGGAATTTAGGTAAGTTATCCTAGAAGGGTTCAATTAACATTTATTTGAAGCCATGTTCTCTTACTCCAATTTGCATATCCAACATGTTAAGATTATGTGGTACTTGAAATTCATACATTTGAGTTAAATTCATTCATCAAGTTGTCTTGTTTGTGATACAATGGCATCACAAAGAGCATCACAAAAACCTACTGCAAGCAGTGTGTTCCTAACCCTGTCTGAGCCTAACAATTAGCTAATTATGAACTCATGAAGTATGAATCATATAATCTTTAACCAAGTTTTATTTTAATTTTTAAACTTGAGTGCCATTTCCATTACATATGGTCTATCATGACATTTCGAGTGATTGATCATGAAAAAGTTGTGCCTATTTGAAATTATTGCAGCTATTCTTCAGACTTTGTTGCATATATAGAATGCCCTTGGTTGATGTGGCATCTAATCAACTATGTTGGCGTAAATTTTCCATAAAACCTAGATTTATTTTTGGGTTATTAATATGATGTATGAGAATAGAAATCTTTGACAAAACTTATTGCTTTCTAAAATTGAATTCAACAGTTTACATCATTGTTAAATACACATTATCAGATTCCCTTGTGAAACTGCATTGACAGTTTGTGCTTATGGTAAACATCCATGAAAAATAATGACATGGCTCCCTTAGAAAAAAAGATATGGAGGTAAATCGATAACATTTTCCATTATTGGACTAATTACATGTGTTAGTGGTGACTATGAGAAATGTTATCACCTTCTTTGTACCTACTACGAGAAGTTTCCAGATCCATCCTGAAGGTGATTAGTTTGAAAATTTGGAATGAGAACAGGGGATGCAAGTTGAATGCATGTTGTCCTAATGGGCTTGTTTGTTGGGTTAGTTAGGTTCATATTTTGCTTTAAAAATAAGCAAATTGCCCATTAGGCCTGGTAGTGCTCCATATGAAGATCAATCAGCAGTTAAGGATTGTAATTTTCAATTTTTCATAATGATTTATCACTCTAACTGCTCATTATTATAGAACATCTAATCAATAGTTACAAAAAAATGATGGCATTGTATGGAGGTTTAAGTCGAAATTTTCATCAGTAGAACTTCAACAATTTTATCTTCCTACATTAGTGTCTCACAAGCAAACATTCTTAGTTCGAATAGAGTCCTTCCAACACAAAAAACAACCATAATGAGACCAATCAATTTTCAGTTAGATCCAACTTGAACTTCTATTTGGACTCTTAAGGCGTAAGTTGCAAATCAAAATTTCCATTTACCATCTCAAAATCAATTGCAGTGTTACAGTCTATTTCATTAGGTTGGAGGCATCCTTATCATATTTTGATCCACTGCCAGTCAGTGTTTGTAGAAAGCCACATCAACATGAATATGAGTGCTTCATATGAGACAAATAGCAGCATTCCAATAAGTGGTAAGTTTCTAACAATAAAGTCTCTCTTAAAACCTAACCACTGCACTACCTTTGAAGGAAGTTGAGGTCCAAAATAAATATTAAATTGTCATGTTTCATTATTTGGAGTCAGGGCTACAATTAGGATCTGTTACAACCTTATATTGTATGTGGTTGGATATTGTGATTTTCATGACATTTGTGGTGATTTGCTGTTGGTTCATTGGAGCTTTTGAACTGAACTCGGGGGGGGGGGATTCATTTTCATGGTGTCACTTTTCTTCATGGCCTTGGAGCATTTGATGGAGATAATTTTTTTGGGGGAATTTTACTTCACTTTGACTAGATGATTGTGCTTGGTGCTTGGTGGTCTTCTCACATGTTCTTGTGTTGTTGATCACTCTTTGGTTGCACTTTGAAAGATTTGGAGCTAAGTTGCATGAAACATGAACATGTACAAGTTTTTGAAATGGAAACACGGGGAAATGTGGCCCCCAAATTGGATATGTGGGGGAAACATAGTATATAAAAAGTGTAACGTACCCAACACCCTCTATCCATGGTCAAGACTCAAAAGCACAAGGCACTTTGGAAAACACCATTTTCCACTTAATTGTAATCCGATATACAATTTTTCCTTTTAGAACTTTATTTCCAACAACAAATTATTTGGAAAGTCAACTAGCCCCCATCGGTTGATGCATATAACTAGCCTGTTGACTACACATCCAAAACTATTATTAGGGGAATGTTTGTTAAATTTCAAACTGCTCTATGTTGTTTCAATTACTTTAGCCTATTTCAATTATTCAACTTTGCAATTCTTCTTCTATTATATTTTCATAAAATGTTCAGCAGAGAGTAAAATGAGCCCAATACAAAAGCATCCAACAAAATTAACCCAACAACATTCAGAAATCCAGATAAGAGACAATTTTTCCTATTTGTGGTCAACTTTAATCAAATTTGAAATTTCAACCCTAGAGCCCAACCGCACAGAGGAAGAGGTGTGTGTGTAGTTGAGAGCTTCCAATTGCACATATGTGCCTGCCTACTTGTGGTTATAGCTGAAAATGGCACGTGTCAAGCTTGTGGTCGAAAACCAAGACCCTATCACAAGTGCAAGCTTTAGAATCTTCCATTTTTATACATGTACGAACCAAATTTCTCGACCCAACCTTAGACCTATGTGAACCAATCAATGAAGAAGAGGAGAAGAAGATGCTTGGTGATGTCCAAATGAGCTTGAGGTCACTTGTATTTATATGCAACCAAGGGTGTCCAATTTCCTGTTAAGACCGACCTGGCCTTCTGCGTACATGTAGAATTTTCTTCAAAAATACACATTTCCTTGTCCAAATTGAGTGCTCCAATAGTCAAAATTGGTCCTGTTGAAAAGAGGAATCTCATCCCATGGTTGGAATTTTTCATTGAGCTGCTGTTTGGTCAATTTAGTGTGTCCTAAATTGCTGCATTTAATTTTTCAATCTAGGAATCGTAAGCTAATGAAGTGCGGCGCACTATATGTGCAAGATAACCTATTTCTTAACTTTTTGTCGTTTTTGGTTTTCTAAAGCGAAATGGAAATTCTAAAATGAAAACAAGTATGGTTATGTTTGTTCAAGGAAATGATATCCCCTATAATGATTTACCAACTTGAAACTTAAAAAGGAATTTGAAATTTACAATGACAAAACTTGAAAGGAAATGAAAATGTGCTGCTGAAATGAAAAGGTGCTGCTAGTTTAATAAATCAAAACAATAAACTAGTGAGCATGAAACTAAACTATTCTTGTTGTTGTCTAAACATAAAAGAAACTATTCTGAAAGAAATTCAAAATTTGCAATGAAGTAAATCTAAATCAAATTACATCAACTTGTCTTCTGATCCCTCATCATTAGTCCAGCTATGATTTTCGGAAGTAACCATAAACAACTTGAGTAACTGATATCTAACTTGCAGAAAGTAAACTAATATCAAACCACACATTTCATAATACAATCCCTCACCATCAGTCCAGCTGTGGCTTTCGGAGGCATCTGAAGATGCTATGAGCAATTTAATATATCTAAATTTGCAGAAAGGAAACTAATACCAAACCACACATTTCATAATAAAATCCCTCACCATCAGTCCAGCTGTGGCTTTCGGAGGCAACTGAAGATGCTATGAGCAGTTCAATATATCTAAATTTGCAGAAATGAAACTAATACCAAACCACACATTTCATAATACAATCCCTCACCATCAGTCCAGCTGTGGCTTTCAGAGGCAACTGAAGATGCTATGAGCAGTTTAATATATCTAAATTTGCAGAAAAGAAACTAATACCAAACTACACATTTCATAATACAATCCCTCACCATCAGTCCAGCTGTGGCTTTCGGAGGCAACTGAAGATGCTATGAGCAGTTTAATATATCTAAATTTAACTACTGAAGAAAATAAGCAAAACTGAATTAAACAAAGCAATACTGAAATGAAACGGAAACGAAGAAAAACAAATTAGCAGCAGAACAATGTTAATTCCATGTCATTAGTCAAAAAGCTATGCAAATGCCCGGGCTGCCTATCTATAACCTGAAACAAGAACACTGATCAGTGATTATTAACATAAAACATGAGAGACAGAAGTAAAATGGAAAACATGAAATACTATAAACAGAAATGAAGCATATATGCTATGAGAGATGCAATGTATAAACATGTGAATGAATTATGATACAATGAGCTTGAAGGAAACAAAATAAGAACTATACAATAATACACAGAACCTTGGCAAGTGCAGGGGCCCTCTACACCAGCCTTGGCAACGATCCTCAAATACGAATTTCGGTTAAAAACAGAGTCTTCTTATATTAAAATGCAGTCATTACAGAATGGTGATGTTACGGCACAAGTGCAGCGTAATTACATTACAGAGCAGACTAATCAAAGCTAACACAAATTAATAGAGACTAACATCGACTAACCCTATGCGTATGCAAACACGTTATATATAACCAAAGAAATATAACTGTCTCCTAAAGTTTATGCTGGTGGAGAACACGTAGACCATTACGTCCACGGATCTAGGATCATGGCCGTGTTGGAAAGTAAATCTACGAGGAGTGGATGCTTGAATTCGGCTATGGAGCCATGTACAGATGTTGACTTGTCCTCCGCAACTCAGAAACGGTCGTATGAACCTTTACGTGACACGAAACAGAGCCCTGTCACCGTAAGACTCTACGGTTGACTTCCATATGGACGCCTTTGACCGTGGCTTCTTTAGATGAGTTTGCTCGAACCAATAGGACATGAACCATGTCCTCATCATTCCTGACTTGCCCATGTGGCTCGTTTCCTCTGAAGACACCTGTAGCATAGATTTTCACAAAATAGCTGCGGAAAGTTGCAGCAGCTGCGGAAAGTGGCAAGATTCCGCAGCTGAATGAACAAAATCTAAATCAAATAGAAAACACAAAAATATAATTAAAAACCATGTTAGATGCTCTTTTGCAAATGATATTGACAACTTGGGAGGTTTAGGTGAGTGAAAAAGGTATAGAAAAGTGTATGGAAAATATGCAGATTTGAGACTCAACATACCCCCACTGTGAAGGTGTTGCATGTCCTCATGCAACCAAAATTTTGATAATCTTTCTTCATTTCATGTGCCTTGACACTTCAGCCAGCACATCCAATCCTCTCCTCCTCTTCCTTGGTGCTGCCATCATTCTGGGTTTCTTCATTAAGCACCTAAATTTGATATTAACCAGTGCTCTGCTCAACTTCTGGCATTTCCTTTTCAATTTCTTGTTCTTCTTCTGCCAAATTCCTAGATGTAGCATGGTATTATCATGGATGATTTTGTCCAGTTTTCCTTGTTCTTTCAATGTCTCATTTTCATTTTTGATGTGTCGATTTAAAAGCTCTAATTCAAAGATTTCCTATTTTAGTGATTGGACTAAATCATCCTGTACTGTATGAGGCTGGATGGACGAAGTACTGGGACCTGTAGCTGCCTTTTCCAAAGATTCTATATAATCATATACCTCCTGTTGCTTGGGGTCTATTTCAGGTGTCATTTTTATTGGGTTGTCCCCAAAATGCCGTGAAGGAGAATAATCTGGCTGAGAATGGGATGGAGTATGTTCAATGTTTGACTGAGAATGAAATGAACCAGGTTCACTAACTGACTGAGATGGACTATGGTCAGTTGGGGACTGTTCAGATGTTTCCTCTCCCAAGTCAATGAAATGAGGACCCTTCATTTGCGTTTTCCTCAATTTCCCCTTAAGTTTGCTGCTTCTTCTCACACGCTGTGGTACACTATCCTTTTGTTTTTGTTTTCCTTCCTCTGTCTTCTTGGCTATAGATGACTGTCTTTGAAGATAAACTAATCTTTTAGATAAAACTTGATGATCTTCTTCTTCAGAAGAAGGGGTTTGATGTATGGCTTCAATAGTTTTTCTTTCTTTTGGTGTTATTGGCTTCTTACCCTTGATTTCTTTCTTCTTCCTCTTTGACAGTCTCTCTTCCTTATCAGTTCTTTCAATTATAGTAGTAGGAGTATTTTGGATTTCACCAATTGTTCTTTTTCTCCTACTTCTTCTTGCTGTGCTACCTTCAGGAATTTCTTGAGTAGGAGTAATTTGAGTTTCATCATTTATTATTTTTCTCCTACTCCTTCTTGTTGTGCTACTTTCAGGAATTTCCTTAGGTTCCTCAAAGAAATTTCTAACCAGAAATTGTTCCCATGTATCTTTCTTCTCCTTTAACTCTTTTTCAATCAAAATTTTTACAAGACCGTGGTGATATAGATGAGGTTCTACATCTCCTAAATGTTTCTGAACAGTCACAGACATTTTCTTCAAGCTATTTAACAGAAAATATGGGAGATTGAGAGCTTGATTATCTAGAAAATTCATCAGTAACCTGGTATGGTACATGTACATGGACCCAAAACGGCCTTCACATGTAATGAATTTCTGAACAACTAGCAGCAAAGTAGCCCATTCCTCTTTCAATGCATGCACAGAAATTCCTCTTTTAAAAATAGTTATGTCCATACCTTGGTTTCGTAAGATTGTTCTCCATGCTTCATCACTGATACTTTTATTCTTAAACCAACGCTCACCCTCCTGAAGAAGTTCCATGGCTGTTGCTATAGATGCTTCATTGACCGCAAATTTAAGGTCTCCAATCTCTGCTTCCAAGCCATTAAACGACCTTGCGAATGCTTTCGTCACTTCTTTATGATACCCTCTGAATTTCTGGATAAACCGCAACCAATTTTCTTTCTTCAATATATCCCTTACTTGTGGATATCCCTCCACGAACTTCGGTCCTTCTGGTTATGCTCTTAGCAATTTACCCATTTTTTCTTTCTGCTCTTCAAAGACTTGCCTGCGTGGAGGATTCAAATGGAAATAGAACGGCTGAATGCACAGAAACGAGCTCAATGACTGTGGGAATATATCATAGAATGGGAATGAGCACAATGAACGGAATGGAGTGAGACTGTGGGTAGATATCCGAGAGTGGGAATGAGCACAATGAACGGAATGGAGTGAGACAGAATAGAAAGGGGTTTCGTGAGCATAACAGAGATACTGTAGGTTTTAACCCTGAACAGAAATTATCTACACACGAATCTTATAACAGAAAATAAACAATAGCGAGAGCATAAAACATAAAACAGATAAACACAGAGATTTTCCCCTGGATCCCAAATCGGGACGACCAGCTTGATTTTTCATTATATTCCTTTTAGTGTTACAACACATATATATACATGCCGAAGCATACATAAACCCCAATCCATTAACCCTGGATTAGAACATAACCGTAGTTCCCTTGACCGGATCTACAAAATACCAGGGGCCGAAAACCATCAAACCCAAAAACCATGTGCAAAACCATGCACAAAACCATGGACGCAGACTACCCAGCGGAAATTAAGGAACCAAAATTTTCACCGGGGCGCTGCCCCGGACCCCGACAAGGGGGCCTACCGCCCCCCCTGTGACCCCCCTGTTACGCCCAGCGCAAAGGGGGGGCTATCGCCCCCCCTCTTACCCCCCCGCGGATGCTTAATCGTGGAAAGAATATAACACATACCCAACAGATACGGCTGTGAAATTGATAGAGTCTAACACATTCGGCAACGTTTTGAAATTTGGTGGCTGCGAAATAAATGTGAACACGTTTCAATCAACGGTTATGGATTTATGCAGCTGTAAGAGTCCTTGGTCAAATCAAATACGTCTCATTATCACCGGTGGGATATTGGATCATGAGTGAAAATCGAGGGTTTAATGATGGAACTGTTTGGGAATGAATGCGAGAGGATAGTATGGAGATTGTGAAAGGTTATGGAATTATCAATAATCATTAAACATAATGGATAGAGCTCATGGTTCATAACTATATAAAAATGTGTTTTCAATGCTATTTGAAATGAATTTTATTCATACCTTTGGAATCTTTGCCTTTTTCCTTGATCTTCAATTGCTTCTTCATTGGTTATTTTGAATGCTCCATGTCTTCATTTTTGATCCTCTCACCTGCATTTTATTTCATGATTATGGAAATAAAATCTGACTGTACATTCTTTTTTAAAACAGAGTAGTAGCTGCGGAATCTGCTTCTGGCTGCGGAAAGTGGAGTCAGCTACGGAAACAAATGTCAGCTGCGGAAACTGACACAGCTATTACTTGGATGAATGGAAATGAACAGATGACAAATGACCAGATGAAAATGGTCATGAAAAAGATTTTTATTGATGGAATGGAATGAAATGGATAAAATGAAGTGGAATGGGGTGAAATGAAGTGAAATGAAATGGAATGAAGTGGAATGAAATGGAGTGGGTGGTCACAAGGCTCGTGAAGTGAAAGAGAGATTTTTTTTTTGGAAAATATAGAGTGTCAGGTGTTCCTGATTTTCACCCTATATTTTCTGTATAAGACTGCCAATCAGTGATTGGTTTTCAGGCTTATACCATTTAAAAAAAAAAAAAAAAAAACTGAAAACAACAAAAGCTAGGCTGGTGGAGAAGAAGAATTCTTCTGTACCAGCCTGATTGCAGAACTTTCTTGAAACATTTTGACAAAATCCTCTTTTGAGAGTGGCTTATGATAAACTTTCAATCTATGGCCATTCACGATAAGAGGAGTTTGAAACTCATCAATGGTCTTGATTCTTACAGCTCCATTGTTAAAGATCTTGTCAATCTCATATGGCCCAAGCCAATGAGTCTGAAATTTCCCTTGAAAATCTTTAAACTTGGAGTCAAATAACAATGCCCGATCTCCTTCTTGAAACTTCTTCTCTTTGATATATTTGTCATGCCATTTAGTTCTTTGATATTGAACTAGATCAGTTCTTAGAATTGCTTCTTGTCTGATCTCATCTAGTTCATTCAACTGCTCCATTCTATGCTTTTGGGCTTCTGATAAGTCCATCCCCAACTGAACTGCTATCTTGAAGGTCTTGACTTGGAACTCAATGGGGAGCAAGACTTCTTTCCCATAAACAAGTTCATAGGGAGAATGTCATGTTGTATTTCTCCATGTAGTTTTGTAGGCCCACAAGGCTTCAGGAAGCCTTTCTGCCCAATCTCTTCTATGTAGATGAACAGTTTTGGTGATGATACTTTCAAGAACTTTATTTGTGGACTCCACTTGACCATTTGCTTGCGGATTGTAAGGAGTAGATCTTCTGTGCTTGATTTTGTATTCTTCCATCAACTTCTCCACCAAATTGGATGTGAATTGGCTCCCCTGATCTGTCACAATTTCTCTTGGAACACCAAAGCAAGTAAAAATATCCTCATAAAGAAAATGAACAACTGAATTTTCAGTAGCAGATACTAATGCTTTAGCTTCTACCCATTTAGTAACATAATCAGTACAAACCAATATATACTTCTTTTGCTTAGATGGTGGATTAATAGGTCCAATGAAATCTAAAGCCCATTTTTCAAAGGGTTCAATGAGTACCTGTGTTTGCAATGGCATTTCATTTGAAAGGGTAGGTTTCCCTACTCTTTGGCAGCTGTCACACCTTTTGACATATTGTTTTGCATCTTTGAGGAGGGAAGGCCAATAATATCCTAAAGAGAGGATTTTATAGGCCGTCCTTTTGTCTGCAAAGTGTCCGCCGCATGGTTCATCATGACATGCCTTAAGAATATCAGGCATTTCATCTTCCCTGACACATCTTCTGATCACAAGATCTGGCCCTGTTTTAAACAATTCGTTAGAAATCCATGAATATTTTGAACTCTCCTGAATAATTTTTCTTTTTTCACTTGGAAATAAATGTAGAGGCAGTTTCCCTGTAACCAAATAGTTAGCAATATCTGCATACCAAGGGGTCTTAATAGTTACTGCAAACAAGTATTCATCAGGAAATTTATCTTCTACAGGAGAATCTTCTTTAGTATTCTGAATCCTAGACAAGAAATCGGCTACTGTATTCTGTTTTCCTGGTCTATCCAACACAGTAATATTGAATTCTTGCAAAAGTAAAAGCCATCTTGTCACTCTGCCATTAGTAACAGGTTTGTTCATCAAATATCTAATTGCAGAATGGTCAGTATGAATAAAAGTTTCATAGCTTGTTATGTAATGTCTAAACTTATTAATTGCAGGAACAACATCTAAAAACTCTTTTTCAGTCACAGTATAATTCAACTCTGTGGGAGTCAAATTTTTACTGGTATAATAAATGGCATAAGGAACTAAATCTTTTTGACCCAACACGGCTCCTAGAGCTGTATCTGAAGCATCCGTAGAAATATGGAAAGGGAGTTTCCAATTTGGTCCTCTCAAGATAGGTGCTTCAGATATTCTTGTTTTCAAAGTTTCAAAGGCTGATTGACAATCGGGATCCCATTTAAATTCACAGTCTTTTGTAAGCAATTTGAAGAGTGGAGATGCTATTTTAGTGAAGTTTTCTATAAATCTTCTATAGTAACCAGTAAATCCTAGAAAACTTCTAACATCTCTTTGACATTTTGGAATAGGCAACTTGGAGATGACTTCAACTTTTGATCTATCAACCTTAATTCCATCTCCTGAAATATGATGTCCTAAAACAATCCCTTCAGTAAACATCATAAAGCATTTTTCATGGCTTAATGAAAGGTTTGTTTCTTTACATCTTATGAGAACTTTTTCCAAATTTTCTAATGCCTCTTTAAATGAATTACCATAAACTGTAAAATCATCCATATAAACCTCTACACAATCATGGATTAGATCAGAAAAAATTCCTAGTACTGCTCTTTGGAATGTTGCAGGTGCATTACATAACCCAAAAGGAAGTACTCGGTAGGCAAAAGTTCCCGATGGACAAGTAAATGTGGTCTTATCTTGATCTTCAGGTGCTACCTGAATTTGATTATAGCCACTAAAACCATCCAAGAATGAAAAGTACTTTTTACCTGCTAATGTATCTAATACTTGATCAATAAAAGGCAAAGGAAAGTGATCCTTTAAAGTTGCTTTGTTCAATTCCCTGTAATCAATGCATACCCTCCATTTACCATTCTTTTTAGGTACTATAACCAAAGGAGAGAAACCCATCGGCTATCTGAAATTGGATAAATGAAGTTCACATTGAGTAGTTTTTGGAGCTCTTCTTTCACTATCTCCCTAAGATTTGGGTTCATCCTTCTTTGAGGTTGTCTGATTGGTTTACTGTTTTCCTCGATATAGATATGATGGATGCAAGTCTTAGGATCAATACCCTTCATGTCAGTATACTCCCATGCAAATGCAGTAGAATGTTTTTGCAAGATTTTGGTTAGTTCTTCTTGTTGTGACTTTTCCAAATGTTTATTGATATTCAATGTTTTTCCTGGAAAAATCTCAATAGTAGAACTACCAAACTCTTCCATAGAGTAAAGAGACATTTGTCTTGATGATAAATATTCTATGTCGGATTCCAACTGAAATTGTGTGGGGTCATATTCTGAAGATGTCTCAAAATTTTCTAATGTGTTCAGAATTTGACTATCCTCACTGATTTCAGAAATGGTAAAGACAGGTTGTATAGTGTCCTCATCATCGACCCATTCATTGTCTCCTACTTCTGTGATTTCTCTTGATGGAGGATACAAATTGAATTTCTTTGTCGAATTACCATTAAAAATGTACATGTCTCCAGATCTACAACTAATAAAAGCATCAGCTGTGGCTAGCCAAGGTCTTCCTAAAATAAGTGGGTGCCCTCCTAGATTACTCTTGGGAGTCAAAATCATAAAATCTATTGGATATTCCCAAGAATCTAAGGAGACTGAAATATCTTCTAATACACCATCTGGTTTAATAACTGATCGATCTGCAAGTTGCAGTAGAGTAGGTGTAAAAAGAAGGTTAGGAAGTTTTAGCTGTTCCATAGTCTGTCTACTCATGATGTTGATAGCAGCCCCTAAGTCAATCAATGTGTTTGGAATTTCTATCCCATTTATATGTGTCTTGACAATTGGACTTCCTGGATCTACATATTTTTGCATGGTAATTTTTCCCATCATAATATCTGCAATCTTTCCTACTAGGTGGATTCTTCTTGTGTCTTTTAATTTCCTTCCTGGTCTTTTGAAACTCAACTCCTTTATGGTTTTTGCTAGAATAGGAATCTCTCGAATGGCTTGTAGCAAGGGAATCTTGATACAAAAATTCTTCAATTCATCTAGAAAGTCATAGTTAGGCAACAAGATTTGTTTTTCCACCCCCTTGTCAATTTGTAGTCTTTCAGGAAAAGGAGGTGTAGATGAAGATGTTGGTTGCTCAACTATAGGAGTTGTGGGTGTTAAATTTTCTTTTTCTTTTTGCATGCTTGGATTTTGAAGAGATTCTTCCTCAGATCCCTTATTGACTTGAAGAGAATCCTCCTCGGAGGTATCTTGCTCTTGAATATCTATAGAAGGTTTTTCTAAAACTCTACCAGATCTGAGTTGTACATCGTTGAGAGGAACAATCATATAGGTAGGAAATTGTTGTCCTTCTACCATGTAGGTGTTCTGAGGATTCTTATTATTAGGATTTGGCAATGACTGAGCTGGAAGTTGATTTGTCTTTGTTGATATGGGAGCATGAGTTGAGGATTTGGATTTTGTTGAGAAGGTTGTTGTTGTGGAAATGGCAATGAAAGTTGTGGATTTGGGTTTGGAAGTTGTGGAGCTTGTTGATTTTGAAAAGATGGAGGATATTGATAAAATTGAGCAAATCACCCATAAGGATTTTGCATCCCTTGTACCCATGGCTGATATGGATTTTGATGTTGGGGCCAAGGTTGTTGCCAAGGATTCCAATTTGGTGGGGGTTGAGAATTCATAGGGTTGTTAAACCCTTGAGTTTTTTGCCCCTGCCAAGGTCTTCTTGCAACAAAACAGAGAGATTCTACTGAATTTGGATCTTCTTGAAAGACAGCTTTGAGTCCGGGAATTGAAGGACAATCCTTGATCTCATGATTCTCTGAAAAAATCATACATGTTTCTACAACTTTTGCATCCAAGGGACATTCCCTTAAAGCATGTTTCTTCCTACATTTCGGACAAAAGATGGCTAAAGCATCTGTTTCTGCTTTCTACTTGTTTTGGATTTTAAGGGTGTCTAGTTGTTCACTAAGGCTCCCTAAAATATCAGTTTTGAACTCATCAAGCATGTTACCAATCTCTGCCCTACTTACTGATCCAGTTGCAGATTTGTTAGCCCTAATAAGAGAAGGATCCCTAGGCCCTTTTCCTGTTTTAGATTTTCCTCTTGAGAGATGGACACATAGTTCTATTATGTCACGAAGTGGAAGTTGAGAAATGTATCATTTCCCCATCATGTTTAAAATATCTATCCATTCATCTCTAATGGCTTTTAATATGAGGGCTTTCAAGGTTTCATAATCTAAATTGCTCATCTTGGCTCTTTTCAAGTTGTATTGAAATATTTCAAGTCTTCCAAATTTTCATCTTCTTTTTGCATCATTTTGAATACCTCATCCTTGTGATTGGTGGGCATACAATAGTCCAAGTACAAAAATGTTTGTTTCATATCATTCCAAGTCCTAATAGATTGAGTGGCTAATCCCATGAACCATTTCAAAGCAGCTCCCTTCAAAGTTGAAGGAAATAGTTTGAGTTTTTGAGAGTCTTCCATATAGTCATAAGTTCGGCACACAACTTCAAACTCAAACAGAAATGTTTCAGGGTCCTCACTTCTCAATCCATAAAAGTTAGGGAGGACAGATGGTGAGATATTTTTCATCGTTGTATGAGTTTCCTCATCAACTATAGGGAATCCAAACAAATTGTCTCCTTCCCTATTTCTACCATTATTTCCTTCACCATTGTTGTCTCCATTGTTTCCTCATCTTCTACCTCTACCTCTACCTCCATCTATTACTTCCTCTACCATGATAGTTTCTTTAGAGTCCTTAAATTCCTCTAGTTCTTCTACCAAGGAAGGATGAGAGAGAGTCTCTTTGTTTTTTAAATGGGATTTAGTAGGTGGTATAGGAGAATCCTCTAATTCAGCTGCTCCTTGAATTCCAAAAATATTAAGGCTAGGGGTAGATGGTGGTGAATCTGGTCTATTCCTTGAAGAAGATGGAGTTGTAAAAATCGAACTCTTGGCTTTAGCTATAAACCTTCCCCTAGAATCTCTTGCTCTATGCATGTCATTTTTTTTATTTATTTTTTTTAAATTTGGGCTAATAATCCTCTTTCTGATCTTCCAGGTCACACTAAGTGCAAGAAGAGAGCATACTTAAGAAATTACTAAACCAATAACTCTCTTTTCTGATCCTCCAGATCACACTAGGTGCAAGAGGAGAGCATACTTCAAGAAGTTATCAAGTTTTCCCTTCTTTTATGATTTTGTGTGTTTTTTTTTAAGAAATTGGCTACCGATTTACACTTCCCCGGCAACGGCGCCAAAATGTTTTGTCAATTTAGTATGTCCTAAATTGATGCATTTAATTTGTCAATCCGGGATTCGTAAGCTGATGAAGTGCGGTGCACTATATGTGCAAGATAACCTATTTCTTAACTTTTTGTCGTTTTTGGTTTTCTAAGGTGAAATGGAAATTCTAAAACAAGTATGGTTATGTTTGTTCAAGGAAATGATATCCTCTATAATGATTTACCAACTTGAAACTTAAAAAGGAATTTGAAAATTACAATGACAAAACTTGAAAGGAAATGAAAATGCGCTGCTGAAATGAAAAGGTGTTGCTAGTCTAATAAATCAAAAACAATGAACTAGTGAGCATGAAACCAAACTATTCTTGCTGCTGTCTAAACACAAAATAAATTATGCTGAAAGAAATCCAAAAGTTGCAATAAAGTAAATCTAAATCAATTTACATCAACTTGTCTTCTGATCCCTCATCATTAGTCCAGTTATGATTTTCGGAAGTAACCATAAACAACTTGAGTAACTGATATCTAACTTGCAGAAAGTAAACTAATATCAAACCATACATTCATAATTCAATCCCTCACCATCAGTCCAGCTGTGGCTTTCAGAGGTAACTGAAGATGTCATGCACAATTTAACATTTCTAACTTGCAGAAAGGAAATTAATACTAAACTACACATTTCATAATACAATCCCTCACCATCAGTCCAGCTGTGGCTTTCGGAGGCAACTGAAGGCGTTATGAGCAGTTTAATATATTTAACGGTAAAAGAAACTAATAATTAAAACTACACATTTCAATACACCCCTCACTCATCGGGCCCAAATTTGTGGCTTTCTGAGAAAATCAATATTTATGGAGTGTATTTAATATATCTAAATTTGCAGAAAGAAAACTAATACCAAACTACACATTTCATAATACAATCCCTCACCATCAGTCCAGCTGTGGCTTTCGGAGGCAACCGAAGATGTTATGAGCAGTTTAATATATCTAAATTTAACTACTGAAGAAAATGAGCAAAACTGAATTAAACAAATCAGTACTGAAATTAAACAGAAACTAAGAAAAGAAAATTAGCAGCAGAACAATGTTAATTCCATGTCATTAGTCAAAAATTCTGCAAATGCCCTGCCGCCTATCTATAACTCGAAATAAGAACACTGATCGTGATTAATAACATAAAACATGAAAAGACAAATAAGTAAAATGGAAAGCATGTAAGATCTGTACAGTGAAGCATATATATCATGAAAGATGCAATGTATAAACATGTGAATGGATTATGGTACAATGAGCTTTAAAGAACTAAAACAAGAACTATACAATAATGCACAGAACCTTGGCAAGTGCAGGGGCCCTCTACACCAGCCTTGGCAACGATCTTCAAATAGGAATTTCGGTTGAAAACAGAGTCTTCTTATATTAAAATGCAGTCATTACAGAATGGTGATGTTACGGCACAAGTGCAGCGTAATTACATTACAGAGCAGACTAATAAAAGCTAACACAGATTAATAGAGACTAATCTATATGCGTAACAAACGCGTTATTTATAACGGAGGAAATATAACTGATTCCTAATGTTTATGCTGGTGGTAGAACACGTAGACCATTACGTCCACGGATCTAGGATCATGGCCGTATTGAAAAGTAAATCTATGAGGAGTGGATGTTTGAATTCAGCTAAGGAGCAATGTACAGATGTTGATTTATCCTCCGCAATTCAGAAACGGCCGTTTGAACCTTCACGTGACACGAAACAGAGTCCTGCCACCGTGAGACTCTACAGTTGACTTCCATGTGGACACCTTTGACCGCGGCCTCTTTAGACAGATTTGCTCAAGCCAATAGGACACGAACCATGTCCACATCATTCCTAACTTGCCCATGTGGCTCGTTTCCTCTGAAGACACCTGTAGCATAGAGTTTCACAAAATAGCTGCGGAAAGTTGCAGCAGCTGCGGAAAGTGGCAAGATTCCGCAGCTGAATGAACAAAATCTAAACCAAATAGAAAACACAAAAATATAATTAAAAACCATGTTAGATGCTCTTTTGCAATTAATATACAATGATATTGACAACTTGGGAGGTTCAGGTGAGTGAAATAGGTATAGAAAAGTGTATGGAAAATATGCAGATTTGAGACTCAACAGCTGCCAAATTAACACTCCTTCTCATCTAGGAAGAAATTCCAACTGCATCATGTAATAATCGTATGTATCATGTTGACATAACATGTCCCATCTCTGCTCAACTCTATCTGCTGAAACATTCTCGAATCTAAAGAAGAAGAATTATCGTGGAGCATCAACTACCACCTTCTCAGATAATGATGAAGGTGCTATGGGACATTCTCACCTCATGTCATCACATAGGGGAGCAAACATTTTCCACCCTATGCTGAGCAATAGGAGTCATAGCATAGGGGAGATAACATCTTCCACCTTGTAGTATATCATCCATCCTATTTCTCCCTGATCTTCCCAACAATGACCCTCAAGAGTAATGTGGTAGAACACCTACATCATAATCAACTTGGGTAACACACCTCCAAGCACTCTCTCAACTCGTTGGCCAAATAGGGAGTGGTAATCTCAACAAGCCCAACTTGTGGGAATGATGCCAACTAGGGTATACTCTGCATAAACCAAGATAGGGGAGTAACATCTCCAACCCTATGGGTAATAGATAGGGGTGATACCCTGTTGTCCAAAGATCCCTCAAGCCTAGGAGCTCTCCATCTTAATTCCTCACCTTGAGAGCTCATATAGGGGGGAAGAGCTGACTCAGTGTTCTCGATCAGTGATGCCCCTTATCAGGAGGGGTCACATCCATCAGTCCAAGTTGTTCTCTAATGACCAAGAACTTTCCTTTCAGTAAAGGCTTCATGAGAATATCTTCAATCTACTCATCTGTCAATATGTGATGGAGTCTAATGGGTTCTCTCTGCACCATGTCTTGAATGAAATGATATTGGATCTCTATGTGCTTGGAATTGTCATGAAATACAGGATTCACTGCCAGAAGGATCCCACTCTTGTTGTCGCAATATATCACGGTAGTGTCTAGGACCTGCTCAAATAGCTCTCCAAAAATCTTCCTCAACCAAAGTACTTCGCAGCTAGCCATGCTAGTGGAAATATACTCTGCCTTGGTGCTACTCAGTGCTACAGACTTCTGCTTCCTGCTCATCCAAGATATCATACCAAATCCAAGGCTAAAAAAACATCCAGATGTACTCTTCATGTCGACAATGTTTCTTGCCCAGTTATCATCAGTTTATCCATGAAGTCAAACATCTCCGACAGAATATCTCATACCAAGGGTGATCGTCCCATGCAAATATCTCAAAATGTGTTTGGTAGGAATCCAATGTGCATGGAGAGGCTCACTCATGAATTGGCTCAATGTGTTCACTGCATAACATATGTTTGGATGGGTGTTCACTAAGAACATTAGAGCCCCAATCAACTGTCTATACTAGGATGGATTTTCCAAATCGGGTCCTGCAACTTCCCCACATAACTTCTTGATATTCATTTCCATTGGTGTTGGTAGGGACTTGCATTTTTTTATTCCCAATCTCTCCAACAACTTCATGACATATTTTGCTTGTGAAAGGAAAATCTCATTGGGCCTTTTCCATACCACAATACCTAGAAAGTAGTGCATGAGTCCAAGGTCTTTCATCTCGAATTCAGAGGCTAACTCCCTCTTACACTTGATTATCAAGGGCTCACTACCTCTCAAGAATAGATTGTCAACATATAACACCAAAATCAACGGCATACCTTGGACTACCTTGAAGTAGAGGTTGGGATTGACATTTCTTCTAGTGAATCCAAACTTCACCAAATAATTGTCTATGCGGGTGTACCATGCTCTGGGTGCTTGCTTCAAACCATACAATGCCTTATTCAACCTGAAAACATGTCTCTTTTGGTCCTCTACTTCAAATCCGTGTGGTTGCTTAATGTACACTTATTCTTGTAACTTGCCAAGTAGGAATGTTGTGTTCACATCCATCTGATGAAGGGTCCATCCTTGACTTAGGATAAGAGAAACTATCGAACTAATGATTGTATATTGAGTTGGAGGTGCAAAGATGTCGTCATAATATTCTCTCTCTTTCTGGGAGAATCCTTGGGCCACGAACCTTGCCTTGTATTTCTCAATGCTTCCATCGACTCCATATTTGATCATGAATAGCCATTTTGAAGTCACCACAGTTTTCCCCTTTGGTCTTGACACAACATCCCATACATCATTCTTCATAATTGATTCATATTATTTGGCCATAAAATCCTTCCAAACTTGTTCTTTCACGGCTTCTTTAAAGGTGGGAGGTTCGGGAAAACAAATTCACCTTCCGATTCATAAGGCTAGCACTGGAGAATGTAACACTTGGGATATTTTTGCGAAAAAACAGCCTTGGAAATTGTAATCATTTTGCAAGAAAACACGACTGTCGTTGTAAATCGTGATATTTGGCAAGAGAACAGGTTGCACAGCTTGTATTTGGTATATTGACTGTAACATTACCATTGTCATCTTTTAGAGTTTTCATGCATGGAATCATCACCATCACCTGGGGTTTTTCCATTACCTAAATCTCCATCAAGCGTAATTTCTTCTCCTATAATAACAGGATTTGCTCCTGCAAATGGACCAACTGGTAGTAGCTCCTCTACTCCCGAGTCACTTAGATGGGTTTCCACTGCAATCTTTTTGCTCTTAGTTTTACCATTTGTAATTCATTTTGCTTATTGCCAATTATTTCAGTAAAATATATTTGAATTTCAAATCACCATTTTTGTGCATAGGGTTGAAAGAGGCATGCATAAATTCCACTTAAGAAGTTTTGTAAGCAATTGCCACCTGGAACTACTAAGCCATTTTGTAAATTTTCAAGAAATATCATTGCATATCATGGATACCATTTTTATGTCTAATATTATTTTATGGTAAAATTGCATCTATTTGCTATCTCTTTGATTGACTTTTGAATGAGAGTTGACGACAAATCACCTTATTAAGTTTGTGTATTGCAGACACCATTTAGATGGGCTCTGGAACTTTCTAGCTACACATATAAATTTATATTTTGTAACTTATAATAATAATCAACATTATTATTAATTTAATTAATCAAATTTATATATATTATATTATACATAGTCTAAATAATAATAATTGTTTTATATTGATTTTACATAATCTAAATAAAATAAAAATAATTATTTTATATTGATTTTTATGAACTTCGTAACTATGAGAATGCTACTTGATATGACATTTATTATGATAAAAACTAATGGAATATCACAAGTAACTATGGGAATGCTACTTGATATGACATTTCTTATGATAAAAACTAATGGAATATCACTTTATATGATGATTTAAAAGTTTGTAAGGTAAAAGAAAAGGCGCATAATAAAGAAAAAGAGATTCACCCTCGACCTTATTTTGGAAAGCACCCCATCACCACTGAAAAATCATGATGATTCAAGAACACATAATGAATATCAATCAATTACATTTGAGCTCTCAGCCTTGATAGCTGAAAATAAAGTTGATAATTTATTATTAAAAATGGGCTAGGTTCCATTACCTAAATGAAGTAGGCATGCAATCACTGTCACATTCATAACTTGGTGCAAGCATCATTAGCATGTAACTTGGTGCAAACATCATTAGCATGCATGAGCTCTTTGTGCCAAGTGAAAGACATTCACATTGAAAAAAAACTCACCATCTCACATTTTGGTCATTGCAGAAAAATTGGTTGAGCACCAAAGCATGAAGAAATCCAAACTCTTATTGTTGTTACGCAATGAAGTTCATCTCTAAATACTCGAATCCCCATTGTTATAGAGCCCTAAGACTTTTCTTGTGTGAGGTTGCAACTTCTAGTCATGGTTCAAGATATGCATACGAATTCTATGTGAATTTATCATATTGTATTTTAAAACACTGAATAGTGAACATTCTACATCTTGTGTTAGTGTTGAATTTTGAGTTTTAGAGACATTGACAATTCCCATTTTACTTTTATTCTATTCAATTGTGTTAGTGAGGCATTGCTGCATCCAATTAGAATTCTCAATCACAGAATCTATTCAGTCTGGGCTTGCTTGCAAGCTCGAAATTCATGTTTCTTACCATTGTATGGAGTAGATGCTTACTAGTTGGAATATGTGATCTTCAAGATGTTGGCAACGACAAAAATGAAATGACAATGAAACCTCTCACACTCACTAAAAAATTCAATCTTTACGGTATTTTTTCATTTTGAACCTTGATTATAGGTTGTTGATATTTTGAATTTAAGATTTTGAGTGTATGGTTTTCCTTAGTTACAGTGAAAGAACCCACTTCATGTAATCTATGTGTTAATTTAGGAAAATCAAACTTTTCTTTAAAATGTTACTGAGTTAAGTAAATTAAACCTACCTATTTCTACTAAAGATCTATTTCATTCATTATCTCCAAAGGCAAAGAAACATACTTTCACCTAAAATGATGTCTATGCAAGCATTGTTCCTTTTAGTGAATGCTTGTCACATTTTGTTGGGAGACCTGGTAATATTATTCTGTTATTTGTCTTTAGATTGTTCTTTAACCAAGATTTTTTATAATGATCAGTTATAGGAATACCATTCAAATAGAGTTTCCAAACAATAACCAACTTCTCATCGTACTTCACCCATATAACTTTGGCATGATGTGACATATCTAGTTGATTTCCATGAGTTAATCGCCCTATCCATTGTAACAATTTTTTGTGTTAATTTTGGAAATAAACTTGGTCACATCATGATGGTCATTGAAATTTCTTGACAACATGAAATAGTTTCATGTGCAATTAGAGATTGGTCATATTTTCTTGGTCAAGCAATGAAGAAATTGCTTGCAATTGAAATTGTTGGTTTCCTTTCTTGAGACATAATTGTTCTGATTTGAAAAAACAACAACTCTTCAAAAGGTTAACAACAACAATTTATCATAAATTGTAACTCCTTATACATAGCTTTGTTAACTCGTATTTGTTGGGTTTCACAAGAAAGAACCCTGCACTGGTATGATTTGTGTTTTGTTTGTTTCTGAAGAATAAACTGAGAGAGTTCCATTGTGTACCATACAATATGCTCTAAATAAAAGGATGACAATGTTGTAATTAATATCAAAATCCTGGTGGTGTGCATGCAAATGTCGGTCTTTGTTGGAAGAATTGATTGAAGACTGATCAATCAATAATAGAAGAAAACTCATTTTACTTGTTAAAATGACAAAGAGAACATTTACAATAATGGAAGAAAACAACCAAAATACAAGTTTTTCAATTTAAAAATCCTATTGGCCTCTCTTTGCACCTTTTGGGGAAATTGCTAGTTTAATATTGTTAAAAATATGAATATATGTGTATTAAATTTAAATAGTTAGAGTGTATAGACTTAAGTAGATTTTAAAAATTAAATATTTGCATGTTTTTTATCACAAATAAGGAGTTTGATATACACAATTGTTGTTAAAAATTAGATTATTTTATTATTGTTAAACATGTTTTATAAAAGACATTAAATATAATTTTAACCTTCTTTTAATTAAGAAAGAGCGATAATGTTATGAATGAATGTGTTTTTTGTTTTGCTATGTAAATTCTAGGGTTTCTATATAGTTGTTTACAGTTGGTTTTGTGAGAGGGGGATTTGCCCTTTTTTTACCTAGATTATTTTGAGAGTTCATCACGATTATGGATCTATTGGTATTCCTTTTCAATCTCGTCATTTTCGACATCCTTTTCATAAAGCAACTAGATGAAATGGGGTTTTTGGGATTGCATCAAACCCTCTCTTGGGTGCATCATGACAAGCTAGAAATCTAGGGCGTTGCTTTCCAAAAGCGGTGTAAGATCCAAAATATGAGGTTTAATCTAGTGAGATCAGAGAATATATCCAATATTTGTAGGATCATGCTCCAATTGGAAAATTTATTGAATTATGGCCCTCTTAAAAGGCTTTGATTGGGTGGATCTAAAATAAATGGAACCCCCAAGGTCAAATAGAATTGGATTTAGGGGCCAAGAGTTTCTTTATAGCCATTTTCTCCAACCTAGAAGATAGATCGAGGGTTCTTGAAAGAGGGTTGTTTTTTTTCAATAATGTAGGGCTCTTCATGTAATTTTAGAAGGAATAGTATAATATAGAGAAGGAAGATTTCCTTGTTATCCCTGTGCGGGTTTGTCTCTTTTCTCTTCCAAAGGAATATTGGAAGGAGGAAACCTTGAAGGCATTGAGAATGCTATCGAAAACTTTTTCAAAGTATCATAGACTACCAAGAGAGGGGCGTATACTTTGTATGCACAAATCTATGTATATATGAATGTCTCCAAGTCTCTTCCAACATCCAAAGATATTAGTTATTAGGATAGTGTTTGGAAGAAGTCTCTAGATTATGAAAATGTCTCATTTATATGAAGACGTTTCCATGAATATGAGCATCTTATTAGCGACTATATAAAAAATACCAAGGACTTGTTTGAGGAAAACCCTTCTCATGAAATGATCATTAATTTGGGTAAATTCCCCCAAGGAAGAAGAAATTTGACTTCCTAGGGTACCTCAAATCCTGACTAGATCCCCAAATCTGAATATAGGTTCGAGTCTCTCTCCTCTTCGAAGGAGTTTCAAGAGTAAGAAAACATTAAATCAAGCATGCAACCATAGGAAGGAATCTCTTATAACCCTCTATAAAATCCGACATAGATTGTGCAAAAATCTCTTGAATAACACCAAAAAAATCCATCACCACAGGAAATGATTAGATCCCCTTCAGAAGGAGCTAAGGTAGAAGCCCTACTAAAAGACATGCATCTGGATGATCCACGATTGATTTCCCTTGTAGAATAATGACATGGAAAAGATGTGAAGGACATGCCAACTCATCATGGTAGAATTTTGTATAACTCATATCTTTGAAGCAAGCAACTAGGCTTGAATTCCTCACAGTCCAGTCTTCAGATTCAAACGATGGATTTCAAGGCAGTCTCGAGGAAAGACAAAGAGGCCAAAAAATGAGGCCAGAAGAGAAATAAGGCAGGGATCCAAGAATAGGATAAAAAATTATTCAACTCGGGGAAAGTCATGCCAATGTCAAAGGCATTGCCCCCCTTGAAATATTTAATCCTCAAGGAGTTTTCTATGTTGGCATGATTATCATAGCCGTTTTCTAATTTCCTTTTATTGGTAGGTAGCTTGTTAGTCTCAAGTATCTGCTAGATTTTAGTCCTCTTTTGGAAATTCCAACTATATGTAACTTTTTCTAATTAATGAAACGACTGTTTAACCCCACAAAAGAAAATGTTTTATAAATAAAATAAAAATAACAATTAAATTAATGCTCATGATTTATATCCTCGTATGGGGTGAGAAGGAAGATATGTGGGAGGGAGGGATGGATCCAATGTTACTCCAAGCAACAAGTGGAGGATATGTTCGTTGGATGAGCTGTGCATTTGTACGTGGACCAATTATAGGGCGACACATGGCCAGTCCCTGAGTGGTGGTGTAAAATTTGGTTGGACTCTATCGGAGTTGACCCCGAGACCTCCAAGTACGCATGCCCACGCCTTACCGTTGGGCTATCAGTGTGACTTAACCTATATGGTTGACAAGTCGTATTTAAAGTTTAATGAAAATACGGTTGGGGGTTGGAAGGGCTAGCCCCTCCCCGCATGGCTATTGGCCCGTGACCCTGGTCCAAATATTTAAGCCCCAACCATCAACATTACTCCCATCGTTTACCTTCAATGGTCACATGTCACATTAATAAACCATGACATCAAATTGAATGATATTGTAACTACTACCAGTTGAACTCATCACATGGCGAGTTTGCAGATGGTTACGTTGACGATTAAGGTCAATAAATCCACACGGTTTATGTGCATTATTTACCGCAATTGTAAATGCCGAAAACTGTCACATGCAAAGGTTAAGGATTAAATGCCATGGTTTGCACAACTCCCACCAACAGTTACGATTTTGAAGACTGCGGGGTTAGGGCCATGTGCCCAACCCCCTAACCAGACTTTTAATGCTATGGTAATACCTGGCGATATTTTTGGCAGGCGCTCCAAAATTTCAGATTTTCCAAACTTAACTGCAGTTATGTGCAGTTGCTCCATTTTAAGTGGAGCTGATGCAGGGGACACTGGCCAAATCTTGTTTTGGCTCTATCTTGATTTAGATTGGTCCATTATGAGTGTTCCAATAGTCAATTTCGACTATATCGCACATTCCAGACTCATTAGTGAGGTTTTTAGAGCCAACAGAGGACTTTTGAGCAGGTTTTTGCTTCAGAGAAGTTTTGGGGGCCACGAGGGCCACGAGGGGCCAGCAGCAGTTTGAGGCCTAGCCAGTGCAGCTAGAGGCATTTCTCAGTAATAAAATAGTTAATTTTGGATGTTTTAGACACTCTGGAACTAATGGTGTGGTTTTCAGAGCATGTAGAGGACTTTTGAAGGCTGAGATGCTTCAGAGAAGTTCCAGGGCCACCAGGGCCATCCAGTGCCAGCAGGATAATGAGGCCTATCCAGAGCAACAAGTATTGAAGGAGTTTTGATACTTTTGAATCCATTGAAGGAGTTTGTAGAAGCTTTTTAGGACTTCTGAAATTCAATATGCTTCAGATAATTTTTCAGTGACCCCAGAGCCAAGGGGTGCCACCAAGTATTGGAGGTGAAACCAGAGCAGGCGGAGGCCATTTTCTGTAAGTGAATAGTCTATTCTGAATATTTTGGACATTTTGAATCCAATGAAATGATTTTTAGAGCCATTTGAAGACTTCTGAATATCTAAGAGCCACAAGGAAGTTTTGGGCGACCTAAGGCCATCAATGGATGGAGGCCTAGATTGGGAAGCCAGTGCTAATTTTGAGAGAATGATCAGTCCATTTTGGAGGTTTGATATGTGCTAGAGATAGTAGGTGAGGTTTCAGAGACATAATAGGATTTATGAGGGAGTTAGTTCCATAGAGAAGCTCAGGGTAGCTCAAGAGCACCGCCTCAAGGAGTCCAGTCTAAAGGGGACCTAGATTTGTTTTCAGAGTGATGACAGCCATGAAAGGGGTATGATGGTATTTTAAACCCATTGGTTCAGTTCAGATAACCATTGGAGTTAATTATTTACTTGTAAAAGAATATTTTCATCATAATCCCAAAGTGCTAAGTCAAGATGACAAGAGCTCAAGGAGACGTAGCCCACGATATTAAGGTGAACTCCTATATTGAATTTTATGTTATGTGTTGATGTTTATTTGCTGCATTATATGGTAACAGAAACAAATGGACCTAAAGCACTTAAATAGTTTAGAAACATACACCTGTTTCAAGTATAAAATTCCGTAAAAGTCAAGTATAAGCTAGATCTTTTATTTGTTTAACTGAGTGGGAGGTTCTTGAAAATCATAACAAGTTATCCAACCCATTTTTAGATTAGATTGGTATCAGAGCATAGTTTCTTGCTTGACAGAGCACAAGTTTTGTTTGACTTGAAAGGTGTTTTCTTGTTTGCAAACTGACTGTTGCTTGAGTTTGCTAGAGGTGAAGGGAAAGCTAGTGATAGCCAAGTCCAAAAGAGGACAAGAAGGAAGAAGGGCCAAAGGAATCTTCCTTAACCAAAGGACCTCAAGGCAATCCTTGAAGCACAAGAGAGATGACAACTTCTTCAAGTGAGGTTTCACAATCCTCCTCCTTCACAAGATTCTTCGATGAAGATATGAAGCGAGACTTCTACATCTTGAAGGATATGGTGCAAATTCTGTTTGAAGATAGAAGAGAAAGCACTATAATTCATGATCAATTGGTTGCTATGAAGGAAGAGAAAGAAGGACTTCTTCAAAGATTTCATGAGATGGAGATGCAGTTCCATCAAGCCCAAGAGGCCTTAACCAAGAACATGCTTGAAGAAAAGGTAAATCACTCAAATTTGTCTTCAGTTTCCTCTTCAAATAGATGTGTTGGTTTATTTTAAAATCACACTAGAGGTATAGGGTCCAAGTTAATGTTTAAAATGAGCTATGAAGGCAATGGTTTAGGAAAACATGCACAAGGCATGGTTGAACCTATTTTGGTTGAGGAAAGACATAAGAAATTTGGTCTTGGTTATGTTCAATCTAATGGCGAAAAATCTACAACCATGAAGGCATTTGAGGAAACTTCAAAAAGAAATTTTGTTCCAAGTTCTAAACCACAAACATGTCAAGTTTGTTTTCAAGTTGATTGCCATTGTTTGAAGCTTATGTTGCAGCAAGGTGTTTGTACACATGCAGCTTATGGCGAAGCTGGAACCTCAACCAGTTCATCTTCTCATGAAGGTAAAAAAGATGGACATGCAAAGCAGTATTCGAGGTATAATTCTTCCCATAGTCAATTTGATTATGTTTCTGATAAGCATGGAAAATATGCATGCTTGAATGGAAGAAAGAGTTGTCGTGCATTTTGTGGTATGTGTAACCATGATGTTTCAAAATGTTGGAAGAGGATGAAGGCGTACAAGAAATAGTTAAAGCGAAGGAAACTTGCAAAGAAGGTGCAAAATACTTGCACACATTGCCATAGAAAGGGACATGTTGTTTCACAATGTTGGACATTGCATGCAACTAATCGTCCCAAGCATTTGAAGCAAGAGGACAGAAAGACTGGCGAAATTGGAACCAAAGATTCCATCATTGATGTGAGAACAGATGTTTCACATGAAGAAGATTTTCAGCATCAAAACTTGTCATGGAAGTGGCTTGGTAAGAAGTGGTTTGACTTCTTGACACAATAAGACATACGTTCATTTGTACATATGCAAATTTTAGTTATGTATGATGTTTTCTATTGTAATCTCATGTTTGTTTGAGCCACCTTGGATCGATGATCAAGGACATGATGTTCAACTACCTTCTATCAATTTCTCGCCAGAAATTTCTAAGTGAGTTCAAGGAAGACAATTCTTGACAGGAGGACAGGGGCATTCAGGAAGGGAAGTGTTGACTACCTTCAAGTTATGGTTCAAAGGCACTAAGCCTTGCAAGAAAAAGTGTATGGAGGCTGAAATGTGAGGGTGTTGTACTCTCATCTACTGAAAAAATTAGGAAATCAGTCTTTTGGGGTCCAAAAGATTCCCAATGGGGAGGTGTGATCAGATTTGGATCAAGGACCTAAGTGATAGCTAAAAATTCAAAGTGTTCGAAAGTGTGCCAAACCTGAGGGACCGAATAGATCTCGTCTTCCTGATTCCGGTGCCATGAATGGTTCGAAAAACCGACACCATATGAAGAAGTTATCACGATTTGAAAAGTCCAGTAAACTGCAATTTTTGGCCTTTGAACAAGTTTGACTGCTTTTTGGAAATTCAAATAAATAGAATATTTCAGGGAATATTCTTGGAATATTCCACCAAATATTTTTTTTGAGCTAACCAGTGAATGTCGAGTGGCACGTTGTGGTTCGTTGGATGAGTTATACCTTTGTACGTGGACCAATTATAGGGCGACACGTGGCCAGCCCTGAGGCCGCCACGTGTCCCCTTAGTGGTGGTGTAAAATTTGGTCGGACTCCACCGGAGTCGACCCCAAGACCTCCGAGCACGCATGCCCATGCCTTACCATTGGGCTATAGTGTGATTTAACCTATATGGTTGACAATTCGTATTTGACGTTTAATGAAAATACGGTTGGGGGTTAGAGGGGCTAGCCTCTCCCCACATGGCCATTGGTCCGTGACCCAGGGCCAAATATTTAAGCCCTAACCATCAATAGTACTCCCGCCATTTACGTTGAATGGTCACGTGTCACGTTAATAAACCACGACATCAAACTGAATGCTATCGTAACTAACGCCGGTTGAACTCATCACATGGCAGGTTTGCAGACGGTTACATTGACGGTTAAGGTCAACAATTCCGCGCGATTTATATGCATTATTCTCCGCAAGTGTAAATGCCGAAAACTGTCACAGGAAAAGGTTAAGGATTAAATGCCACGGTTTTCACAACTCCCGCCGACAGTTACGGTTTTGAAGACCATGGAGTTAGGGCCATGTCCCCAACCCCCTAACCAAAATTTTAATGCTATGGTTAGACCTAGCGGTATTTTTGGCGGGCTGTCCAAAATTTCTGATTTTCCAAACTTAACTGCAGTTATGTGCAGTTGCTCCATTTTTAGTGGAGCTGATGTAGGGGACACTGGACAAATCTTGTTTTGGCTCTATCTTGAGCTAGATTGGTCCATTATGATTGTGCCAATAGTCAATTTTGACTATCTCACACATTCCAGACTCATTGGTGAGGGTTGAAGTTCCATTAGAGAACTTTTGAGCAGGTTTTTTCTTCAGAGATGTTCTAGGGGTCACGAGGGCCACTAAGGGCCAACAACAGTTTGAGGCCTAGCTAATGCAGCTAGAGGCCTTTCTCAGTAATCCAATAGCCAATTTTGGATGTTTAAGACATTATGGAACTAATGGTGTGGTTTTTAGAGCCTGTAAAGGACTTTTTAAGGCAGAAATGCTTCAAAGAAGTTCCAGGGGCCACTAGGGCCATCCAGTGCCAGCAGGAGAATGAGGCATATCCAGAGCAGATAGTATCCATTCTCAGCAAACCAATAGTCATTTCTGACTGTTTTGATACTTCTGAATCCATTGAAGGATTTTTCAGAAGCTTTTGAGGACTTTTGAATGTCAATATGCTTTAGAGAAGTTTTCAGTGACCCTAGAGCTAGGGGGTGCCACCAGGCATTGGAGGTGAAACCGGAGCAGCCAGAGGCCATTTTCTTCAAGTGAATAGTCTATTTCGACTATTTTGGACATTTAAAATCCAATGAAAAAAAACTCAAATCCATTTGAAGGCTTCTGAAGGTTGAAGAGCCACAGGGAAATTTTGGGCAACCCAGGGCCATTAGTGGATGGAGGCCTAGATTGGGAAGCCTGTGCTCATCTTGAGAAAATGATCAGTCCATTTTGGAGGTTTTATATGTGTTAGAGACAGTAGGAGAGGTTTCAGGGATAGAAAAGGATTTCTGAGGGAGTTAGTTCCATAGAGAAGCTCACGGTAGCTCAAGAGCACCTACTCAAGGATACCAATCTAAAGGGGACCTAGATATGTTTTCAGAGTGATGACAACCATGACAAGGGTATGATGGTATTCTAAACCCATTGGCTCAGTTTAGATAACCATTGGCGTTAATTATTTACTTGTAAAAGAATCTTTTCATCATAATACCAAAGAGCCAAGTCAAGATGACAAGAGCTCAAGGAGACGTAGCCCATGATATTCAGGTGAAATCCTATATTAAATTTGTTGTTATGTGGTGATGTTTATTTGATGCATTATATGGTTGTTTCACATGTTTAATATCAACAAAAATAAAATGGAGTGAAAGCACTTAAACGGTTTAAAAACATATACCTGTTTCAAGTATAAAATTACGCAAAAGTCAAGTATAAGCTAGATCTTTTATTTGTTTAACTAAGTGGGAGGTTCTTGAAAAATATAACAAGTTATTCAACCCTTTTTCAAGTCATTTAATTCCACCCATTCCACCTTCACACAATTCTCTAACTCCTCCTACCACATCTGCACCCACTGTATTATCCACCGTGCACTCAAGCTGACTGAACTATATGTTTGGTTTTCTCACCCTCTTTCCCACCACTTTGGTTCATGGTGACTTGGGCTAACATGGCTCTTGATATTTTGACACCTCCTTCTCCTTATCATCACATTTTTTGTGCCACTTTCATCACATTTCTTGCAGCAATAGTGTCACCCACAACACTTCATCTCACCGAGGCTTCTGAGGCATGCCTTGGCACCTTAGGGTATGACATATATTAAACCATGCTATTTTATTACTCCACCTACCTCTTCTAATATAAAGTAAAATCTTCATTTACTCATAACCAATTGAATAAGAATAAGCTTAATGGAAAGAAAAAGGAAAAAGAGAGAAAGTAATTATAAAGCCTTCATTTATTCATAACTAAAAAAGAAAAATTAGAACCACCACCATTTTATCCCAAACCAACTCCAAAGTGTCTCGTCAAAGATCCAAAAATTATAATTTCATTCTTGGTAATTTTCCATTGTGTGTTACCCAAGAGATATGGCCATGTCGTCACATTAATAACATGTGAATCTGAACTTATATGGTTCAATGAAATTATAAAGTTAAAAAGTGTAAAAGGAAATGGTTTTATTTATAACCTTCATAAATTGATAATCCATAAATTATAATTCCATTTTTAATATAGGGAGTAGTTGGATTGGTTTTGGCCTTTATTAGTTTTGCCTTATAATTTATTGGGTTTATTTTATTCTTGGATATTGGTGCATTTTTCTTGGTGTTGACATCCTTACCAAGAATCAGGGAGCTAGGTTTGGTATGTGTGAACATTAGGAAGAAGCTAGTGCATGTTATTGTGGGACTTCCTTGTCTTTTATTGGTATATTGGCTACCAACCTTCTATGTGGACTAGATGGTGACTTTATTTTCTCTAGATTGGGGTCTGGGTACATGCTGGTGTAACTGGTGGTTGAGTGAATTTGTGGTTAATTGGTATTTGAAATACATAGGCCAGAGCTTGAAATTTGCGTCAGCCGGTGTATGCCCTACTGGACAGGGTTCCTTGCTAAAGAATTTACATGCCTCATATTGATTAGTTTATGACCTCTCAAAGGTGAGGTGGATTTGGCAGAGAGTAGCTTTGTCTGTCCTGTTCAACTCATATCTTATAGTCTAGGTCCTTGTTCTTGTATTGACCATGTAGAGGAAAAGAGGTCAAGTGAGGAGAGGAGCTTCCTATTATGAGGACTGCACATGCAAAGGAAACTTGCATCTACATAACATAGTAGAAATATTCGTATCTAGATATCGGGAGTAGATTCCTATATGTGTGCATGAAGAATTGACTTGGTCAAAATGGGAAGCCTCCTCCCATAAAACTTCCCTTTCAGATTCTAAAGGAATGTAGAGTGGATAGGGTGGATCCTTAACATGAGACATAAATGAGGCATATTTAATCAATATATGTATAAAATATATATGTATTGGCAAATGAAGTTCCTCTTGGGACGAACATTGTTGGGCCACCCTGAGTCTCGAAGGGACCTGTTACAATCCCTAAATCATATGCATGAGCACCTGGAACATTATGATTGTAGGTTGGAAATGATATAACACAGATTTGCGAGGATTTAACAACATCTCCGCATCCCTCCACCAGTTGATAAACCCTTAATAGACCCAATATCCCTTGTCCCAGTAGAAAGCTTTGATTATGAAATGCTTCCATAACTATGTCGTGGATCGAGTTTATGGATTCCTTTGTGTCGTTGACTATTTATATGGAAAAATAGACCAATATCCTAACATAGGCTTGTTTGATGTTAGTTCTGTTAATTTCGAGTTGTCTCTTATGTCGTTTTGAAGGGTACAATTTTGGTTACGGTCTGGTCTCCTGTGTGAGAGATCAAATTACTTATGTTAATCTCCCCCTATTTTTGAATTTAAAAGATTTAACTTCATTACAACAAACAAACAAACAAACAAACAAACAAACAAAAATCAATGAAATATAGTTAATACACTCAACAAAATATTATGTAGGTGTAGTAAATTCAAATGGTCCAACACTCCCACCACTCCTAAGTATGTTACAATTTAACCCATCATAAGTAAAAAATATTTTAATAGGGTTTTCATTAATCTCATTTGTTTATATATGTGATGTAATTGTTTCAAAATACTGATACACTTCATGATACTTCATGATACACTTCACATTGCAAAATTTAAAAAAAAAAAAATTATGACTTTATTTTAAATTATTATTAATTATAAAAAAATAATATAATGTAATGTAATTGTTTCAAAATACTGATACACTTCATGATACTTCATGATACACTTCACATTGCAAAATTTAAAAAAAAAAATTCATAAAAAAATTATGACTTTATTTTAAATTATTATTAATTATAAAAAAATAATATATGATTTAAAACACACACGCATATATTTAAAAAAAACATGTATCAATATTATTAACCATGAATATTTACCCCTACTTTAACATGGAGATTCACTGCCATTTTAACATGGAGATTCTTAACATATCCATGAGCTTTGTTACAATAGCATAGGCCAACACCATGGCTTACTAATGCCATTATTCCCAAAAAAGCATAACTCATGTTCATATAACACATGTTCATATGAATTTTCTTTAATTCATAAATTTAATTAAAGGGAAGAAAGAGCATAACTACTTTTGAGATAAATCTCAATTGTGATATGTAACTACTACTAAAAATATTCTATTGAGGTTAAAGCACTATCATTCACTTTATAACTGTATCAATAGTCTTAGCCATGAACTTTGTTACATTAGCATGGGCTAACACCATGGCTTACTATTACCATTGCTCCCAAAAAAAGCCTAACTCATGTTCATATGACTTTTTTTTAATTAATAAATTTAATTAAAGGGAAGAAAGAGCATAACTACTTTTGAGATAAATCTCAATTATTGATATATAACTACTACTAAAAATATTCTATGGAGGTTAAAGCTCTATCATTCACTTTATAATTATTACGATGAGTATTTTGGAATAGGACTTCCAGAATTTTATTTTAATTGTTGTGAATGGTAGGAGTTTAACCTCTATGGAATATTCTAGAATTCTTAGTAGTAGTCACAAATCAAAGGTTGAGATTAAATGTCATATGAACAAGTGTCATATAAAATGAATTATGAAAATTTTGAAATGTGTTATTAATAAACCATAGTAAAATTCCAAAAACTTTATTTTAAAATAAACTATCCACATAATAAATTATTTACCAACTATTTTTTAAATTTTAATTAAATATTTTATTTATTTCTTCATTTAATTAGAGATTTTTTTTAATAAAATATTTTTTATTTTTAAGATGATAATATTAATCTAATATTTATTTTCATGAATTTCATTACTCTATGAACACACATCACAAATCAAAGCATTTAACCTAAAGTTTTAATTCAAATTCTATTAACACTTTTTCTCAAGAGCATTGAATACTTATAACAATTTGGTTTTACCAACCATAAAATTTAAGGCTTTACTTGGCCTCATATGAAGGTAAAGGGATACATATGTAACTGGGTTTTTATTTTGCTTTTTTAATAAAAAATTTGAGGAAAAAAAAGACCGGTTCATTATGCTAAAATCGATTAAAGCTAACACAAATCTATAACATAAAATGTTATTTTTTTTAATGTAAAAAAAACTTTAGATTTATTTTTTATCATCTTACTATTACATGTTGTCTAAACAATGTATCATTGTCATTATTAGCATGTTTACCATCCCCATGATTCTCATTGCTACTAAAACAACACTACTATATCTGCTATGTTATAGCATACCTCAAACAAGACAACCCAACAATAATACCAATAAAGGGTTCTCTAAATGGTACACTCAAATGATATAGAAGACCATTGAAGCCATTCATATACCACTTAGTTGCATACCTCAAACAAGACAACCCAACAATAATACCCATAAAGATTCTCTAAAGATTCTCTAAATGGTACACTCAAATGATATAGAAGACTATTGAAGGCATTCATATCCCACTTAGTTTCATAAACATGTATAGTGATTCATTATTTTTTGAAGTTGATATGCATCATATTTTCATCTCCCTAGATGTGTAGCACAGTATTGTGCCAAAGACACTCCCTTCAATCTTGATTTGACGTGGATAACATGTGAATCTTGAATTGACTTGCTTGGTTCCATGAAATTATGAAAATTGTGATAACATGTGAATCTTGACTTGACTTGATTGGTTCTATGAAATTATGAAAATTGTGATAACATGTGAATCTTGACTTGACTTGATTGGTTCTATGAAATTATGAAAATTGTGATATGAAGTTAAAAGAGTGTAAAAGGAAAAGGTTTAGGTACTAGAAAATCATAAAAAAATATAACAAATTATATATTAAAAAAAAACAAGTTTATAGTTATGGGAAGATAAATTATGTATTTATATTTATATATAATTGTAAAAATGATTTTTTTTATTATTGTCTAGATTTATAAATTTAAAATTTTATAATTTATATAATACTTCATATTATAATGATAGTTAATTAAACTATTTCTATTATTTTTTAGATAATTTGTTTTTATTAAATTTTAAAAATATATTTTTTCATTAAATAATAACATTCAACTATTAAATAATAAAAATATATTTAATAATTTAAAAAATCCTTAAATTATATAAATTTGATAATTTAAAATAAATTATAATTTTTTTAATTATTAATTAAATTATGAAAAAAATCCAAAAAAACAACTTATTAATCCAATAATGATCTTAAATTAAAATATTATTATTCACCATACATATAAATACATAAATATCACGGATGGAAAAGGAAGTGAAATGAATCCAACCCTGCAGTTTTATTCGGCTTTTAACTCCAACTCGTGGCGACGACCCTTCAAGTCGGTCGGTCATCATGTCCTTATAGTTTATGGGACCCAACTCATCCCCGTGCAAGCACCGTTAAAAGTGAGTTTTGTGGGAAAGGTAGGTTTACAATTGCATAGGGGCACGTGAGTTATTTATGTAGTTGTTTTTTTTTAATTAGGTTGAGTTTAGGTAGCTTAGCTTAGGGTTAGTTTTAAAGTTAGATGGAAGAATGATCTGTTCATTAATTAGATGTTATCATCAGAATGGTGTGAAGTTTAGTTGAATTTGAACGTAAATTAGAAACAAAGAACATGTCAGTTTCCCATATAAAAAATAAGAATAAGAATAGAAAACCACAAAAATAAAGTTTGGTATTTAAATTTATTGTATTGTTTTATTCCTTAAAAAGTAACCTCACTTTTCTTCTTCTTTGTTTATTTAAATGTACATATTAAGACAAGATATGAAGTAGTGGAAAGGTAAAGTGGTTAATTGAGTTGAGAGACACATTCTACAATGTAGAGTAAGAAAGATGTGTAATTTTTCCATGCTCAATTTCTAGTTGATATGTGTTCCTTTTAAAATAAAAATAAAATATTCACAAAGTAAAAAATGATATTGCCTATAATTGAAAAGCAAACTATTTTCTAAATAAAAAACAATGTGGGCTATAATAAAAAACAAAAAATGAATATACGTTTTTGGTTAATTTTAATTAAAAGAATTATAAAACATCAATAACCTCACTTTCACTATGTTCAGTGGGTTAGTTGTTGATATTACAAACCAATGTGGTAAAATATTTCACTTTCCCTCTCAACCATAAATAAAATATTTTGATTTCCATGTTAAGTAACATAATTTTATATCAAACTTTAAAGAAAGATAAAGTAATTAAATTAAAAAAAATGTGATATTTTCATTTTTGAAATGTGAGAAAAGTGTATAATTCTTATATTTCTTAAAAATATTTCAATATAATACTTAAATAAGCTATTTTTGAATATCCATATAAACAAATATATTTCAATATAAACTTCATATATGTATGATGATGATGATGATGGTGGTGGTTAACATCCACTGAGACCAATCTTTGGTCTATCGGACCTAAAGAAAAGAGTTATTTAATTTGATTTAAGATTTTATTCCTATGCTCAAAAAGCTTGGAGAGAAGCCTCCCGAGCTCACTATAATTTTGACATCTTAAAAGGCTAGGAAGGTCAGTATTGTAACAAATATTATGAAATTGAGCTCTAATGTGGTTGTATGCGGGGCACTCTAAGAGGAAGTGATTTTCATCCTCGATGTTCATATTCTCACAAAGATGGCAGATCCTTTCCATCCATGGTGTTTTAGGAATTGTCCAACGACCTGTTTCACTATGGAGCTCATGAGAGTTTGTTCTAATCTTGGCTATATTAATTTTCTTCTTTGAGCTAGTTAAAACAGAGAGATACTTTTGATCTTCTAAGGTGGGGTTGATGACCTCCTTATAATACCTTAATTTTCTTTTCGCTGCTAGATCTTTCTCACACCACATTTTTTCTTTAAACTTAGAAGTAACAATTTTTTAATGTTATTGATGTTTAGCAATGCAATATTCTCGTCGATCTCCCAATGGTTTAACCAGGCTCTAGTGTCTTTATACCAACCTCGTTTAAGCCTTGGGTGGTTTTGGCTGGAATTTAAAGCTAGCTTAGGAAGTCTATGGTCTCCTATGCTATTGAGCTTGTGCTTGTACAACAGAAGCCTAGTCATAGCTAGGCTCTCGATAGGGGAAATACCCACTTCTATAAGGAGAATAGGATAGGGTGTATCATAGCTTTGGATTCTAGGGTTTCGCTGCTCCAAACATGTCATCGTGACATTTTCGCTATAACTTTTTTTTTATGAAGGTTCAGATGTTGAAATTTTTAGAGTTCGAAGCTGAAATTCTGAGGAACATCATCGCAAAATTTCAGAGCTTGGTTCGCAATATTTGCGGAGATTTAGTCTGTGGAAGTTAGATATTTCTCAGGCTCCCGAATTTCATCTCAAAGAGGTGATTATACATATAGAGAAAAAAAAAAACATTAGTCACAATTTAATAAAAAGACTTATAATTCATTTGATTCTTAATTTAAAATTAATATCTCACAAAATATTATTAATAATTAAAAAACTTGTCCCTGATTTGGGTGTTGGAATTCAGGGCAATGGAAGAGAGGAAGGGGAGCTCGTTGCCTCTTATCGCATTTAAGAAGGGCCTTAGCATGACCAACCCACCTCATGCATTCACACATATAATCAATTATTACCTCCTTTCACAATCTCTGGCAGACAACTCTCCATCTTAACACTCTGTGTTGAGAGACCTTGGTCTCATGTTAAACTAATATGTCATCCCTCGGTTGCAGTTGGGACATTTACTATGAAACAAGAAGTGTGGGGCTTAAATGTAGCGTCGAGTTAAGCTTAAACCTCTTTCCCCATCCACTACAACCAAAAGAACCATGCCATGGGATCCATTTCTGGTAGTTCGGGAGTGGGGCTGTCACCACAAATTCTAATGCAACTTGGTTTCCAAACCCGACCTCTAACTTAGTTAAACATCTTTCTCAGGGATGGAATTTGACAAGAAATATGTTAGTCAAAGAGTGATTTGTTCATTAAATATAGTAAATTTTTTTGAAAATCTGTCAAAATTTAATATTAAAAATTGTGAAAATAGATGAAAAGATGTAAAAACCAACAAATGCGATCAATGACTCTCTTTTGAAATTCCAACCATTCTCTTTCCTCATCAACTACAACCAAAAAAAACCATGCCATGGGACCCTTTCCTAACAAGTCAGGGGTCGTAACTCTCACCATAAGTTCAAATGCAACTTGGTTTCCCAAGCCCGACCTCCAACTCGTGGTCTGACGGAGTCGAGTTCGGTGGTCAATTCCTCCTCCTTGCTGTCTTAACGCTTGACACTGAAAGCTGACGGTACTGTCACTCCTACGACCCCTCCGACTTCCTCCAATTAGGTCGGCTGTCTCCATTTGCCTCTAAAACATACTCACCTAGCAAAACTCTTCACGGCTTAAACGTTCCCTCCAGCCTTACATATAACACGAGAGGCTGACTATTAGTTGAGACCAAATTATTAATGTCTCGTCGTTAATAATTTTATTTGAATCCAATAGAAACCAAAATGTCATTTTATCATTTTATATTTTGTAATTAATTCTAATGAATTAAAAATTCATTTATTATTTAAATTGCAATTATCATCCCGTTAAAGATGAATTTAAAATGTCAATATTGAAATCACATTTAAATAGATTTCAACCAAATCAAAGATTCGGAAAACATGAAATTTTAGGTAACTTCTACTCGGTGCTATCCACATAAACGTTTTTTAACTTTAAAGTAAATTGCCTTAATGCTAATCACTTTGTCAAAAGTTAGCAAATCAAACTTTAGGGCATTCCTTAAGATTACAAGTGCTAGGTCTGGGGCAGAATCAGGTTGGGAAACATGGTGTTATGTTCATTCAAAATTATTAAAACTCGTTAATAACGTATACCATTTGAAAATATTTGTCATATTACTATTGCTATTAAACCTCTTAACTTGATAAAATTGATGTAATTAATTGTAATTAAGTTAAAATACTTTTTAAATATAAAAATACAATCTTTTAAATGAATAAAATTATAATTAAATTTCAAAAAATTTTAAATAAAAAAATAAAACATATATATATATATATATATATTCTTATTTTATGAATTTAATAAATCATATCAATATTAATAGAGATTAATTATCATTATTATTATTACTGGTATCGAGTTATTTTTAAGTGTGATATTTTGGAAGTTTTTTTGGTGGATTTTTTTAATCTAATTAAATATATTAACATAATTACCTAATATCATTTATAATATATTAAATAATAAAATTTATTTTTAATAAAAGTATATTAAAGAAAAATATAGATATTAAAAAATATTATTTTTATAAATAGAAATTTTAGTTCATATAACTTTGAATCTATGAATGTCTCGAATGAGCCTAACTCCTTTTCTTATATAAAAAAATGAGGGGACAAACATCCAACTATTGGAGAAACAAATTTTGTACCAATTTTCATTAGTCATAGAGATGTGGATCAAATCCCACCAAAAGTAAGAGAAGTGCTCCGAGTCTCGTGACTGAAAGGAATCTTTGTACAAAACTATATTGTAGTTGATTTATTCATATTTACATTGTGGATACTTTTTACAGGAAAATCCCATGAGAAAAACTGGTCACATTCAGTCCATGAATAGACATCATTACACAGTGGATGTTTTATGAATAAGCCCACTAGAATCATAATTATTGATCTCCAAGAGGTGTGGTCCCTGGAAATCTGAATCGAACATATCTAGCAACATCCCATGCCTTGGTGTATATTCTTTGTACAATCATAGGCTTTCTCAGGACTATTTGATATTTGATTTAGTCATTACCAGCCATTCATGGTATCTTTTCATAAATTGTTCAAAAATATCATAGTGTGAGTAATTATTTAAATCCCCAACAATTTTACATGGAGAATGAAAACATTTTGTCATGAACCAACAAATATTACAATCAGATTGAAAATCATTTTCAAAATATAGTAGATCCATAACCGTTTTGGTGAATGAGTATATTGATAAAATTCTTCTTACTAAATTATTAAAGCACGTATGGTGGTTGAACGCTAGGCTACTATTACACATGACATAGGAGGCTAAATGTAAAAGCGACAAAATAATTATAGGACATACAATTTGTAATTTGTTTAATTTGAAAAGTCATACAAAATAAATAACTCATGTATCATTTATTTGAAGACTTGTGCAAACATATAATTTGGACAATACCACAACCTTTTATTATAACTTATTTTATATTTGAGAACAAACATTCGAATATCTCAATTAGATTATGGGAAAAATATTTATGTTGTGTGACATATGATTTTATAAATTTTATTATTTTTTGTTTTATATTTAGTTTTTAATTCACATTCAAATTTTTAGATTAACCAAAATTGGAATAGGATTTTTTTTGTTTTGATTTGCTTTGTAAATTCGAAGGTTTTTTTTACATGGTCATGTATGTTGGTTTTGCGAGAGGGGGAATTTATTTCTTCTTTAACCATATTATCTCAAGAGTTTATTACACTCATTCTCAACATTTTTTCATAGAGTATTTGGGTGAAGTGGGGTTTCTAGCTTCACACCAAAACTTCCATTGGATGCTTCATGTCAAGCTAGAAATCTAGAATGTTGTCTAGAAAAAGCGGTGCAAGATCCAAAATACATGGGTTAATCTACCAAGATCAGAAAATATATCGAATATATGCAGGATCACGCTCTAATTTGAAAATTAATTATATTATGGCCCTCATAAAAGTATATGATTGGGTGGATTTGAAATAAATGGAAACTCTAAGGTCAAATTGTGAATGACTTTGCGGCAATTTATATTGCCGCGAAATGTGTTTTAGTAGGGGCTCCGCAAAATTTTCCGGCCGATGGAAAGTTATACAAAAGTTCGGCCGAACTATTAAGTCGTTAGACTTAACGAGCTGTCGGCGCAGAACATAGTTCGGCCGAACTGTTAATCAAAATTCGGCCGAACTAACGCGTCACTAGTTACGCAAAAACAGGCTCTGAATACATTTCTGCAACTTTTGACTGATTAAACTCCATGAAAGGTTGTTAATTAACTGTCAGAACCAAGAAAAGCATTTTCAGAATTGAATCTACTTTCGGGAAATATAACTTTTATGGAATTTCATAAACATTTACTAATTTTAATTATTTTTCTAATAAAATGGGTGCAAACAATTTCTAAGGGTCATTGTGATTCAGTGAAATCAAAATTTTGTATCTCTCAAAATACATTGTAAAAAAATTGAAAAAATTATGGGGCATTACATTGGTCCGTTGTCTCTAATGGGTAGCTTTTAGATTTTTATTTTATAGCTTATATGTTAAGAAATTTGTTGCGTAGCGAAACATATCCAAAATATGTAGTTTTTCATATTGGACCAGTTCAAAAAATTCTAGTAATTATGATATGCATCCATTGGCTTTGTAAATATGACGAAACCAAAGTAGACTCTGTCTATATTGTTGTAACACATTTTGTTTTCTCAAAAACACAAATTTTCAATGAATACAACATTACGTCATAACATGACTTCTTATGAATCCTTTGATTGTTAAGAAACACACACTCAAAGAAACGCTAAGTTGACATATCAAATCTGCATAAAAAAATTTCAAAAAATAAGCAATAGAAAGCTAACAAAATTTCTGACAACTTTTTTTTTATCGCAAAATGAAATTCTAAACAGAAAAATTGTTATAGTTTGCAGAAAGTTGAAGAACAAAAAAAAATGAAATTTTTTTCTCAAAAAAGGGCAAAAAGTGTAACCCAGCTTCACATTTTCACTAAGACATATTAAGGCTTTTTGGAGGTTTTTTTTATCCTTTTCAATAATGCAGGGCTCTTCACGAAAATTTTGGAAGGAGAAGTATAATTTGGAGAAGGAAGATTTCCATGTTTTCTTGGTGTGGGTATGTCTCCTCTATCTTCCCAGGGAATATTGGGAGAAGGAAACCCTTGAAGGCATTTTCAATGCCATTGGCGACTTTGTCAAAGTATTAGAGACTACTAAGAGAGTGAGGTACACATCATATGCTCAAATCTGTGTTTACATGAATATATCACAACCTCTTCCAACCTCCATAAATATTTATTATCAGGGTAATGTTTGGAAGCAATCTCCTTAGATCTAGACGATGTCATGAATATGGGAATATTATTAGGGACTATCTAATGAATACCAAGGAATCGTCTGAAGAACACACTTCTTAGAAAGAGCAATATGATTTGGGAAAATTCCCCCAAAGAAGAAGAAATTCGAGTCCTTAGGGTACCTCAAATCCTAAATAGATACCTAGATTTGGTAATAGGTGTGAGTCTTTCTCCTCTATGAAGGAGTCTCCATAGAAAGAGAACATTCAATTCAACATGCAATCGACAAAAGTAACATCCCATTACCCTCTATTGAATCCTACAACGCAGCACAAAAGTATCTTGAAGAGCACCAACAAAATTGATCACCACAGGAAATGGTTATCTCCCCTACAGAAGAAGCTAAAGCAAAAGCCCTACTAGAAGATATGGATTTGGATGACCTAGGACTAATTTACCTTGCAAAAGAGTGGCATGGAAAGGATATGAAGGAAATACCAAATCATCATGCTAGGATTTTGTACATCACCTATCTTTCACACGAGGAAATAAACAAATTAGATTTGATTTTATCACAACTCGGTCTTGGGGTTCAAATGAAGGATTTCAAGATGGTCTCCAAGAAAGACAAAGAAGCCAAAAACTGAGGTTGCAATAGAAATAAGGCACTAATCCAAGAAGGTGGGGAACAATTGGTCAGTTTAGGGAAAATCACGCCAATGTCAGAAGCATTTACCCCCTTGAAATCTTGAACCTTCAAGGAGTTCTATATATACTCATGATTATCGAAGGCAGTGTCTGGTTGGCTATTATTGGTAGGCAACTTGTTGGTCTCAAGAATCTCCTAGATTTTAGTCCTCTTTTGGAAATCCAAGCTATATGTAACTATGTTTTTATTAATGAAAGAATCCATTTACCCCACTAAAAATAGAAAAAAAAGTTTAAGAATATTTCAATGATAAAATTATATGGAAATTTTAATTAATAATACTTAATAAGAATTTATCATAAACATGTCACAACAAAACTAAATAATCGAAGAATGTGTAAATTTTACATGTAAGAAATTTAACAATATCAATGGTAATGAATTGCAATGATTTTCATGAATCATATCCTAAATAATTATAGATCAAATATGCACCACCATAAATGTTTATATGCATCTAAATACATTTCATTAACTTCAAAAATATTTGTTGTGCTTAATGTTATTTAACAAAGTTTAAGTAAGCCATTTCTACATGCCACAAATATTTGTTTAACTTTTAAATGTAAATGTACACATAAAATGATTTCATCACTATAAAGCATTGTATATTGATAATGACATTGTAAATAAACACATGTTCCTCATATAATCTATGCCCATTGATAGGAGTGTTGATTTACAACATCTAATTTTGTTCAAAGTGCCTAAAATAATTGGGCAACGACGACATTGAAGTTTATTTATGATTTACTTGACATGATTAGAATAGCTATCTTCATGACATAGGAGTGCATCGATGGCTAGGTCAATAGGATGACACACCCCATTGGTTAAATTAAATATACTATGAACTCAATTTTTCTATTGCTAATTAGTTTATAAGTATTACTTTCATCCATAATCAATCGATTATTTACATCCATAAAAATAACATACTTTTCAATTTATAAGTTCAATTTGGCTTGAGTGAGATCGATTTGTGCTTAAACAAACCATTTAGTGACAATGGTGTAACAAAATTCCTGAAATGTTGATAAACTATCATGATCAACTCTTATGTATATAATAAGTCTATGTTGCATTTCGTGAATTGAGTTTGCGCCTACCCACTTAGCCTCCTTGACCCTATGCTCGTCCCGAAGAACTATTGGAATCATGCATACAAGGAATTGTGAAATTTGATAACACAATGAAGAAACTCAAAAAAAAGATTTAGAAGTAGACTAGTTACAGACCAAGAAGAAACTTTGAATCTGAGGAAGACATGCAACCACGAATGCAACCACGAACCCTTATAAAATAGATCTTTTGTCAAGCCAAATAAACTAAGTGTTGCATGAGCTAACTAACTATCTCCTTAACAAACTCACTCAACTTCAACGCTAACACTTTATCATATTCCTATTCTATAATAAATATTAAATTATTTATATAAAATAATTAACAATAAAAATTATCATTAATTTACATTAAGTTAGATCCTAATCTTTTCATCTCTTTTTAATTTTTATTTTAATGGTGGAAGCAACTTCATTTATAGCCATTAACAACCTTGGTTTAAAGAATGTTTTCTCCCTTCATTAATAACATCTTAACATCTTATTTAATATAAATTATTTTATAATTAATTTGATAGTTATGGTTTTTTTAATATATAAACGGCTTTCATTTAAGTAACGACGTTTCAAAAACTCATATTGCAAGTTAAATTGAAAACTCCGAGATAAAATTTAAAAACTATATTTTAATGTAATTTTGAACACTTTTGAACAGTGTAAAATATTTATGTTTTATGGAGAACTAATGGAGGAGCCAGAGGAGGTATCTCGGAGGCTCGGGAACGCGGCCGTGTTTCCAGCCTAGAGTATAACTAGTACTTGCTCATTAAATAAGCCGACGGGACACCGAAGGCGCTGCCATGCGGGACGTGGAGCGGGACACCGAAGGAGTTGTCATGCGAGACGTGGAGCAGCCTGGATGAAGGAAGGAAATGAAGCGCGGAAAGGAGTTGAGAGTAACATGGTGGGATGGATGGCTGCCAAGTGTTAATTTTTCACAGGGCAAAAGAGCGACACACGGAACACAGAGATTCACTGAGATGAATAGTTTTTCCCAGTCAATCTCATAAAAAAGACACCATTTGGATAGACATTTAGACATTAAAAGGAGAGTAAAAAGGAGAGTATAATTAGAGAAAGCATTTGGATAGACCTTAAAAGAATCCCTAATTTTACACGTACGTCTTCACGGAAACACTCAATCTAATCAAATAAATTTTTTCATAACGTTGTCCTTCTGTCTGGGTTTAGTAATTATTGCTACTCAACCGCAGCTAACATCCATGTCCATCTCCCACGTTTCAATGTCGCAAGTCAGAACGATGTGTCTTAAATGAATTATAGGAAGCCTTCCAGACAAAGAATCCTGCAAACACGTGGGAATAAAACTTTCTAGTAAGTAGGGATGGAATTTGATGAGTAAGTTGTTTGTTAACAAGTGATTTGTTTGTAAAATACAAGTTAAACGTAGTTTTTAATGCGATTTTTTTGAAGGTTTTTATGGTAAATATTTTGGTGTAATTTCTCTAAAATTTGGTAGGAATTTATTGAAAAGTGAAATTTGATTGCTAACTTTGCACAATCCAAATGCTCTAGGGTTTTTGAGAGTGCTGAATCCATATATAAAATAAAAAATCCAGTTTAAATAACAAAAACCAAGATTTTACCTCAAAAATTTTCACATCCAAAACTCCAAAAAATCACACTAAAGACAACTCCCAAATTAAATATTTACAACTCCCAGACATCTGAAAACATTTAAATTTGATAAGTTAATTTGTTTAGAAATTCCAATCCCTGTTTATTTAATATTTTATTTATTATTTTTATATTTCTTCTTACTATTTTATTTGTTTATTACTTACTCTATTTAATTTGGTTTATTAATTTTTTTTCGTTTAGATTTTTAATTTTTGTTTTAATTTTATTTTTATTTTTATTATATATATATATATATATATATATATTTTATTTTTCATTTATTTATTCATTCATATATATATATATATTATTTATTTTAATTATTTATTTTATTTTATTTATTTATTTATTAATTATATATATATATTTTATTTTATTTATTTTTATTTTTATTTTATATATATTTATTTTATTATATATATATATATATATATATATATATATATATATATATATTATTTTATTTATTTATTAATTATTATTTTATTCACATATATATATATATAATTTTATTTTATTTTATTTATTTATTTTTTATTATTAAAATAAAAAATAAAAAATTATTTTAACATTATATTTATTGGAAATCATTAATATTGATTTATATTTAAATTAAAAACTTTTAATAAAATTTTATTGGAAAACATACATAATAAAATATATTTTTTTTATGAAATTTAATTTAGTTTATTAATTTAGTCAAACTAGCTGTTATATTACTAATGGCTAGTTGGAACTTTCCTGTCTATTTAATCTAGTTTTTTGGTTCAGATTTCTCATCTTGTCCTAATGATGAGCCACACTAGCTGGTTCGAAAAGCGTCGGAAAAGATTCCCTACATGTGATTTTCACCGAAAGAATTTCTTACACATTTTGTGGATCACAGAAGCAAAATTCCCAAATTATTAAAACTCATTAATAATGTATACCATTTGAAAATATTTGTCATATTACATATTACTAATGCTATTAAACCTCTTAACTTAATAAAATTGATGTAAGTAATTGTAATTAAGTTAAAATAGTTTTTAAATATAAAAATACAATGAATAAAATTATAATTAAATTTCAAAGTTTTTTAAATAAAATTATAAAACTTAAAATAAATAAATAAATAAATAAATAAATAAATAAATATATATATATATATATATATATATATATATATATATATATATATATATATATATATATATATATATATGTGTGTGTGTATATTCTTATTTTATGAATTTAATAAATCATATCAATATTAATACAGATTAATTATCATTATTACTATTACTGAAATCGAGTTATTTTTAAGTGTGATCTTTTGGAAGTTTTTTGATGGATTTTTTAAATCTAATTAAATCTATTAAAATAATTACCTAATATTATTTATAATATATTAAATAATAAAATGTATTTTTTAATAAAAGTATATTAAAGCAAAATACAAATATATAGATATTAAAAAATATTATTTTTATAAATAGAAATTTTAGTTCATATAACTTTGAATCTATGAATGTCTCGAATGAGCCTAACTCTTTTCCTTATATAAGAAAACGAGGGGACAAACATCCGATCATTGGACAAACAAATTTTGTACCAATTTCCATTAGTCATAGAGATGTGGGTCAAATCCCACCAAAAGTAGGAGAAGTGCTTTGAATCTCGTGACTGAAAGGAATCTTTGTACAAAACTATACTGTAGATGATTTACTCATATTTACATTGTGGATACTTTTTACCAGAAAAACCCACAAGAAAAACTGGTCACATTCAGTCTGTGACTAGACATCATTACACAGTGGATGCTTTATGGATAAGCCCACTAGAATCATTATTTTTAATCTCCAAGAGGTGTGGTCCCTGGAAATCTGAATCAAACATATCTAGCAGCATCCCATGCCTTGGTGTATATTCTTTGTACAATCATAGGCTTTCTCAAGACTATTTGATATTTGATTTTAGTTATTACCAATCATTCATGATGTCTTTTCATAAACTGTTCAAATATCACAGTATGGGTAATTATTTAAATCCCCAACAATTTTACATAGAGAATGAAAACATTTTGTCATGAACCCACAAATATTATAGTCAAATTGAAAATCATTTTCAAAATATAGTGAATCCATAACCGTTTTGGTGAATGAATATTTTGATAAAATTCTTCTTACTAAATTATTATGGTGAATGAATATATTGATAAAATTATTCTTACTAAATTATTAAAGCACACATGGTGGTTGAACGCTAGGCTACTATTACACATGACATAGGAGGCTAAATGTAAAGGCGACGAAATAATTATAGGACATACAATTTGTAATTTGTTTAATTTGAAAAGTCATACAAAATAAATAACTCATGTATCATTTCCATTTCTATTTTGAAGACTTGTGCAAACATATAATTTGGACAATACCACAACCTTTTATTATAACTTATTTTCTATTTGAGAACAAACATTCGAATATCTCAATTAGATTATGGGAAAAATATTTTATGTTGTGTGACATATGACTTCATAAATTTTATTATTTTTTGTTTTTATATTTTAGGTTTTAATTCACATTCAAATTTTTAGATTAACCAAAATTGGAATAGGATTTTTTTTTTTTCTTTGCTTTGTAAATTTGAAGGTTTTTTTACATGGTCATGTATGTTTGGTTTTGCGAGAGGGGGAATTTCTTTCTTCTTTAACCATATTATCTCAAGAGTTTATTACAATTATGGGTATATGGTATTTCTTTTCAATATTCTCATTCTCAACATTTTTTCATAGAGTATTTGGGTGAAGTGGGGTTTCTAGCTTCACACCAAAACTTCCATTGGATGCTTCATGTCAAGCTAGAAATCTAGAACGCTGTCTAGAAAAAGCGGTGCAAGATCCAAAATACATGGGTTAATCTACCAAGATTAGAAAATATATCGAATATATGCAAGATAATTTGCAAATTAATTATATTATGGCCCTCATAAAAGTATCTGATTGGGTGGATTTGAAATAAATGGAAACTCTAGGGTCAAATAGAATTGGAGTTAGGGGCAAAAGGATTATCCATCATCATCTTCTCTAGATTGTAAGACATATTAAGGCTTTTTGGAGGTTTTTTTTTCTTCTTTTTTCTTTTCAATAATGCAGGGCTCTTCACGAAAATTTTGGAAGGAGAAGTATAATTTGGAGAAGGAATATTTCCTTGTTTTCTTGGTGTGGGTATGTCTCCTCTATCTTCCCAGGGAATATTGGGAGAAGGAAACCCTTGAAGGCATTTTAAATGCCATTGGCGACTTTGTCAAAGTATTAGAGACTACTAAGAGAGTGAGGTACACATCATATGCTCAGATCTGTGTTTACATGAATATATCACAACCTCTTCCAACCTCCATAAATATTTATTATCAGGATAATGTTTGGAAGCAATCTCCTTAGATCTAGACGATGTCATGAATATGGGAATATTATTAGGGACTATCTAATGAATACCAAGGAACCGCCTGAAGAACACACTTCTTAGGAAGAGCAATAAGATTTGGGAAAATTCCCCCCAAAGAAGAAGAAATTCGAGTCCTTAGGCTACCTCAAATCCTAAATAGATACCTAGATTTGGCAATAGGTGTGAGTCTTTCTCCTCTATGAAGGAGTCTCCATAGAAAGAGAACATTCAATTCAACATGCAATCGAAAAAATTAACATCCCATTACCCTCTATTGAATCCTACAAAGCAAGTGCAAAAGTATCATGAAGAGCACCAACAAAATCGATCACCACAGGAAATGGTTATCTCCCCTATAGAAGAAGCTAAAGCAAAAGCCCTACTAGAAGATATGGATTTGGATGACCTAGGACTAATTTACCTTGCAAAAGAGTGGTATGGAAAGGATATGAAGGACATACCAAATCATCATGCTAGGATTTTGTACATCACCTATCTTTGACATGAGGAAATAAACAAATTAGATTTGAGTTCATCACAACTCGGTCTTGGGGTTCAAATGAAGGATTTCAAGATGGTCTCCAAGAAAGACAAAGAAGCCAAAAACTGAGGTCGCAATAGAAATAAGGCACTAATCCAAGAAGGTGGGGAACAATTAGTCAGTTTAGGGAAAATTACGCCAATGTCAGAAGCATTTACTCCCTTGAAATCTTGAACCTTCAAGGAGTTCTATAGATACTCATGATTATCGAAGTCAGTGTCTGGTTGGCTATTATTGGTAGGCAACTTGTTGGTCTCAAGAATCTCCTAGATTTTAGTCCTCTTTTGGAAGTCCAAGTTATATGTAACTATGTTTTTATTAATGAAAGAATCCATTTACCCCACTAAAAAAAGAAAAAAAAGAAGTTTAAGAATATTTCAATGATAAAATTATATGGAAAATTTAATTAATAATATTCAATAAGAATTTATCATAAACATGTCACAACAAAACTAAATAATCGAAGAATGTGTAAATTTTACATGCAAGAAATTTAACAATATCAATGGTAATGAATTGCAATGGTTTTCATGAATCATATCCTAAATAATTATAGATCAAATATACACCACCATAAATGTTTATATGCATCTAAATACATTTCATTAACTTCAAAAATATTTGTTGTGCTTAATGTTATTTAACAAAGTTTAAGTAAGCCATTTCTACATGCCACAAATAGTTGTTTATATTTTAAATGTAAATGTACACATACACTTAAAATGATTTCATCACTATAAAGCATTGTATATTGATAATGACATTGTAAATAAACACATGTTCCTCATATAATCTATGCCCATTGATAGGAGTGTTGATTTACAACATCTAATTTTTTTCAAAGTACCTAAAATAATTGGGCAACGACGACATTGAAGTTTATTTATGATTTACTTGACATGACTAGAATAGCTATCTTCATGACATAGGAGTGCATTGATGGCTAGGTCAATAGGATGACACACCCTATTGGTTAAATTAAATATACTTTGAACTCAATTTTTCTATTGCTAATTAGTTTATAATTATTACTTTCATCCATAATCAATCGATTATGTACATCCATAAAAATAACATACTTTTCAATTTATAAGTTCAATTTGGCTTGAGTGAGATCGATTTGTGCTTAAACAAACCATTTAGTGACAATAGTGTAACAAAATTCCTGAAATGTTGATAAACTATCATGATCAACTCTTATATATATAATAAGTCTATGTTGCATTTTGTGAATTGAGTTTGCACCTACCCACTTAGCCTCCTTGACCCTATGCGCGTCCCGAAGAACTATTAGAATCATGCATACAAAGAATTGTGAAATTTGATAACACAATGAAGAAACTCAAGAAAAAGATTTAGAAGTAGACTAATTATAGACCAAGAGGAAACTTTGAATGTGAGGAAGACATGCAACCATGAACCCTTATAAAATAGATCTTTTGTCAAACCAAATAAACTAAGTATTGCATGAGCTAACTAACTATCTCCTTAACAAACTCACTCGACTTCAACGCAACACTTTATCATATTGCTATTCTATAATGAATATTAAATTGTTTATATAAAATAATAAACAATAAAAATAATCATTAATTAATATCTCAATCAATATCTCATTTACATTAAGTTGGATCCTAATCTTTTCATCTCTTTTTAATTTTTATTTTAATGGTGGAAGCAACTTCATTTATAGCAATTAACAACCTTGGTTTAAAGAATGTTTTCTCCCTTCATTAATAACATCTTAACATCTTATTTAATATAAATTATTTTATAATTAATTTGATAGTTATGGTTTTTTTAATATATAAACGGCTTTCATTTAAGTAACGACGTTTCAAACAATCATATTGCAAGTTAAATAGAAAACTACGAGATAAAATTTAAAAACCATATTTTGATGTAATTTTGAACACTTTTGAACAGTGTAAAATATTTATGGAGAACTCATGGAGGAGCCAGAGGAGGTATCTGGGAGGGTACGGAACTCGGCAGTGTTTCCAGCCGAGAGTATAATTAGACAAAACATTTGGATAGACCTTAAAACAATCCCTAACTTTACACGCACGTCTTCACGGAAACACTCAATATAATCAAATAATTTTTTTCATAACGTTGTCCTTCTGTCCGGGTTTAGTAATTATTCCTACTCAACGGCAGCCAACATCCATGTCAGCATCTCCCACGTTTCAATGTCGCAAGTCACAACGATGTGTCTTAAATGAATTATAGGAAGCCTTCCAGACAAAGAATCCTGAATAAAACTTTCTAGTAAGTAGGGATGGAATTTGATGAGTAAGTTGTTCGTTAACGAGTGATTTGTTCGTAAAATACAGTTAAACGTAGTTTTTAGTGCGACTTTTTGAAGGCTTTTATGGTAATTTTTTTGGGTGTAATTTCTCTAAAATTTGGCAGGAATTATTGAAAAGTGAAGTTTGATTGCTAACTTTGCACAATCCAAATGCCCTAGGGCTTTTTAGGGTGCTCAATCCATATATAAAATAAAAAATCCAGTTTAAATAACAAAAACCAAGATTTTACCTCAAATTTTTTTACCAGATTCTGACACCCGAAACTCCAAAAAATCACACTAAAGACAACTCCCAAATTAAATATTTACAACTCCCAGATCTGAAAACATTTAAATTTGATAAGTTAATTTGTTTGGAAATTCCAATCCTGTTTATCAATATCAAATGGCCCCAATTATATCTTTACAAAATCTGTAAAATATGTTAGGAAGAATGATGAGATGGTATATACTGGGTTTTTTATTTCATAAATAAAAGATTTTATTTACTAATTTGATATTCAATTTTATAATAATAATATATTAAATAAATTATATAATTTTGTTATGTTTGTTTGTTAAATTGTGCGAATTTTGAGATGAGTGTATGGTTAATTTTTGGGTTGAGAAATCTAAGTAGTTAAATTACTTAGGGTATCATTCAGCATTGTTCACACCAATTTTAATATGGCTAGATTTTTCCCACAAACTTTCAAACCAATGATCTTCATATCCGAGATTGTTTTAACAATACACACTATTAGTGTCTATTCTAAATCCTGTAAACATAAATTATATAAAAAATAAATGAAACTTAACTTGATATTTAAATTGATTATATTATTATTTATATTTAAGAATTGTTTTTAGTGAAATTTTTTGTATACTGAAAAAATTGAGGTGAAATCTGAAGTTGTATTATTTAAACTGGTTTTTTATTGTATATATAGATTGGGCACCCTGAAAATTTTCTAGAGCACTTTGATTGTGTTAGAAAAAATCACCTTAAAAATTTCCAAAAAACCTCACTAAAAACAACTTGTTTATATTATATTAATATATAGTTTAAATAAATTACATTAAAAATAAATAAAATATAATATTTGAAAACTTGTTTATATTATATTAATATATAATTTAAATAAATTACAATAAAATAAATATAATATGATATTTGAAAGCGGTTGTAGTTGTAAAGATTCATGAACAAAATGGTTGGGAAAATTTATGTTAGGTGAGAAGTTTCAATCCTTTCCGAAAAGAAAAAGACAAAAGAGAAGACAAATTTTCAATACATTTATTCGTTATATACCATGTTTTAATGAAAATTCTGAAATGGCAATTCAATTAATAAATGCCATTGCTATTAATCAATTAATGGCAACTGTACATCTTTGTCGTTGTTTTTTTTCACGTCTCTTTGCTATGTATTGTTTTCCTTGGCGAGTTTTATTTCCACTGCCATAGGCCCATAAATGCGCCCAGGCAGGAAATGCTCATCTTCAGATCAAAACTGTAGATCATCGTGCGGTGAGCATTCCATGCCTGGGCGCATTTATGGGCCTATGGCAGTGGAAATAAGACTCGCCGTTTTCCTTCAAACTAGGGGACCAACAATGTGCATGGCCATTCATTGTGATGCAATCCACATTAAAAGTATTTAAATGTCGAGGAAAAGTTTTGAAATGTTGAAATGTATAGGAAATTGTTTAATAGGGTAACAATTATGAATTTTTTTGAGTTGTTTTTAGTGTGAATTTTTAGATTTTTTGGTGTTGGAATGCAAAAAATTTTAGGTGAAATTTTGATTTGTGTTATTTAAATTGGTTTTTGATTATATATATATATGGATTCAACACTTTAAAAATTCTCTAGGGTTTTTCAATTACCCAAGGTTACCCATCAAGTTTGTGATTTCAATAAATTCCTACTCGATTTTAGAGAAATTAGATCTGAAAAATCCACCAGAAAAACTTCCACAAAATCTCACTAAAAACAACTCGATTTTTTAAAGTCCACCAGAAAAACTTCTAAAAAATATTACTAAAAGCAACTCGATTTTTTAAAGGAGTTGTCTACCGACGCAACAGAATAGCCAATATTTTTTGCGAGAATCTGGTAATATTTTTTGCGAGAATCTGGTAATATTTTTTGCGAGAATCTGGTAATTTTTTTTTCAAAAACCAGGTAGTTGGAGCGTTTGGATTGTATTTTTGATGGTGGAAATTGATTAAGCACCAGCAAAAACCCTTAAAGCCGCAAAACACTGAATTTTAACGACTGTAACACAGAGTTACAAAAATCTTTGCCGAAGTATTTCATAATCTTACCAAAATTTGTTATTCTATGGATTTTTTAGGCTAAGACTTTTTTAATGTATTTATTATTATTTAAATTATGTTCTTTAAATATATGTAAGGGATCAAATTTAATTTACTTATTATTTTTTAATATTGTTAAAAATATGAATATATGTGTGTTAAATTTAAATAGTTAGAGTGTATAGACTTAAGTAGATTTTAAGAATTAAATATTTGCAGGTTTTTGTATCACAAATAAGGAGTTTGATATACACATTTGTGGTTAAAAAATAGATTATTTTATTATTGTTAAACATGTTTTATAAAAGACATTAAATATAATTTTAACATTTTTTAATTAAGAAAGAGCAATAATGTTATGAATGAATGTGTTTTTTGTTTTGCTATGTAAGTTTTAGGGTTTCTATATATTTGTTTACAATTGGCTTTGTGAGGGGGATTTGCCTTTTTTTTAGCTAGATTGTTTTGAGAGTTCATCATGATTATGGATCTATTGGTATTCCTTTTCAATCTCGTCATCTTTGACATCCTTTTCATAAAACAACTAGATGAAGTGGGTTTTTGGGATTGCATCAAACCCTCTCTTGGGTGCATCATAGCAAGCTAGAAATCTAGGGCGTTGCTTTCCAAAAGTGGTGTAAGATCCAAAATATGAGGTTAAATCTAGTAAGATCGGATAATATATATCCAATATTTGTAGGATCATGCTCCAATCGGAAAATTTATTGAATTATGACCCTCTTAAAAGGCTTTGATTGGGTGGATCTAAAATAAATGGAACCCCCAAGGTCAAATAAAATTGGATTTAGGGGCCAAGAGTTTCTTTATAGCCATTTGCTCCAACCTAGAAGACAGATCGAGGGTTCTTGAAAGAGGGTTGTAATTTTTCAATAATGTAGGGCTCTTCATGCAATTTTAGAAGGAATAGTATAATCCAGAGAAGGAAGATTTCCTTGTTATCCCGGTGTGGGTTTGTCTCTTTTCTCTTCCAAAAGAATATTGGAAGGAGGAAACCTTGAAAGCATTGACAATGCCATCGAAAATTTTTTCGAAGTATCATAGGCTACCAAGAGAGGGGTGTATACTTTGTATGCACAAATCTATGTTTATATGAATGTCTCCAAGTCTCTTCCACCATCCAAAGATACTTACTATTAGGATTGTGTTTGGAAGAAGTCTCTAAATTATGAAAATGTCCCATTTATATGAAGACGTTTCCATGAATATGAGCATCTTATTAGGGACTATATAAAAAATACCAAGGAATTGTTTAAGGAAAACCATTATTAGGAAATGATCATTAATTTGGGTAAATTCCCCCAAAGAAGAAGAAATTTGACTTCCTAGGGTACCTCAAATCCTGACTATATCCCCAAATCTGAATATAGGTTCGAGTCTCTCTCCTCTTCGAAGGAGTTTCAAGAGTAAGAAAACATTCAGTCAAGCATGCAACCATAGGAAGGAATCTCTTATAACCCTGTATCAAATCCTACATAATTGTGCAAAAGTCTCTTGAATAACACCAACAAAATCCATCACCACAGGAAATGATTAGATCCCCTTCAAAAGGATCTAAGGTAGAAGCCCTACTAAAAGACATGCATCTGGATGATCCACGACTGATTTCCCTTGTAGAATAATGACGTGGAAAAGATATAAAGGACATGCCAACTCATTAGGGTAGAATTTTGTATAACTCATATCTTTGAAGCAAGTAACTAGGCTTGAGTTCGTCACAGTCTAGTCTTCAGATTCAAACGATGGATTTCAAGGCGGTCTCAAGGAAATACAAAGAGGCCAAAAAATGAGGCCACAAGAGAAATAAGGCATGGATCCAAGAAGAGGATCAACAATTATTCAACTCGGGGAAAGTCATGCCAATGTCAAAGACATTGCCCTCCCTTGAAATATTTAATCCTCAAGGAGTTTTCTACATTGGCATGATTATTATAGCCGTTTTCTAATTTCCTTTTATTGGTAGGTAACTTGTTAGTATAAAGTATCTACTATATTTTAGTCTTCTTTTGAAAATTCCAACTACATGTAACCTTTTCTGATTAATGAAATGATTGTTTTACACCAAAAAAAAATGTTTTATAAAAAAAATAACAATAAGAATTAAATTAGTGCTCATGATTTACATCCTCGTATGGGGTGAGAAGGGAAGATATGTGGGAGGGATGGATGGATGGATCCAATGTTACTCCAAGAAACAAGTGGAGGAGATGTTCCATGCCCCCCATCTCGTTATCCAAGGACGTGACACATATCATAGTACATCACAATTAATTTAGTTATAAAGGCCTACATGGTAAGGAATATCCATTAACTCAATGTGTCATCGCTAACTTATGCTTTCTTGTTCTTTGTTGTCTTGGATCAATACTCCACTCCCTATTATGATGGACACTTCTCTTTTCTTTTCACCTTCTCCCTGTAGCATGGACAATCTCTCTATTTGTATTCCCTAGCCAAATTCTATGAAGTCAACAACGATTGTTTCTTTCTAATTTTGGGAAAAGTTTCTTTGTTTCAAGCATGGATTTTAGAGGGGAAAACTTAAAAACAACCCTTTATTTTCAATTATTTATCCTCTTCACGACCTAGAATGCATGCCTCTTATCATTTCACTATGTTCTCTGAGTTGACTTTTTCTCTTCCACTCACTACCATGACTGGGAAATGGGTCCAATATCATAGGGGTAGTAGCAGACATGGAGATTTCGTTAGGTCAAGAACCAAGTATGAATCTTAATCATCAACTTTCATGTTTTGTGAGAAAATTCCACAGGATATTTAGTGGGATTTGTGGCAAGTCGAGGTATAGATTATTCAAGAAAAAAATTGTCATTCCAACTTAGAGATTTTTGTCAACATAACAACATGGATTCTTGACATTGGCCACATTCATGATTGGAAAAATCAATACCTATGCGGTATTGATATATACTAGTATATGATGATTTTATTGAGAAAAGTCTTGCTTAAGAGGAATGTTGGACACCCAATTCTTTTAGGGTTAGTGTTATAGGGGAACAATCAAAGAGAAGTCTAAGTAACTACTTGGAATGTGAAACCAAGAGTCACTCCAATGTATTATATATGCATTGTTGTAAATAATATTGCATCCACGTTTATCTATCTTGTGTCCATTATGTTTATGTGAATGTATTTAATATGGTGTCAAAACCAAGTTGAGTAACCTTCTTATTCTTCATTGTGCATTTAAGTGTTAGGTTTTCTGCCCTGCCAACTCTGTCAACCCTAACACCTGTTTATTGTCAAACAAAACAACAGCCCGGACGTTTCGAGCTGCTCTTTGATGCCTTGAATAGCGTTGGTCTATGTGTTAGACAACGTGCAATACTCTAACGCTCCTCCTTCTTGACAATATGTCAGATTCTTTGTCCCTCGATGCCTAATCTGCTGCATAGTACGCTGAATCCATACGTTGATCTGATTCCATCTCTGGGTCCCTCAAAATTAATACAGTAAATTAAGTCACCCAATAGATCAACAGTTTCTCCCTTCGCATACGCACCATACAAAAACGCACAATCACCTTCGTGGCTCTCCAAACCGCGTATCCACTGTAATACAATTCCGCTCCATACGCCATTCAACAATGCCAACCCACCTACCGTGATGCGCAACGCCCATACCACCAGTCCTACGAATGTTGATGAAGCTAGTCTCAGTGGGCGAGCCTTATTTCAGTGCCATAGGCCCATTAATGCGCCTAGGCAGGAAATGGGCCTATTTCCTGCCTGGGCGCATTAAGTACGGCCCACTGCAACTCGTTGGTGCATTCAACACTCGGCCCCGGTCATTAACACATACATCCTCGACGCTACAGACTACGTTTTCAAACGTCGATGCGTCCTCCATACGTTGTCGTCCTTCCATTGCCCACTCTGCGTTCTCCATACGGACAGTACACCGGAGGGCGAGCCTTATTTCGTCAACCCTAGCGCCTGTTTATTGTCAAACAAAACAACAGCCCGGACGTTTTGAGCTGCTCTTTGATGCCTTGAATAGCGTTGGTCTATGTGTTAGACAACGTGCAATACTCTTAACGCTCCTCCTTCTTGACAATATGTCAGATTCTTTGTCCCTCGATGCCTAATCTGCTGCATAATACGCTGAATCCATACGTTGATCTGCTTCCATCTCTGGGTCCCTCAAAATTAATACAATAAATTAAGTCACCCAATACATCAATTCGGGCTAACACATCTGGAGCGTACCTGCTCTGGTCCGATGCGGTGGCCCTCCATACGCACTGCTCCAACACAGTCTCTCGGCCCACGCACTGCTCCAACGCAGTCTCTCGGCCTTAGTCTCTTGGCGCTCGGCCCTCGGCGCTCACCTCCCGCACCCTCGAGCCTTCACCTCCACAGCTTTGCAGAACGCTCTCTTAGCTTCCACGGCTTGGAGTTGTTGTCATTGCATCGGATACATTAAAGGATGTGTTGGAAGCTTAAGCCAAAACCGTTGCTTAATTTGCACGCAAGCATGGAAGCCCCCGCTGACGTGGTGCTCCACCACTTTCCATGCAACTCTTCTTTATTATGAGACGGAGACGGAGTAGTCTATAGTGAGATTTTTTCGAAGGATTTTACAGTAGTTTTTTCCGGTTTATTTTTTTTAAATTTCAGCAGGAATTTATTGAAAACAGAAGTTTGATGGGTAATCTTGCACAATCGAAGTGACTTAGGGATTTTTTAGGGTGCTGAATCCATATATATAGTCAAAAAACCAGTTTAAATAACAAAAATAAAGATTTTACCTCTATTTTTTTCATCGGATTCCAACACATGAAACTCCAAAAAGTCGCACTAAAGACAACTTCTTATGAAATTATTTCCATACTGCATACATCAGATTGAATCCATAAATACGAGGAGGAAGCAGTCGGCTAAAGGACACTGAGCAAAAGGCAGAAAAACGTGTTCGATGTATTCATGTTGTGTTTGATTGCAATTGGGCCATTCATGTGGACTGTTATTTGGGCCATTCTTTTTGTTGTCCACAAGAATATGTTCTGCTATTTGATCCATTCATGCTTCGAAATTCTAGAATGAAGGCCTCTTACAACACCAATATTATATTTCTCTCCTACATAAAATTTCGTGAACGCGTGTAGGATCATATTTTATTTCCACACCGCTCAAAGTAACAAAATGCACTAGACAAGATTGATTTTTTGCAGCTTCAGTCAGAGCTACAACGAGATGAGATTCACCTAGAGAGTTGTCACTCTGAATTTGTTTTTGTTCAGAACATGGAGACAAACTCCCAACAACGACAAGAAACTTTTCAAATCATTGAGCCTAGTACAAGAGCAGATTTGAATGCAGAATAAAAATCCAACCTACACTTCTGAAGCCCATTATCAGACCTTGGGAAGAGCTTGTCCACAACAAGCACATAACTAGTCTCGGATATGACAATGATGTGTCCTTTCATATTCCAGAGTACTCCAAGCCCATCAAATTTCAGAGTGTCATATTTCTTCATGATAACTCACCTTCAATTGTTCCAGATTCTACTCCTCTTCCACAACAAATTGTGAAATGCCAACACTGTAACCGAGTTGGGCATATGAAAGATCATTGTTTTGATATACACCCATGCAAGCAGTGTGGCCAACACACTCACTCTTCACACATATTCTTCAAAAGCAAGCCTCCTACAAGAGCAATATAATACTTAAATAAGCTATTTTTAAATATCCATAGAAAAATATCTTTCAATATAAACCTCATATATGTATACATATAGAGAAAAAAAACTAGAAAAAAACATTAGTCACATTTTAATAAAGAGACTTGTAAGTCATTTGATTCTTAATTTAAAATTAATATCTCACAAAATATTATTAATAATAAAATAAATTTTCCCTGATTTGGGTGTTGGAATTCAAGACAATGGAGGAGGGGAGGGGGGGCTTGCTGCCTCTTATCGCATTTAAGAGGGGACGTAGCATGACCAACCCACCTCATGCATTCACACATATAAACAATTATTATCTTCTTTCACAATCTGAGGCAGAATACTCTCCATCTTAGCACTCTGTGTTGAGAGACCTTGGTCTCATGTTAAACTGATATGTGTGTGACATCCCTCGGTTGCAGTTAGGAAAATTACTCCCTGAAACAAGTAGTGTGGGGCTTAAAACTAGCTACTAGAATTTAGGGTTGTGTAGTAAGTTTTGTATTTTCACTCTGGTGCAAAGGACAACATATTTCCATGTCTAAGGCTCAACACACATGGTAATTCTTGTAGGTTTAGTTTCTGGGGACATTAATCTCCAATGTGTGTGATGTACATTGAACAACAATGAGGGGAGAAGGCCAAGGACAACAGTGGAGGAACTCTCTGGGATGCTGACGACAATTACAACGACGGGTATAATAAGGGAGGGAGGTGACAACCGTTAACTTGTCACAAAAACATAGGTTCAAGCCAAGTGGGTTGGCCAACATTGGGTAACTCATCTTATCTTCAATTCCTTATGTGTTGTCAAGTTCTTTACTGATTTACCTTTTATTTGGTGGTTTTTGGTATGTAGTACTCAAACCAAAATGGGGGTAAGCATTGGTTTTGGTATCCTTGTCTCTTGGTGGTTGTTGGACCTTTCCTAGAGTCCTTTATTTGCCTCCCCTCAATCACTCCATCTCAAAATAAGCTAGCATAAACTCCCATGTAAATTTGTGTTTCCATGGGCTTTATTTTTATTTAGTTTTCTAATTTATAGTCTCCCTGGTTTTTGGGATTTTTGGACGATATTTTTATCAAGGTCCTTGGAAACCAGATGCAACATGCCTCAACAAAGGATGTGATGTTTTCAGATGTTTGGTGGTATAGGTATTGATAGTCTACTGCAAGCCCAAGCCCAAGCTCGCAGCGTCCATTTTTCACTCCTCCACTCCTCTGGAATCCAAAGGGAAATTCATCAAATTGAAGCTTTGACAATTAATGGCCGACAAGTCTACTCAGACTCAAAAAGTCAAGCTAAAGTAGAAAATAGGGTTCCTAACCTTGGACACATTAGCGGAAGACGAAGCTAATATTTGAACTAGATTACTCTCCACAAGAAAATGAAGACACTCTTGCGTAGGGTCCTAAAGGAAAAACATGAATACCTCAACAATATAATATCTTTCCTGAATGAAATTCAACATTTCTAATGTCATCAATGCTCCTATTTTTCCAGTTTCGATGCTTGGCCTACTCACATAGAAGGGCATCTCCAATGTGGTACGAAACTCACAACACCAACAATAACCAACGCTTAGGATTCACCTTCGGTTACTTCATATGATTCTTGATGTTATGTTTAGCCACTTGACGCATGTATTTTACATATATAGTAGTTTAGTTTATTTCAATTGTCATGGAATTAATAGTGATAGTTGTTAACATTTTGATAAATTTAGACTATTGTCCATTGTCAATAATATTGGTTTCCCTTAAGGCAGACAATAATTGGACATATTATAAACAACGTTGTCTGTGTTTGTATGAAGATATTTTGAGGCAATATAATTTCAAATTGACAAAAAAATAATAGTAATAAAAGAACTCTATTTGGGTGATAAATAAAATACTATAATACACCGAGTTAAATAGTATTGATGTATATTTCAAAATATATTAATAAGAAAAAAACAAATAAATATATTTAGGGATAATGTGATCCATAAGTAAAATATTTTATTGTACATGTTAATTAAAATATTCAATGTCAATTATGTATATATTATATATGGTTAAAAAACCTATGTGTCTATTATATAGATCAATTAAAAAAAATTATTATAAATAAAACATTTCAAGTAGTGTTGTCTCAGAGTGACAACTCAATTGGTGATTGAAGTAATGTGAAATCTATGGAAATTGAGAGATCCAAGGTTCAAATCCCCCTACCCGTGACCCGGTTTACGGAGAGGAGGACAGGGCGTAGACCCCCAGAGGATTATTAGTAGTTACGTGTAAAGAAGACTACTAGGTTCCTCCGGGATACCAAAAAAAAACAATTCAAGCAGTCTTAATATCTTACATATTGGCCCTTTTTCAAGTATATTTTCTAGTAAATTTTGTCCAAAATCTCGTAAAGATTTCATAGACTCACACATTTAAGTTGTGTAGTATACACAATTCAAGTGCCAAAGAGGATTTTCAAGGCATATTTATAACTGATATAGGTTCATCTTAACCATGATTACCAAGCATTGGAAGGGATCAAATCACTTGAGGTATAATTTTTTTTTATTATTATAATTTTGTACTCTAAAAAAAATTTGTACCTTAAAAAATGTAAATGTAATCTCTCTTGACACTTAATAAATGTACGATTAAGATAAATCTTTATTGATATATAATTTTGAGCCCATTCTCTTCCATAAATGAGAAAATAATTATATATATATGGTTACCACTTTATGGTATAAATTTCTAATGTTTTGATGAGTTTACTACCTCCATTTAACACACCTTTTCAATGAGTGTAATTTAGCCGTGTCTTCTCTCAATTTGTTTTAATATATAGAATAGTGTGTTTAAATAAATACGATTAGGGTATGATGTTTTTATTTTTATTGATTTAATAGTGAGGAAATGCTAATAACTAATTATCTATTTTATTTGGTATATGTTTCTGTATTGATTGCATGTAAATATTTTGGGGAATATGAGAGGCTTCTATTGTTGATAATTGAGAATTTGATTGATGACAATATTAAAAGTTGTCCACTTTATATTCTCAATGTCGTTGAAATTAAGTGAGCATTTATAGCAGACATTAAGCCTCGGCTTGCTGAAACACTTCTTGGAATCTTCCTCTAGATTCAATAGGTGTTGCTATGAAAAGTTTTGAGTCAATCTCTTCATCAAATTTGGAAGATGTTGTGGTATCTTCTAATTGGTTTTGTTGAAGAATTTGATTTATGTTCTTAAGAAAAACTTCCTCCTTAAACTTTATCCATAAAAAGTTAGGCATTCCCAAACATAATACCAAAAATAATATTTAGTTGAATCAAACTTTTGACAAAAACATGCTTAAAATTTTGGGAGATTTCAAAGAGTTAAAAATAAACTCTTGTTCAATATTTACAATTATGACTATTGCAAAATATTTAAATTCATGCTCTACTTTTCGACCTTTGGACATAAGTTTATAATAATACATTCTCAACAACACTAGTACATGGTGAATAAATTTGTATATTTATATTTATAAAAATACAATTTCCTTTATAGAATTAAATGTTGCAATGAAACAATCAAAGGAAGTGGTTGTCTTCCACAATATACCACTACAAAAATCTATTCAAAGAAATATTAAAAAAAAAAAAAAAAAACTTATTGGTTTAAAATACCAATACACTTCTTTTATGTTGATTTTATTGCATAAAATAAATTATAATGCATTTTTTTTCTAGGATTTTCACCTTTTATTCAATAAAATAATCTAAAATGTTACTTAGTAATATATCTAGAAGAATTTATTTATGTGGATAACTTTAAGAAGCATGTTCAAAAATGAATGATACGATATTTGTGAATGATACCATATCTGTAGTGTTTGTTAGAGAAAAAGTGAATGTATATAAGAAATAATTTGAAAATGTTAATGAATAAATTTGTATTTACATATTATTTTGAATGATATAATATTTTTTTATAATTTAAAGTTAAATTAGTGTTTAGAGAACAAATATGAAATTTAATGATAATGATAATTTAATTTTAAGATTATAGTTAAATAAGATATTAAATTGGTTTATAACATATTTCTGTTTATGATTTTTTTAAAAATAAATTTAAGTTTAAAGTGTATAAAGATATAATTTTTTACTTTATTACACTATAAATTTAATTTAATAAACTTTTACAAATAAACACATTTATTAACCATTAAACTTATTATAAATATGAGAAAAAAATACTTTATGTAAATAACATTCATATTAATATACCATCAAACCCATTTAAGGCATCTCAAAAAATGAAATCCACTTATTATCCCTATCGCAGGCACGATATAACGCATTCGATATATGCGTTGACTTTTGATTAAGTCTTCTTTGACCAAAAATTAAATGAAAATTTGTAATGTTGATATTATAAAAAAAAATCAAATTAATTATTTAATTATTTTAATTCTAAATTTTTTATTCCCTAATGGAGGTGGACAAACGTTAAATGGAAACCAATATTTCAGCTGCTATTCGCCCATTAATGCTGTTAAGAGTATTAATGGGCATACCATGGGCATGGACATGGCATCGATCATCAAGAGTGGATAGTTTATGAGGTCTGACAATGAACAGGGTCTGACAACGAACAGGACACGGCAAAAAATCAATTCTGACGTCTGACAACGAACAGGAAACGACAGCGCGGCAAATTCCGTCAATTTGAAATTTGAATTTATCTGCATTCACACAAACCATTGCAATGTATCTGCATTTTTTATCCCAAATTCATTCACTGCAAATATAGCAAATTTGATGATATTCACACTGATTCATTCATTCATGTTATTCAAATGCAGTTCGGATTCAAATCGCAGACGCTGCATTGCAACTAGTCTGGTACAGCGTGTGTACATCTGGAACGCGAGCAGGACCGCAGGTTCGGCAGCTATGCTGGTGGGGGTTTTTCAACTTCAACCTTCTTCAACCACTCGTAGAATTAGCTGAGGGTGGCTGCATTTTCGACGCAGTGTACAAAAGGAGCAAGAAGATGGCAGACTTCCAGTTCCACCTGCAGGGTGTGCCAAGATCATGGTGGCCTTTAGAGGAACGATTACTAAACTCTTAAAAAGGTGGGCGTTGTCACTGAGTTTGGAAAAGGATGTGACATAATTGTTGATAATCATAATCGAATGCATCAAGATTTTAAAGCTATTAAAAGGCTGTATAAGTATCTACAGGCTTCAAAATGGAAGACTCATGATAACACAATGTTAAAAATTTGGATTCCGAATGATCGTTGGCATGACGCAAGTTCATGTTTCGTCCATGATGTGGATGGTATTTTCAAATCAAGGCTAAAGGTATTAGAAAGCTAGTATGATGAGCCATTGCTACTTGAATTCCTCTCCAAATGTTTGGGTGTACCCAGCCATCCACGAATGGAAGACTACTGCTCCCTGTGGCAGGAATGGGCAGGGAATTCCAGGCATCGTATATTAAAATAAGAATGTTGTTTGGTGTGGAAGCATATTGTACAAAACTGGTCATCTTCCTCCTTTCGTATATCGCAATATCTTAAAACCGATGGTCACTGTAAAGTGCCAGTGTGCACAGATGATGGAGATATTCTTGTTTCTATGGGAGACAAAGCATTTGTCCCTGATGACTTGCAGTTGAAAGAATTCTTCAAAGAAGATTCAGCAAGATTAAATTTTACTTGGCACCTGAATCCCTCTAATCCTGAAATACCTCTGGATATGTTGCTTTCAATTTATAATAATCTTGGAGTTAAAAATCTATGACAAGCGGGGCGCAGAATAGAGATCTCTGCTCCAGAGAATGTGCCTTTGGAAAAGCTGACACCAGGGGAGGGGATATTGGGGATGGGATTGTACAAAATACTTATTGCATATCTGGCAAATCCTTCCTTCAAAATTCGAGCTGATAAGAGACATCAGATTGTGAAAGGGTTTCTGGATTGTCCAGTCTATGGAGTGAATAAACCCCTCGATGCAATATTCTTTGTTATTGGCAAGAGAAACTGGTGAAGCGGAGAATATTCAAGTGAAAACAACGAGAATGGTGTGATGGGAAAAGGAAAACAAGAGATTACTCATACAAACACCTTATCCTCACAATAAAAAAGAAATGATGTTGTTTGCCACTACTTTAGTAAAATTCCCTGATCTAGTGGCAGGACTATGTGAGATAATTAAAGATGATGTTTTGTAAATTTTCACTTGGAAGCAGTGGATTTCATGCTAAGGAGGAAGAATTTTCAGTTGTTTATGGAAAAGCTCTTTCTTTCTGAATTTCTGAAAAAAGGAGGCTTCTGGCTCAGAATCATCTACATCTGTGGTTACATGGTTACATTGCGCAAGAGGAAGAGGAGTCTCTAACTTAGTGAGGCCGACAGGGTCATTTCAACAACGTTCAGCTTTCAGAGAAAGAATGTCATTTGGCCCTTCAAGTTAAAGGAGAACATCTGTAATGTGAAAAGTGCTGGTGAACCATCAAAATCAATGCATTCCAAATCAAATGAATTAGACATTGTGAATGCTGATATGGTTGCTTTCATTCCATATTTAAGTTTTTTAGATTTTTGGTTCAGTTTTGCTTAGTTGTTGAGCTGTACCATTTCAGTCGAAATGGAGAAGCTGTTTTATTGACATATCAGAAAACCGAAATGCTTTTGACTGGAAAACTTCATGAAAGAGTCAAATAGGCTTTTTCTGGATCTTGTTTTTTTAATGAGCATCGTTGTTATTTTGGAATTGTGAGATGCTTTTATTGTTTTGTCACATAATATTTAAATTCTTTTACTAGTCTATTGGAGAGTTTAATTATAATGTTAATTCATTAATTTTGTAACTATGTTCTTATTTTAAGTGTATTTAATTTTTTTAATTGAGTGTCTGAAAGATTATTATGAAGTTACTTTTGGTTTTCAAGTTCCTGTGGTTATTGTGGATAATCCGCAAGCTCTTCAATGAAGTTAATTATTAATTTTATAATTAAACTTTTATATAATTGACTTTACATAAATTCAAATTATTTGAAAAATATTTTATTTAAAACAATTTTTTAAACCGAAGGAAAATCGCAATAAAAAGGAAATTATATATTTTTATTTTTCACTTGCCTTTTTTTTTTTAAATTTATTAAAGTAAAAATATTAAAGTAATATTTTTACCTTCAATAATGTTGAAAATTCATTTTTTTCACTTTTTGAATTCTCATATATATGACTATATATATTTTAAATTTATATATTTTATATGAATATTTAAGTTTGGTTATCATTTTCATATAATTTTTTAAATTGGATTATTCAGAGATATATAATTGTTATTATTATTATTATTTTTTAATAAATTTTATTTATTTTTTAATTATTGAATTTCAAATATATTATTAATTTGTTTATCATTATTTATTATAAAGTTATATAATTTTGATTGTCATTTTTCTTAAACTAATAATTTTATATATAGTGTTTTTTTTTTACAGTTATATATATAATTATAAGTGTACTCCATGGGACCCCGTTCCAATAGGCCCCAATAAAAACATCAAAAAATGTACCTCAGGAGACTCCGCTCCAACAAGCCCCCAACACAAACATGTAACTCGTCTCAAGTCATTGTGGTGTCTGCTCCTTCATCTTAGCTTGGAGCGTAGTGACAATAGATTTGAGAGGGAGCACCATTTCCAGGCTCTATGGAGCAGCACCCTGCACTTCAATGACTAACTTCTTCGTGGTGGGCCCTTCAGTGGCCAGCTCGATACTCCTCTGCAGCTGCTGAATGGATTTTAATGTGTTGTCCAAAGTCTGTGATAGATGGAGAGCCTCCTCGACCCATGGTTGCATTCGTGCCTCTAGTAGTTGCTCTTTGCGATGCAGGTCCTCGATCATTGTTTGGATTATCCGGCCCTCCGATAAGCAAGCGAGGCACTGTGTAAGAACAAGAGTAGGTGGCAACGTTCTAATTTTAGCAAACTATTGCTCCTTTATGCGTAGCTCATTGCACAGTTGTTGTACTACAGGGTCATTTTGAACTGAAGTCCAGACGCCCATAGCCTAGTCCAAAAGTTTGTCACACTGCGTGATTGTGGCAATAATACTATCGGTGGCCTGCTTCACTTTGGTGACCCACTTGGCTCTGACTTTAGGCGGCGTTTCAGATTGCAACTTCATTTGGAGATCAGCAATTTGATGTTCAAACTTAGCTCGAACGATTTGAAATTCGATGCGTGAGGCTTTTAATGCGGTAGCCAGTCTGTCCAATTTCTCCTCTGGGACAGTTGTGGCAAGGATTGCGGGCACTTCACTGCACATTTGGTGGATCTTTACTTCAAGCGCAGTGCGCTGGGCTTCGGCTTTGCGACAGGATTCTTCTGCTGCTTGTTGTTTCTATTTTGCTTCCGCGGGCTACTGCTTTGATTCTACAGCAAAGGTGTGAGCATGGGCCTCACGAAACTGAAGTTCATCGGCAATCATACTGTGCATCATGTGCAAATTTCCTGTAGGTAAAACATACAAGTTAATATTAATATCACCAGCACCTTCGCCTAAGGTCAACATGGATGGTCGGCGCAGGGATTTGAATGAGACGAACATCTATAGTTGTTGGTAAATCTATGTCTATCAGCTGCGCACTGGTGACATGCATGCTTGTCTGTGTCTGGCTCGCTTGAGTAACACTCGCCTGAATTAGGCTCAATTGTACTTTTAATTCATGGATGCATACCTGTACTGCCTCCAACGCAGTCTTGTACTGCACTTCCATATCTGACCATATGCCTTCTGTCGCAAATGTGACTGTGTTTGCGATTTCATTCAAGTCATCCTCGGTTAGCATAAGGACCTCCTCGCCAGTGTCTTTAGATCCTTTCCTTTTCTTCTCTGAACCTCCAACAACCTGAGAACAACGCTTCATGCTTTTGGAAGACTGTGCTTCCACTTGTTTTGTTGTTTATATTGGCGCAATGTCGTTTTTCTCAGGTTCAGTGTCTTTCTTCAAGTCAATAGTTTCGTTAGGGGTGGTTGGTGTGGCTTCTTTCTCTGTCGGCTTTTCAATTAGCTTCTCTGGCTAGGTAGCAGTGCGCGGCTTGGTAGGTGTTTTCAGAAATGATGCACCAAGCTCCAACCATGTTGGCGGCCACTTTGCAATAATGCGTATAAGATCGTCCTCCGTGATGAGATATGTTAAGCCATACCAAACTCCCTCCACTACGCCTTTCGCGCGGATGTGCATATTTTGGAAAGTGGCCTTGAAATCCGTTATCATCTTGTATTGTTCATACAACGTCAGAGATGACCTTGGTTTAGACTGCACGACCTGATAAAGTGAGACATCGAACAATACCCAGAAAATTTTATTCTCCATGGCAGGTGTGGGGTCTCATGAATTCCAAAGGGTAGCGTATCGCACAGCCTCACACATCTGTGGCTCTATCTCCAGAAACTGTGTTTCCTTTGTGGTCTTCCACCCAATTAAGGTGATTAAAAATAACAACCAAGAATAATAAAAATGCTTTCCCTCTTCCTGTGTTTCACGGACATTCTCCAGAAATTCCTTTCACAAGTAACAGGACCAATTGTAGATCATTCCTTTGTTGCACTGTCCTGCAAGAGAAATTACCTACGCATGAATCTCCTTAGGCCTACACTTGTGCATCATCTTGCAGGACAAGATGAGCATTCTGAACAAAACAACGGGGTCATTAATATCACTCACCACAAATCCTCTGCTTTTGTGCGAGAATTGGTACTTAATTAGCTTTGATATTTTGCGACCACTTTTTCTTGCGCTTTTCCTCCAAAATCGGCCATTAAATCTGCGCCTTTATCAGGTAGGTCGATGATCTTATGGATCAGTGCAACATCAATGGGAATAAGCTCTCCCAACCATAGTGCATCATCATGCACGAGCATGAGCAATTAACGAACACATATGTCGTTTATCGGGTTGTGCCCGAAATGAGGGATCTACAGTGAGTTTAGGAGGCCTACCTTGTGCAAACCCAACACCCATATTTTTGGCTCTAAGCGCACAATTCCTCCTTCATACTGAACATGGTCTAAATAAATCTCTAGTGCAAGTTTAGGGAACTTATCAGTATCTATGATGTCCCAATTCTCCATTCGCAACTGCGACACTTTTTCAAACATTTCGCCTTCCACTGGGATGTTTTCCATAATCAATGGCATATCAATACTTGAGCACACCTTGTAAAGATCTTTGGGAACTCGTACTGTCACTTTGCGTGTGTCAACAACCACAATAATGGGGCGTCTTCGACCACATCTTCCTCTTCCTCCATAATTTTCTCAGGGATCTCTGCCATTGGTCTTTTCTGATGCTCAACTGCAGTACAACGCCGCTTTGGAGTCTTTTCTCATGAGGATTTCCTTGTTCCAGATGTTTGAACCTTCTTAGTTTTTTTGGGCACAAGGGTTTCAACCATCGGTGCAACAGGAACCTCTGGCATAGTAGTATCATCTCTGGGGCATGTAGCGGTCACGATGGGCAGAATTACGTAACCCAAACCTCTTTGGCGCAACTCCTCCTCGAATCCCGGATCCAAACCAGTCATAGACAATGAGTATGTTGTAGAAATCAAAGATTTTAGGGCAAACAATTAACTCAGAAAGCAAAGGGAACTATTTCAACCCCATAGATCATATTTATACTTTTGGCGCATATTCAGTGGTACCTTATGCATTAATGTGTCTTCATAAATGACAAAACGATCCCAAATCTAGCAAAATCCTTCATTAATTGCAACCTAGATGCTCCCATAAATTGTAATAAAGTTGTCTTTTGCAGATTTACAGTTCCAATGGCTAGTTTTTGGCACCTCTTCGACCTAGTCAACCTCCTCGCGTAACCACCATGTACGCGTCACACCTTCTTGCGCATCATATATGCATACTCTTGGAACAACACCAACCACCTACAGATCGCCCCCCCCTCCCCCCCCAACACAGGCTTATTGACCATGTATTTCAAAGCAGAGTGGTTGGTGACCAACTCTTCCTTCAGTAATTCAAGATTCATCTGACATTCCTCATTCCAATAGAACTTCGCATCCTTTCTGAGAAACTTTTTTATGGGAGCAGTTATCAGTGCATAGTCCTGAATGGTCCTTCAATAGTAGCCAACATGCCCCAATATTGAGCGCAATTGTTTAACATTCTCAGGTGAAGCGATTGAAGGATCAAAAACTATGTGTTGTCCCTCTGATTCCATAATCATGAGATTCCTTGGACTCTCTTCACTATCTTCAACCATTGAATTTCTGCAATTCACAATATCCTTCATCTACGCATCCTAGCCTGGTGGAGCGCACTTGATTGCAGGCTTTGTTACATCAAAGATCACTTCTTGAATATTATGCAATGCTTTGCCAATATTATCAAACCCACTCTCAAAGTTGAATGTCAGAATGAAATTCTCTGTCAGGGCAGACCATTCAATAATACCTTGGTGAAACTCTGTCTCCAAATACCAATCAGTAGGCACCTTCCCCAATTTATGAATGAACATGTGGACCCATTTAGGTCTCGGTTCTATGCCCCATACCTAATTCCATTTAACCAAATATCTGTGCGGATCATCCTTTCCAGGGTAGACTTCTTCCATTGTGATGGTTGGACATTCAAAGCATAAAATCATCATGTGTGCACATTCATCCCAGTGGCCCATGTTTTCTTTATGAGTCTCCCACCATCTTGTTGGAGTAGCGCGCAGTCCGAGATCCAAAGCATGGAATCTTTTTCCTTCTGGTAAAGTTCTTTCAAGCTTTCCTAAAAATATGTTTACAACAGTTAAACCATCATAATGCAATAATTCGCATACCTCAGATGTTATGCATCAAAGAGATCTGGTCACACGATTGCATCGCAGCACAAATACTTCATGCAACTAGTTCTACCAATTTTCTAATTCTTCATAAGAATATGAGAAACAAGAGTTGTCGTTATCCCAATTAAGATTTCCATCTACAATAGGGTTTATCCAATCTTCTTCTCATAGAGTCATCTTACAAATATTATCAACATCATCATCAACACACACAGTCTCGGTGTATCTCTTTCCTTCAGCAGGGTCAAGGGGAATGATGATTATGGTTCCATTATTTTCAAACTCCAATCTTCGCTTCTTCAGGTTTATGACACCCTCCATATCAATAGCCCAGTCCAATCCCAACAGCGCAGGATAAGGATTGGTATCATCTACAATTTGAATAACTTCAAAGTTTTTCATCACCTTAACATCCTTAGTACTGACTACGACCTGCGAAAACCTTCCCAATGGAATGATTTTATTTTGATTTTCCATGTGAAATTTAATGGTAGACCATTCGAGCTTTGGATATCCCATGCATTGCCATGTTTTCTTAGGTAGGACACTTGCATCAGACCCAAGATAAAAAATAACTTGATCCATTTCGTAAGCACTGATCTGCTCGCTCATATGCATCTCTCAACCTGTCCTCTTCTTATTCTTATAGATTTTGTTGACAACTTTTTGTTCTACCAACGGTTGTTCCTTCTTTGTGCAATTATCGATCAGAGCCTGAAGGTTCTCAAGCATATTTTTGTTGCGCAATAGCTTAATGAAATCTTGTAGAAATTGCTTGATTTTTGCATCTACTCTAATCTCCTTCAGTGATCTACTTGATGTTGATGCATTTCCCTCTGCAAATTGTTTCCACGCTTCAACAAAAGTTTCTTTTATGCGCTGAAAATCAATTCCATATTGATTCTCATGGGCCTTATGAATCCATAAGTTAGTAGCCAGTTGCTTCCCCTTATCTTCATTAGTGGCTGCATCGCTCCTAGTGACCACATTTATGCTAGGATCTTCTTCACGGGTTTCTGCTCTAACCATCTGAAGATTCTGCGTTGGAGTCTGCATCTTTTTCTCCTGCATTTTAGCAATAAAAACAAGGAAATCTTCTATCACATGGTCAAATTGTCTACAATACCTGCATGATTGTCATGCTGGATTTGGACAACGGCGTGCATAGTGACCAACATCTCCGCAGTTGTAGCAAATAACTTACCCCCTTCCTCGACTAGCTGATCTTCCTCCTCTACCATGAAATCCACCACGCCCTGAGGGAGATGCTGGTGAGGTAGGTTTGACCCACATTCTATGTATTTTAGCTTTATCCAACATCATATCATAAGTGTGACAATGTTTCTCATCATGTCCTAACGACGAGAAAAATCTACAAAACAACTGCTTCAGCTCTAGTTGATACTTTCCAACTCTTGGAAAGAACTCTATTTCATGCAATCCCACAACTTGACAGATTGTGCACCATATTGTACTCTTCAGTGCACTAGGTCCTCCAACGTTCAGATAATTATTGAAGACAACACATTGATCCTTATGGTGCCGAGCAACTTTACATTTTATGCACCAAACCTCTGCGCATACCTCCTTGCCCTTGTCTTTGCGCAAACTCCGAATCTCCAAATGCATGGCTTCCAACTGATTATGAATTTGTTGAGTTCCAAGTGCAACAAGTGTTAGGGTAGCTTCTAGTTTCATCGCAACCTCCACAGCCTCAACCTATGTGGAAAGCTTTTGTTGACCCAAGGGTTGGCGCAGATGTGGGAGCAGCATAGCAATAAATCACTCCTTGTGTTGGGTATCATCGATGATAAATATACCATATCTGATAGTGCACTTCAGCCTTTGATCTGCTTCCAACACATATTCATTTACCTCCTGATGAACCTCCTTCATTTCACTAACCAACCGCGCATATGATTTAGGCTTCTTGAATTGTTCTTTTAGGGCATCCTTTATTTGATCCAGACTGGCATTAGGTTTTGATTGAACATATCTGATATACCAATCTAATGCGCGATCTTGGAAAGTGTTACACAACATTTTATCACCATCCCTACAATCCCTCGCCCCATAAAAGAAGCTCTGAAGATCTAGGGGAAAATTTGTTTGGGTCCGAGGTAGTCAAACTCTGTAGTGCTCAAGATCTCATAATTTGCAACGGTTTAAAGAAGTGGCCCAATTCTAGCCATATGACATGTATCCATGGGTTTGGTAGCAACGTGGTAGACTACGTTATTTCCGATATCCCATTATACAACTAAATAATAAATTTTGGCATCTTAAATGACCACGAGCCTGACTCAGATAATAGACCTTTAATTATATCTCTCAATTTTATCATGCATAGAGATCCCATAGAAGATCATCCTTATAGCCCAAAGAACTTAATCTTTGATAGAAATAAAAATGATATTTTTCTAAATGAATTAAAATTAATTTGCTTCCTTTATCTAGTATAGACAACATAAAATACCTCTATCATAATTTTACTGCAACCCTCTCATTTTCTATTAACAAGTTCTCAATTGAAGTTTCAAGTAATAAAATAAATAACACAACCAACCCTTGGTATGATAAAGATTGTAAAAGTGCGAGGAGAGAAATTAAGGAAGATGTTGATGAGTCCCTTAAAATTGGCAAGGTAAAAATATACAAAGCCCTAGCTAAAAGGAAAAAAATGCAGTATATTCATAAAAGACAAGAAAATATCTTACGCCTCTCTAAGGTAGCTCCTAAGAAATTCTAGAGGCAGATTCTAACTAGAAAAACTAAAGATAATAATAGAATTGCTTTACATGACTGGAATTCCTATCTTAAAAAGCTTTATGATTCTCCAAATGTTATAGATAAATTTGAAACCCTGCTCACAACAGAAGAAGTTTTCTCATTAGAAGACATAGATTTTGTGGTTAAGCACCTAGAAAATGGAAAAGCTGCTTGGACATTGAAGGTTACCAGGCAGAAATCCTAAAAATTGGAGATCTTGTCCTCATCCCTCACATCCACAAGCTTTTCAATCGAGCAGTCAAGCAAGGGTTCCCTAAACCATGGAATCAAAGCCTCATTATTCCTATTTTTAAAAGTGGGGATACAAATAACCCCTCTAATTATTGGAAAATTATGATTAGCCCTCTCTTAGCCAAGTTATATGGTATTATTTTGGAAAAGAAGATGAGCATATGGCTTGAAATTGAAGGTAAGCGGGCTAAAGGCCAAGAGGGTTTTAGAGGGCACCACTCAACAACGGACCACCTTGTTACACTTAGGATCATTGTGGAGGAACATTGTAATGACAAATCCAATATCTTTTGTTGTTTTATGGACTTTAGAAAGGCTTTTGATACGATGCCTAGAAATAACCTATGGAATAGATTAGAAGAGCTCAAGGTTCCTTTCGAGTTGAGAGTTGCCACTATAAGGTTATACGGGAATGTGATTGTCAAGTTTAAGAGCAATGAGGGGTGGTCGAAAGATATTAAGTGTAATATCGGAGTTAAACAAGTTTTCCCCCTCTTCCCTACCCTATTTGGCATTTATATCGACAAGCTAGAAGGTTGTTTAGAGGAAGCAGGTTGTGCTGGCACGATCTTAGCTGGAATAGTCATCATCCTTTTTCTCTATGCTGACGATATTGTTCTTTTGGCAAGGTGCCCATCTGATCTTGATAAGCAACTATGACTTCTTAAGGATTTCTTCTCTAAGATGGGTATGATTGTTAACATTGACAAAACAAAAGTTATGATTATCAAATCCAAGAAGGGCACTTACACTAATTTTTTGTATGACAATAGCAACTTGGAGGAAGTGTCTTCTTACAAGTACCTTGGAATTGATATTCATGACAAGCTCAACCGGAACTATAGCATTGAGAAAATGATTAATGGAGGGTGGAAAGCTTATTTTGGTCTTGAAAATAATTGTAAAGCGGAAAATCTTATGATGTGGGATAAAAAGAAGCTCTTCTTTGAAACTCTAGTCACTCCTGTTATCTTGTATAGATGTGAGATTTGGGGTTGCAGCATCTCTAGAGAATCTTGGAGAAATATTGAGAAAATTGAGAAGCGTTTCATAGTAATTTTTAGGATATAAATTATTTTTATAATGACACCGTTTTGTGAACTTAATTGAAATTTTGATTATTTTATGTTATTAATATATTTTTAAATAAATTATATAATTTTTTTAACGTTAATTATATTATTATTTTAATGTTAACTATTATTTTGCCTCTCTGGGGTGAATGAACGACGTGAAAAGGGCTTAGGGGAGGGTTTCGTTCACCTCAATAATGCCCTAGATCTTTAAAGTGGGGTGGCGCAGCACACCTTCGCGATGCAATCAAATGTGCTACTAATCTAGGTGGATATTGGTTGCCACCCACCTATTCCACTTGGGGCCCCACCATTGTCTCTTTCAATGTTTCAGTTTCGGCATAAATTACTATTTTAGCATTTTTTTGGGTCCTGAACTTTCGGAGCTGTTTTGAGGCCCTAAACGACGTTTTTTGGGCATCGCGCCTCCGAAAAATTTGATTTCATTTTTGAATTGATATTCGCAGTTAGCAGTTGTAGTCCTCAGATATATATTTCTAACGATGTAACATGTGCGTCAATTGGAGATAGTATGCCAAAGTTATGACCCCGGGAAGTTGAAACACCAATTTACCCAAACGAGCCCCATAGTTTTGGCGCTTCATCTCCTAGGGTTAGGTTTTTGGATGTTTATGGTTTTCCATTGTTTCTATAATAAATAGGCCCTCGAGCCTCATTGTAACACAATTCAGAGGCCTGTAGCTGCCACATCTCTTCTTAGAGATAAGCTACCAGCGCCCTTGCTAGTTTATTTCCATTCTGTCTGTAAGCAAATTCTAGTTCTTTGATATTAATGAAATGAAGTGTTATTTCCACTGCATATTTGTATTTATGGTTATATGTGTATTCTGTTGCGTTCCTACATAAATCCGGATCAATGACATTTATATTTAACCTTTGGTTGATGGTGAAAATGAATGACAAGTTGATGGAGGTTCTGGTGGGGTGTAAGGGTTTGAGCATTGCATGGAGGCAGGGTCCTTGACTTTGCACACTTGCAATTGTGATAGTTTGGAGGCTTTCTTGTTCCTAGTTGGTTTCAAAATATTGGAGGGTAGTGTTGGGAGATAAGGGTAATTGGTTCAACTGGGTGGTAGTTTCTTGGGAGAAAGCTTCATCTTATTGGGGCGAGTAAGGAAAGATTAGTCCTTGCTTGGATTCTTTCAGATGGGATCTTGGTATTAGGGCCTCCCAAGCTCGCATTTACACATTGGAGAAGGTGGTCCTAAGTTCATGGCACATCCATAACTTAACCTCGACCATCTTAATTCCTCTCTGGTCTTCAAATTTGTAAACAAGGTATTGTTAAACCCACCTTTCATTCAAATTTACTCAGTTGGTGTTATCTTTGTTACGTTTTTTATTGGGGATTTTCAGACTACACTTATAAAATATATATGTATGGTATTCTTGAGTCCTGAATGGGAATTCAAGGTTTATCTGTTATAGTATTCGAAGTTTAGGTTATGAGAGCAGAGCTAGCCATCTCGCTCTCAAATATTCACTTGTAAATCCAAGGTTTATCGTATTGATGTTAAGTATCCAAATTAAGGTGAAATCGACCAAATTCAACTCAATTTCAAAGTAAGCCCCTTTGTTGGTGTCTTTGGGGACTTTTTTGTTGTTGGTTTTAGGGTGTTTGAGGCTATTGTGTAGTGCATTCATGGTCTTGGATTAGTTTTTTGTGCGCGAGGTGGCTAGCTAGTTAGACGTTGGGTTTTCTTCAACATCGAGTTCATCATCAGGGGGATTACATAGTGTAGCTTTGGTGGTTCGAGCGTAACCCTTCTCTAAGTCATTACTAGGACATGACTGGTGGAAGCTCATTACACTATAGGTGGGGCCCTATGCACTACTTAAATAGGCAAGTTCAATGTCAAGAAGTTGATCCCTGGGTCTGATTTCCTTGTAGGTGAACACATGGAGATGGGTTACACTTTTGGGCCAAATGTGGCAATAAAATTTCAATTCTTTCCTCTTTTGTCGAATTGCAACCCTCAAAATTCATATAAGCATTGTGAATTTTGATTCAAAGTAAAAAGACAACACTCAGAGAATTATGTTGTTTTCCTAATGATATTTTTTTCAAAAAAAACATATGGTTGTATAATCTCTCAATTTTCCATTAAATGCAATACTTGTCCTTACAAATTTTCTCAAAACTTAAGAGGTATGTGTGTGTTCACATAGCATAACTTAGTCTACAATGTGTTATTTTTAATATATATATATATATATATATATATAAACATAATCTACACGGAGAGAACTAAGTTTTTAATATGAAAATTGTAATTTTTTATGCAAAATTATAATATTTATTATTTTTTGAAGTTGGCGAAGTAATATTTCAATTGCATTTTGGAGACACATGTGTTCATGTAATAGTTTTTTCAACTCTTTAAATAAATTGAAAATCCAAGGGTACCCTTTTGAACAAGACTCATAAATGAAGATAGTGGTATTTTTTTAAATTTCATTGTGTATATTTTATGTTATTGATTTTTTATTTAGTTGCTTTGAAATTGTCCAAAAAAATTTCAAGCATTATGTTGATAAGAAATTAGATGAAAAAAATCATATGAATTTGAAAGTGTCAAATTCATATGCCATTGGATAGAGGATTATTTCATGAATCCAACATGATCAACTCCACCACTTAAGGACAAATTCTGCCCTAAATCCGCTAGGGTACAAAATGGGGTTGCAGAGAAATTTACAGAAGGGCTGTTGAAACTAGACCTCAAGAGCTCGATTGAGTGCTTTAAATGCTCGATTAAGCGCTTAAATTCAAAATTCAAATTTCTTGATCGAGTGTTAAAGAAACCCACGATCGAGCCGTATAAGTGGTTAACCAACAACTCAATCGAGCCTTTAACTTAGGTTAGAAAAGGGATCGATTGAGGGTTTGTTTAAATGATCGATTGAGTTATTTTTAAGTGCCTAAACAACTCGATCGAGGGCTTAAAATTTCTAGCTTGAGCACCATTTTTTCACCAAAATGTGCTCTCACTTCACCCAAAAGTGTAACCTAGCTCCATGATATCACCCTTAGAGCTACCCATTATGCGACGTCAATGTGGAAGAGTCAGGTGAGGGATTGGAGAAACATGACAATTTGGCAAGCACAACCTGGAGGATCCTGGCTAGGGAGAGAGTGTCGACCCCAATCCGGTCAATCCTACAAGCATTCATGGGATAAACAACAACCAGGACAATCTAGTTAGGAAGCTTGCTCATATCACTAGGCTTGTGGATTAGTTGAGCATATGATTTTCATAATGATAGGAATGATTTAATTTATTTCATGAATGACCTTCAAAGCAATCAATGGCAAATGTCAAATAAGATTAGCTAGCTTGCAATGGAATGATGGATGCATTCAAGAAAAATTGGACTGGCTTGAAGGAAAAATGGCACACATGGAGAAACATGTGCATTGTGACTTCAGGCCTCTGACATCACCATACTCTAGACCAGAGAATCCTACTCCGGTAAATTCCAGTGATTCATATGGTCTTGGGATGTATTTTGATTCTTCAAGTCTTTTAGTTATATGTTCTTTTCTATTCATGGTTACCCAGGTTTTTACTATAGTATGTAATACTTTTTGGTAAGAATGAGGCCAATAAGCTTTTGGCAATAGATTTTTGGAAAGTAGCAAATAAAGATGTAAAACTTTGACATAAATGAAAAATTTAAATTGAAAAAGAAAATTGTTAATAATATTTTATTAACATATTTTCATATTATTGATTTCAGACTTTTATAATCCATACAAATTTAGCTAATATCTTTCAAATTAATCACATTGTCATTTTTGTTTTCTTTCTTTTGGTTTTCTTTATCCGTCACTTTAATTCTTCACCCCCTCTTATATATATATATATATATATATATATATATTCTTTAAGTTAACTTATTTTTCTATCTTAATATATGTGAGGACTATTATAGGTTCATATAATAATATAATATATTATAAAATTTAATCCGTTAATCAATTTCAATCCTTTATAATCCATTAATTTTTACATTAATATTATATTATTGTTTAGTAACTATTAATATTTCCTACCATTATAATTAATTAAAATTATTTATTTATTTTTAATAACATAATAGAATATTATTTTTATTTCCCTAGTTTTTTTGTTATTATAACAGTTAGTTAACTTTAGTTTTTAAATTTTTTAGTATATTAATCTTTTATTCTCACTTGTTGTAATTTTCATTTTTTAATTAAGATATTTTATTTTTTTAATGTTCATTTGTTGAAACATGATGTATTTATGCTATTTATTCTTATTAATAAATATATTTTTTTCAACTTTGTCATAAACAGAAACCACATTAAATAATTTGAAACATCCACCAACAAAAAACAATGTGATTACTCCAAAAAACATTAGTTAAATATTTTAATATTATTTTATTAAATATTAAACTAAATATTATTTTATGCCATTAATATTTCTGATTAAGTTAAATATTTTAATATTAATTTATTAAATATTAAACTAAATATTATTTTATGCCATTAATATTTCTTTAAACAAATTATGTAAAAAAATTCAAAACTAATATTTTAAGTAAACATTCTACTACATTGTTTTATCCTAATACTATAAAATAACTTCGTTCACCCATATAATCTTTACAAACCTTGTCTATTCATTAAAAAAGTATTGAATATTTTTCAATAATATATGGGTTATTTTGCATTAAATTCACAGACCCTACATGTAGTGATTAATGCAATTAGTCTTCAGCAGGCTTGTCTTGCAATTTCAAATCAAATTTCTAACTAAAAGTTATCACGAAACGCGTTTGATTTAAGCGTGGACCCACGCTATCTTTATACGTTCGAGAAAAGACAAGGAAAAAGGGTTTTTCGAGAAACCTGTCACGTCGCTTTCCTTACTGTACTCGTTCGCTTATTAAATTCCAATCCGCCTTGTCCCAGATGGCTCGCATGACCATGGAGCATGGCGATGGCATGGCATTGGTACGTCGGGAGCATTAATGGGCGGATAGCAGCTAAAATAAGGCTCGCCACGTTAAATTGGCATTCCTCGAGGTTTTCCCCTCCACCACACAACACACATGCTCATTAAGGCTCCATCATTAAGTACACATGCTAGGAGGAGAATCCAAAAGGTACTTCGGTTATTTTAAGAGGAAAGATGGAATTCACTTCATGGTTAGAAGTTCAAGCGATGAATTTTGGGAGGAGGGAGCATTGTAGAGAGTGTGACGAGGAACGCAAGTGATCGCGTGGGTTTTGGATTTGTAGGCGTAGCGTAGTGGAAGACCGGTTCATAGTAGTTTGGGATGAGTTTGGCTCTCAGACAAGTATTTGGGACCCTGGAATGATTCAGAGCGGAAAATTGGTTCTTGGCTTAGCATCTCGTCGGAGGCTTCAACACCCTCGCCCAATTCTGAATTTTTGGTTCACGACGGTCTTCTCCTCAGCTGTTGAAAAGGTAACCCCGACTTACTAGTTCTTCTGGGGTAGGTGGTCTGTGTTTTGTCCCTCGAGCAATCTATGGGAGTTCTGTGAAGGGGACCCTTGTGAACTCTGGAGTTTGTGCCTGCAAGTCTTAAAAGATCATCATTGTGTCTTTGTTCTTAGTTACAGTCTTGGGTTTCACAAGTCTGGCTCTTGTTGGTGCCCTTGTTTTAGCACGACTCCAGTGACCACCTACAACTACTACTCGACTAAGAGGTCATTCGTTTCTCGCTTATGTGTTTTCGTTCAATTGAATTATTGTTGTTTTGAGGTCGGTGTTTCATGGTTTTTCTCTCATAACACTTGGGTAGTAGAATTTTTCATTTGTGGGTTTGTGGGCTTCCGAGACTTGTTTTTTTTGGGAAGTCGTTTGGTTTCGAGGAAGTCCCTCTCAGCCTATTTCCGAACCTACCTTGATGTGGTTTATGTCATTCTAAGGAATAGCAGGTTTTATTGTACTTTTGGTGTTTGTTATCATTTCTATTCTGGAAGGAGTTTTGAAGGATGCTCAAAGACCCCGAAGATCAGTTCTTCAGCTTTGAAAGCAATGCCATGCTAAAGAGGGATGCCTCGTCATGGGGGTGGCCATCACTTTAATGTAGGTCGTCCAGCTCATCATCATAACTCTTCTTCTGGAAACTCTGCAAGCTTGGAATGTGAGGGTGAAGTAGCTCACATTCTGGACCACTCTCCAGGCCTTATAGTTGCTCCAACTTCCATGGATTCTATAGCAGAGAAATTAAGAGGTGTCTAGGTCAATATGGACATCATTCGTGATCACAGGTATCAAGACCGCAATGAATTGGTTGCATATATGAATGATATACAATTAAGCTATAATGAGATATTGGAACAATTGAATAGCCTCTGACATAGCCACTGCATAACGAATGACCACCTCCACAATATCAAAGCTCGGGTGGAACATATTGATTTCCATATGCGTGAACGTGCTGACTATTTTGCAACCCCCGTACTCCTTCCCCATCCGCCTCCTTGATATGTTGTTGTTAGTTTTTGTGTTAGTTTTTATGATCATTTTATCTCCCTTAAACAATGTATGACTTCTAAGCCTAGCATAAATAACGCATCAGAAAACTTATTTGTGACATCCTCTAGCCCCCAATTCCAACAAGTATGGTCAAAAGGAGGAAAAACGAGTCATTGAGACATCTTTTATCATCTTTGTTTTTATAGAAATTTAATGAAAAAAATTTAAATGACAAAACAAAAATCTATTTTTTGAATTCCAATTGGTTAACAACGCTGAAGTCTTATTGTACAATGAATTTTTTGTTGTAGAATCATTTGCAATCATGTGGTATACCATCATACTAGTAATGAGATGTCATAGCAATATTGATTCGTACAACCACGAAAGAATAGACATACAACAATACTTTCTTTATGGGTCCACATGTCAACCTATTTCCCTTGTCTCTTATTAATTCAAAACGTCGTAGTCTAAAAAACCCACAAAATAACTCAAAAATTCTGGTAAGATTACGAAAAATTTCGACAAAGATTTTTGAAAATTTAGGTTACAGTCGTTAAACTTCAGTATTTTGGGTGCCCTAAGGGTTTTTGATGGTGTTGAATCCATTTCCACCATCAAAAATGCAATTCAAACACTCCAACTACCTGATTTTTTGAAAACTTTTTTACTGGATTCCGGCGAAAAGCTGCGGTCCACGCTATTCTGTTGCATCAGTAGACAACTCCATTCCAAACTCCTCCACTGGTTATGGCGCAAACTTCATTAAATTTGACACTTTCCAATAAAATAAAAATCCTTTCAAAGCTCAATATAAGTAACACACAGATATATATATATATATATATATATATATATATATATATATATATATATATATATAGCCTCCACGCCTATGGTCCCAATTTAAATCATTTGAACCCTTCTCATATTTTTAATAAACCTTGCACCGATTGAAATTTATGAGGTCATAAGTTCTTACAGGAGCGGTCGAGGAAATTTGGTCGGGAGTTGGGCCTTTCTCCTAAAGCAAAATTTTATATTAATAGTCACAACCGCATGCAGGACTCCTTTTCATTCCATTATGTCCAGTGTTCCATTACTATCTCACTACTACATAAAGGGGGGTTTTAAGACAATATTTAAGACAATTTTTGGGTGTATTGTCTTAATTTGAGACAAAAGAAAACTTGTGTATTGTCTTAAATATTGTCTTTAAGCGGGTGTCTCAAATTAAATCGTCTTAAAATTAAATTGTCTTAAAATATTGTCTCTATAAAGACAATATATAACATAAGCATTTTTGTCTCTCCAGAGACAATTTCATTTTTGTCTCTCCAGAGACAATAGTTGCACTACAACACAAAGGGGGTTTTAAGACAATTTTTTGATAAATTGTCTTAACTTGAGACAATTTCATTTTTGTCTCTCCAAAGACAATAGTTGGAATTAAAGACATATTGTCTTTATGGAGACAATGTCTTTAATCCTATCTATTGTCTTTCTAGAGACAATATAAAACAATGACTCCAGAAAAATATCTCACCATTAAAATAAATCACTATAAAAATATTTAATTAAAAAAATCAACAATATCATTGAATAATTCATGTTAGGGTGCAGTGGAATCGAACCACCAACCTCCTGCATGGCAGGTGCTCTTCCAATGAGCTAGCACCCTTTAAAGACTTATGTGAGGAGTTATGATAGTCCTTGAAATTGTATAATAAGCATTGATTTTTAAAAAATGTTCAACACATAGTTAGAGCAAAACAAAAACAAAGCATTTTCAGAAGTGAAAAACACTGACAACAAGCCCAAATAATCTCAATACAAAACCACAAGTATAGAAATAGAAGGCAACAAAGCCAACCAAATTCTAATGAATTATAATAAAGGTGATTGGGATTATATGACAAACCCAAGTCAAATGTTCCAAGACAAGCTTGTGATCAGATGATTCTTCTAGAAATTGTGTTTTCTCTACAACAGTTGCCAGTTGATCATGAGTCATACCAGTTGACTCCTTTCCTCTTTTCCACATAACTGAATAAGATGGTTATCTAACAATTGTAGAGTAATGTTTGAATCCTCATGAATGTCACGAACTGATCACAATAAAAATCATCTTTTCATAAAATGAAAACAAGTCTAGATTCATAACTTCATAACTTTCTCTATTTCCATGAGTATTTGATTGTAATACCACAAGTAGGATCAAAATGTTATAAGTTCTGCACACCAACCAGAGAAATGCTCTCTCTGGGTGCTGCAAGTTTCATCTGTCAACAGGATGCTAGAAGTAATGATGAACATATCCCAGACTTGATGTAAACAGAGATTGTAGATATGTTTAGTTGTTCTGTAGACAAATGACAAAAGCAGGTATGATAAAGCAAAGGGAAATGATAATAAAATGTTTAGTTTTCTTCCATTATCTATACCTTAAACTGCCAAGGAAGTCAATTACAACATTATACCCTGAGTGACACAAAAGATCAAACAAATTGATCGATGCTTATAACCAACATTGTGAGATTATACTAGCTAGACACACTTTTAAAGAAGTTGCCCCAAAAGGTGCAAAGAGAGGCCGATAGGATTGTTAAATTGCAATTGTTGAATTGAAAAAGTTGTATTTTGATTTGAAATAATAATTGTTATTTTACATTTAGATTGAACTAATTGCATGTGAAATTGAGAGTAGAGAGCTTCACGAGGATGTTATTCTTCAAAGGCTGGACTATCCGAGACTTTGGTCTGGGAACGATGAAATAATGGGGCAAGCAGAAAAATATGCTTCAGAGGCAGTGGAAGAAGGCCAGGCTAGGGAGGCAAGGGGCACTCCAGCAACTCTATGATGTGGATTCAAACCCCAAGAACTGAATCCCAGATCCATTGTGCTCTGGTGCACATGTTTTCCTCTGTTTTTTAATAAATACTTTAATCATAGCCCCTATAGCCTGTTGATTAAATTAAGATTCCAAGATCAGACTTTCGTTAATGAATATCCCAAGACTTTTAAATAGAGCAGTAGGCCTGCTGACGGACTGGTAAACAAGAGACATGTTCATTTTTTTTAGAATTGGGAGGCAGCCTCTCTTACAAACAACCTGACACCCAATTAGTTTGTACTTTTAATGTGTATATGAATATATAATTAGCTAAATTTTAATAAAAACATGTCAGTACTAAAGAAATATTAAGTATCAAAAGATAATTCTGAAATACTATGTTCAATCATTATCAGGGAATTAAATTCTGCTGAGAATGCCAGCAGATAAGAGAATGAACAGACTCCCAATCCCCCAAGATCTGAATGGCAAAAACAATTTGCTCTGTTATCTGTGTTTTACCATCATCTCCTAGGCCTTCCTCAATTTTCCATATGAAAAACCTTCCATCAGAACTTGCACTGAAAAGCAATGACAAAGGAATCAAAGAACTCACACAAATCTACAATTCAACTAGCAAGTAATAAAATTGTTAGAGCTAATACCTTGCCAGGAGATGCACATCATTAGAAAAAAAGGGCATATCAGTTACCCTCTGCCACAAGAGAATTCCAAAACAAATACAGTTTAGCATATTTTCAAGGGACACGCAGGCTCTTTTATGTGAAGACTTTCATTCAAACTTAATAAGAAGAAAATCTGAACAGGGAGAATTGAAGAGAGAGAGATACAATTGTCTATAATAATATCAAGAAGATTAAACTTATATAAAAATACCTCGTTCATATTAATATGTTCTTCGATGTCCACATTTAAAAACAGTGATAGGTAAAGTCTAGGAGATATTGACATTTAAATATAGTGAAAATTAGACAGATACCAAAAGATAAGCACTGCCTTAAATATGTATTATGAATTAATCATCTCATTTTGATCTTGAAGTACCGATAGATGATAAAAAGCAGAAAACTGGGTCAATGGACGCATCACAGATTCAATGTCAAATGGGCAATGCAAATGATACCTTATTATAGGGAAAATAAATAGAAATAGATATGATTTAAAGTGATGTAAGCAGAGATCCAAAAGGAACATCTTCAGTGGTTGTTGTCTGAACAGTTATCAGCATAAATTGCATGGAGTAAAAGGGAAAAAAAACATGTCGGTTACAAAGTCTAGGTCGTCATGCAAGTCACAAATTCTGGCTCAAAATCATTTCCCACTGCACTCCAACAACGGGTTGAAATTCAATCTATGCTAAATTATAGTAACTGGTCTGTCCCATGATTCCTCATGCATTCCTGCAACATTTCATCCCTCCCAAAAAGCTTTATTTATGTTCCTAAACGTTTCATGAGATTCAGTAAACATACTAAATGTGGTCACATGAAAAATGTTATAATATTCTCGCATTCTTAATCAATCGAATTACATGTATAGAGATGGATTATTAAAAATGGATATCAAATGCTAATTGCAAATCATTTGTTGTGATCCAAAAACCCACAAAGTCAACTCGCTTGTAAATATGAAATACTTCTCAGCACCAAATAAGAGTATCCCAAATAAAAGCCAAGCATTTATTACCTAGTGAAGCTTCAAGTTCTGATAAATGGGTTAGAGTAACTTACAGCCATGACCTGCTGCAGTCTCATATTCTTCTCATTAAGAAAATTAACATAAGTTTTTTTTCATTCCTTTTACTTGGCATATTTGTTACTGTTCATTATTGTAAATATAATAAAGCAGTTTTTTCTCTTTTAGTTGGTATAACAAAAATTAGAAAGTTTAAAACAAAAAAGTAACAAACATTATCTATGAAGATATTGAATTCTGGACTAATTTCAATAAATTTTGAAGTCTTCAATTAAGTTGCAATAAGAATTTAGAAGCATACCTGCAAGTGTCCTCGAAGCAGCGCTCTGAGTGCAGTATTTATATTAAGAATACGAATATTCTGTTAGGCTAGAAGGGAGACAAAAAAAAGTGTCACATTTCCCTGTAAATACAAAATATTCTCTCTTTAGAATCTATCTGATATCCAGGTCCTTGCAGCTAAAGGAGGGGGGGGCAGGGAATGAAGTCTACTCCCTACCAAATATCACCAAAATTATGTATAAAAATAATATCTTCTAGCTTTAGCATGGACCATGGAACACCTCATAGAAATCATGTTGCTTAATGAAGCCCAAACAGTCAAGTACAATGCCATAAACAATTTCCTATGATGCAAAAGAGAAAAATGAATGGCAAAATGAGGAGAAATGGGGATATTTATACAATTTTGAAGTTTTTTGGGCACATTTTAGGCCAACATGCCTACTTATCAAGTAAGAATATAACAAATGATTAAGATTTAGAAAAACATCATTATGAATGTAATCATTGCACCCACTTTCATAACTGATAACCCTTCCCAATAACCCACAAATGTAAATATACTAAATTCCATCACTGCAAGTACTCACCTTTTGTCATTAGCCACAATTCTCATTAGCTCATTCATGTCATTGGAAACAAGGCATTGAACACCTTCTGAGTGAAGAATCTCCTCTTTCAAGAACCTGATATTTTCTTCGGAAAGAGATTGCGTTAGATTTTCTCCCTTCACAATAGTATTAGCAACTTCAAATGACAATATTGCTATTTTAATGCCCTTAGGAGTAACACCAGATGCAAAGCCACTGCTAAGATTTAAGTTGGTCATGCTACTCCCGAGAGTATCCAAAGCCTCCACTGCCTTCCCAAGACCAGCTGTACCAGCCCTCCCTAGGAGGGTTCCAACTTCTGAAAACTGTCAAAGTATTCAAATGTATCAGTCTCATAAATTGAAATAATTCAAGAGACATGTTAGAAAACAAAAAAATTATATAAAAATGGATATGGGAAACTGGATATATAACAGTTATTTAGACTAAATAGGCCCAAATGTCAGTATTAACTTTTAAGTACTCACCCAACCAACGGAAGTTGCTTATAAGTCTTTTTATTATTAATCTAATCCGAATTGGTAAGTATCTCAACAAACATAATTAGTCAATAACCTTCCAAATGAAGTAAGGACATTATTGAAAGCCCAATGATAGTACGTAGATTAAGATAATAATCCCAGTGGATAAGCTCAAGTGGTGCTGCAGGCTTAATACAGGAGGGCTCAGGGTCGTTTACCCAGGCTGGCTACCTCTTTTTCCATGGGCCTCACTTGAAGAACCCTGCCAGTTCAGGCGCCATAATCAGTGCCAACGATTAATCTGCCCACAATCCAAAATTTCCAGGGAAGTGGGGAGATTCCTTGTGATTTTCCTCATAAAAAAATGTAGATCGAGACAATTATTCACAGTTAAAAGTAGGTCCAACAACAGTCATCCTGAGCTTACTGTCCTTGAAGATAGGTGAAGTATTTACCCGAACCATTGCACACCTGAACAAAATCACGCAGTATACCAAAATCTCTCATAATCATATTGTTAACTGTGAAAGCCTACATGCTAAAACCGTATCATTTTTTAGAATGTGCTTCTTTCTCAACCTTGTGTAAAATCTCCACATAATCAATATCATCTAACATAGCTGTGATCTGAACTACTAATTCAACCTGCAAGGTTGATAGTTCCCCCAATGTAAATTACAAGATTCTCCTTGTTGAAAATTTCCCTACACCACCTTCTTCAGGGGAAAGAAGATCCTATAAATTGAATGGTAGTCAAAGCTCTCTGCCATGTATTTTAACCATATATTTTCCCTGAAAACCGCCCTTCTACATGAAAGCAGGACCAAAAAAAACACTGAATCTGTAATCCATTCCCAAGTTCCAAGTTTTGCTTTCACTGCTCATTGTAATTTCTGTTCATTTAATAATTTAATGACTGAGTACTCTGAGTTATTTGTGACTAGTGAATAAAAATTATGGGCATTTCTATTTCTGAGTTTGATACAGAGATCTACAGGCTACAGCTGAGCATTTTCTTCAATTTGTAATAGAAGAGCTGAGCTTTATTTAACTATTTGATTTGTACAAGTATTGAGGGTTTATTTCTACAAAGAGGGCTTCGTTGCCTCTGTATGTTTGCAGGTATGATGTCAAAAGTTGGCAACCCTACAAGCCAGGACAGCCGCAACTCTGAGGATGGAGACAGGGAAAACTGTGCTGTGAGAGAGCAAGATAGGTTCATGCCCATTGCTAATGTCATTAGGATACTGTCCAGTGGAGATTGATTTACCCTCAAAAGTGCATATCCAAGTCACATATCAGTCCAGCATTGCTTACTGAAGTCGTGGCCAATGATAAACATATGTGCATCTAAAGCTTCTCTTTCTGGAGTTATTCTTATTTTAATACTGATATATCAATGCCTATACTGCTGAAACAAGTTCCAAGTTTTGCTTTCACTGCTCATTGTAATTTCTGTTCATTTAATAATTTAATGACTGAGTACTCTGAGTTATTTGTGACCGGTGAATAAAAATTTTGGGCATTTCTATTTCTGAGTTTGATACAGAGATCTACAGGCTACAGCTGAGCATTTTCTTCAATTTCTAATAGAAGAGCTGAGCTTTATTTAACTATTTGATTTGTACAAGTATTAAGGGTTTATTTCTACAAACAGGGCTTCGTTGCCTCTGTATGTTTGTAGGTATGATGTCAAAAGTTGGGAGCCCTACAAGCCAGGACAGCCGCAACTCTGAGCATGGAGACACAGAAAACTGTGCTGTGAGAAAGCAAGATAGGTTCATGCCCATTGGTAATTTCATTAGGATAATGACGAAAGTTCTGCCCACCCATGCAAAGATTTCCGATGATGCAAAGGAGACCATTCAAGAATGTGTGTCTGAGTACATAAGCTTCATCACCAGTGAACAAAAAAACATTAAAGAATGTGAAAGAAACCCTAGATAGCTGTAAGTAATCAAGTAAGTAGCAATGCAATAGCAATGACCAAATGGGCTTACCCGGAACTTGCACGCAACTGCATGAGTAGAGTCGAAGGCGGTTTTGGGAGGAGAAATGTTTTTTGGGCAAAGTGAAAGACTGTGGTGTCTGTTGGGAATGTGGAGAAGTCGAAGAGCATGGCAGAGTTATTCACCAGCATTTTCGGCCGCAAGCCTTGGGCATTTCCATGCAAGCACATCATGCGGAGATTCATGAACAATTTCTGCAACAGGCGGTGGAGGTTTGAGGTTGCGCGCCAATGAAGATTCTGGTGACTTGATGATGAAGAGTGGAGGCGGTCGCAAGCCTTGGGAAATTTATGCAACGGTCGTTCGGACAAAGAGTGGAGGCGGCCGCAAGCCTTGGGAAATTTCTGCAACGGCTGGTCGAGGTTTGGAGGTGGCCAGATAAGAATAAGGGTTTTTTCCTAATAGATCAGAAAAAATCGGAAACCAGAAAGACTTGAGGTTGCGCGCCAATGAAGATTCTGGTGACTTGAGGACGAAGAGTGGAGGCGACCGCAAGCCTTGGGCAATTTCTGCAACGGCCGGTTGGACGAAGAGTGGAGGCGGCCGCAAGCCTTGGGCAATTTCTACAACGGTCAGTCGAGGTTTGGAGGTGGCCGGATAAGAATAAGGGTTTTTGCCTAACAGATAAGAAAAGATCGGAAACCAGAAAGACGTCAGTCGGAGAACAGATGTCAATAGCAGAATGAATATGTTGACGATCCAAAGTTGCATCTCTTTCATAAGAGAAGGCCTATCGGCCTAAATATGCTGTTTAAATAAAAAAATGTTGTTCAAACTTCAAATAAAAAACTAGCAGATGATTGCTTCACAAAGATTAAAGGTTGTTCTGTGGGAGTCACAATCTAGAGGTGGATAAAGCCTCATGAATCAAATCTTTTCTTAAGATTTTTCCGGTGGGGGACTTGGGAATTGAATTGACAAATGCTACTCAACGTCTCCTCTTGTATGGCGAAACCTGCACACAAAAGATATTTTCGCTTGGAAATTAGTAGATCTCCAACAAAAGAAACCAAAGTTTTAGGTTGAGAGCAGGCAAGTTCACAAACTAAATATCTCAGTGTTTCATTTACCTCATTTGCAACAAATTTTTTTACATCTTCTTCGGAGATATTTCTGTTAGACTTCCTCACAATAAATGCCATTGGTATTTCACCTGCTTCATCATCAGGATACCTACCATACAAACCCAAAAGACAGAGAGTTGCATGCTTCAATAAGTAACATGTATGCAATTATATTTGAATCAATGCGTAAAGGAATAGGGGCATCAACTAATGTTGCAGAGAAACTGTGTTATAAGCTAGATAAAACTTCAAAAATATTTATTAGCTCAATAAGTGGTAAATCCAGCTAATCAAACCAGTTAGTGGTAAATCCAGCTATATGTAGAACTTTGAAGGTTTATCAAAACAAGAAATAGAAAATGCTACTCACGGAATAACACCAGCATCACTAATCTCTAGGTTTGAGAGGAGCAACTCCTCTAACTACGCTGGCGCAACCTAAAAAAAAAATCGTAGAAGATTATTATTGTGGGTTTCGAATTGAAATTTAAATGGTCCTTGAAATGTTTTGTACCTGAAATGCTTTGTACTTGATCAACTCCTAGAAAACTTCCTAGAAGATTAATATTGTGGTTTTGAATTGAACTTTAAATGATCCTCAAAAGATTAATATTGTGGGTTTCGAATTGAACTTTAAATGATCCTCAAAATGTTTAGTATCTGAAATGATTTGTACTTGATCAACTCCTTTATTCTGTCCACAATGAAAAGGAAGCCCTCCTCATCAATGTAACATAGATCCCTAGTTTTCAGCCATCCTTCCGAGTCTAAAGTTGATGCAGTTGCTTCATCATTACGAAAATAACCTGCATGAAACAGCCAAATACTTAATATATTTTCTAGTCAAAAGCTGAGGAAATCAATATATGGATGAGAGTGCTATGGCATCATACTGAGAACCTGTGGTTCGGGAGGAAGGGATGAGATTCATTTGGCAGGGAATACTATTTTTGTTCATAAGATGGTTCTGGGTACAAAACATACACCCTTAAAATTTCACAAGAGCACCTAATGGAACTGTTGTAGATTGTTTGATGTGATTTTGATCTTGGGGTACCGCACTATGTTAAACGAAACGAGAAATGAAAACGATACAAGAAACGGAGTTTGTAGGTTTCGCCTATAAGAAACGAGGAGAGAGAAAAAACAAGATTAAAAATTAACAATATAAAACACAACATTAATCATAAAATTTTGATGTTTCCATATATTTTGGATCAGGGCAGAATTTATTAAGTATCATTCTTGCTTTTGCAAATCCATGAGGAGGCTTGAGCATTACATCATGAAGGACTAGGAACTTTTTTGTCTATGAGTTGTTTGCCTTTAATTCTCGAAACTACCCAGAAATGAATCTCATTCTAACTTGAATACAATAGAGAACATCCAAGGTCATAATTTTTTTCCAAAATCTCTATAATGAAATGGAACTGTGCCAAATATAGCAATGCTGTGCATTTTTCAATGACATAATGTGTAAGGGGAGCTACTGCTACCTATGAATTTTTCAGAACTTCATAATCAAACATAAATAAATAAATAAAAAATTAACATGGAGTTTACACTCTACTTTAAAAGTGAGAGCGAAGCATCTTTACCAAAGAACGTTAAAATGTAAATTATAACAACTTCATAAAAATTTCTCCATTTTGAATCCACTGCCATTTTGTTAAAATGTTATGCTATTTATTTCATGTATTTCTGCTTTAGCAAGAAAAATTCCTAAGCACTCCTTATCTTGTTCTTTTATTTGTCATATTTTTTAATGCCTTTGACTTATTTTGGTCATCAAATGTGATCCATAAACAAGGGACTATATAGCCAAAAATCTTTACCAGCATGAATACTTTGTGAAATGCCCTTTCTATTATGTTCCCAGTATTGGAAAAAGATATCAGTATTCATAATGGCTATAAGGTTTATGTTCTTGTTGCAATTCTGAGTTCAAATACTCTGCAACACTACACAGGACTGGTAAGATGGGTTGATCTCTGGTGTAACCTGGACACAAGTAACCACCAGCTAAAAAATACAATAATATTCACAGATCTGCAATTATCCTATCACTGAGAACTATCTTCTGTGTAACCCCTTTTCACATTATATAAAACTAAATTAAATCTCTCAAGTTGCTCGAAGCTGAGACACCATCATGGTTTTAAGTGTGTGTATTCAGTTCTGGTTCTAGTGGCTTGATCGATGATTGGTTCATAGGTCATGATGGTTTCTTGATTGAAACAACTCCAACATCATCCCAAGAATGGCATGCACCAACAAAAGACTCCTATATCTAAGCTTGGACAGGACTAACGTAAACATCATCATGGCTGAAATCATCACAAGTCAATCCCACACTAACCCCTACAACATCATTATCACTCCCCTCGAGCATTTAAGAGGCTCTAGAAACCTGCTCAAAATGCCCTGTTATCCTCCAAGAAAGATCTACATGAGAAATTAAATTATATTTCAGCCGCAGAAATTTTTTTTAGCCCAGATCTAGTGCTTGGAGCTCTCCCTTTGTTGGCTGGAAACTTCTAAAATATAAATCAGCATGAAATGTTTACTGCCCCATCTAATTTCCAGCATTAAATATGTGATTTCAGACTAGGAATATGCAAAATATGAGAAACATTTGAGGAAATAGATGGCTGGAAATTTTAAAATTAAAAAATGGTCAAATTCCAACCAAAAAAATAAAAAATATATATTTCAAGTGAAATCAAGATAAGATCATTACTTACCCCCATGCAAATCACTCCAAACGCAACACTCAAATGTTGATAAGAAGGGCATAACAACAGGTCTAAATCAAATACGGATCAACACCCATCACATGCAAAAGTTAGGACAAGGCCACAAAGGTGGTGCCTCCACATAAAATTCCTCAAAATTAAAGTAATAACAGCAGGAGAACCCTCATCTAGGGCTAACGTATCTCTCATCAAATCTTGAAAAGGGCACTAAGAATAGATCATATACATGGTTGTCCTCCAAGCAAAGTCCGAACTGATCTCTAGGTAGGTGTTTGATTTAGCATGTTTGAAAATGTAGCCAGAACTTAGTTTACCACATAACATATTTCATCACACACAAGAAAACACTCTGATTTGACTCTGCAAGGTAGCAAACAGAAGACAATAACTCTCCTTAGAAGATATGCCCACTATGCCCTCATGAAAGCACCCTCCTCCAGAAAGATGCAAAGGTGGGATCTGCCTGAAAATGGCTGAATTGTCCTGCTGAATCTGAATGCAAGTGACAAGGGAACAACCATTACAAAAATTTTGGCAAATTGAAAGTGAGGTACATCTGCATTTTAAAGCAAAGTTTTGTGTTTATTTTTCAATGTTCCAAATTAAATTCTCTGCTTGTACCAGCAAGCACACAATTAGTGGGGAGGTAGCCAGGTTTTCTAAATGAAAATAATCATATCTGAGAGTTAAGATTAATATCCTTGTAGGAACCAATGCAGTTGAGGGAGTTGATTGTTAATGTTCCCATTTCACAGTTTCCCAATAAATAATAAATAAATTAAATTAATAAAATTTAATGTGTAAGTTAACTATGTATGATTTGTAAATAAAAATTTGGTCAACATAAAACAAAAAATTGAATGAAATATAAATAGAATATTTTCACTTTACAACCATTATTCATTAACAAAAATTGGGCATTTTAGCATTGTAACCATCCACAATGAATGAACTAAAGGAATCCTTATGTGAAAAGTTTTAATTATTATCATAATTTAGTCATGAAGAGTTGGCAATGGAATAATTTTTTTTGTGGATTCTAGTTCCATGGTAAAAGAGTTGGAGACAACTTCACAATAAATATGGACCTTCATAAGTCTTAATACAAAGGTATTTGGATTATCTAGTGGTCTAGAGCTAGATTCACTTTTTCACAAGATATGGGGTTGGTACTTCTAAAAATATCACAAGACCCAATTAAGCACTTCCCATTGTTATAAGATGGAGTAACTTTGGCACAAGAAACTCATTTATTCATGTCAATAGTCTTTGCCTTTAATGAGCTTGGATGTTTATAGGTAGGATGGTAAAAAAATAAACCTACTACTACTCAAAGAGAATAAGGTTCATTTCAAAAAGAAAATTTCATATGAAGAAAGGTCCATCCTCACTTATAACCCACATCTACAACCCAAATCCATTACATAATGAATGAAGCTACCACTTATATAAAGGAAGAGACAACATGTATGATACCCTAAATCACACAGAAATCAAAGCCAGGACTTTAAAGGAGCCCTCTCATCTCAAAAAAGGAAGTAATGAAGATCGTCTCCTGGAACTGTAGAGGGATGGGTAGCAACCTAAAAGAAGAAGCAATGAAAAGTCTAGTAAGGTTGGAAAGGCCCGACATTCTTCTGATCCAAGAGACCAAAATGGAGGAAACGGACTTTCTCCATAAAAGCAAACAATTTTGGGGAAAAGGGGGAGGTGTCGCAGTCTCCTCTAGAGGCGCCTCAGGAGAGTTGGGAATGTTATGGGACAAGACATGCTTTGAGAAAATCCAGGTTAAACTTAACTCAAACTGGATTTTTGCTCAGCTTTTTCATCTTCACACCAAAGAAACTGTGAATCTCTTCAACATTTATGCTCTGGTCTTCTTGAGAGATAAAAAATTCTCCTGGGAATCCATTAGGAAGTTAGTAAATGAGATTCAGATGGATAATGTCATTCTTGTTGGAGACATAAACATCACTTTAAGTCAAGAGGATAAGCGAGGGGGAAGCATTGTAAGGGATCTAGCCAGGGAATGGGTGGAAGAGCTCATTCAGGATTGGAATCTGTTGGACGTCAAGCCACCCAAGGGAAAATATACTTGGACCAATAGAAGATTGGGTCCAGGCTACATTGCTAGAAGGTTAGATGGTTTTCTCATCCAGAGTTCCATCTTGCTCTTAGTTCTTGATGTCAGTTATGTTATTATTTCTTCGTCGGTCTCTGATCACAAGCCCATCAGACTTGAGCTGAAGCCACAAATGAATCTGGGACCTATTCCCTTCCGTTTTAGTGCCCTCTGGGTGCAACATTCCAACTTTTTGGACAAAGTTGAGGAAGTCTGGAAACAAACTGTCAGTGGATCCCCCTTCTTTGTATGGGAAGAAAATATGAGTAGAGTGAAGAGGGCCCTCAAATGCTGGGCTAAATCCCTCCCCTCTTCGACTGAGGCAAGGCGGACGACCCAAGCCTGTTTGGAAAGTCACCAGAAACAAATGGAAGAGATGGACATCTCGAAGGACATATTAATCCTGGAAGAGGAGCTCTAAGCTAATCTCCATAAGGCTTGTTTTTGGGAGGAGGAATCTTAGAGGCTTAAATCTCGGAGTTTGTGGCTACAAGTTGGGGACAAGAAAACCTCCTTCTTTCACAAGAACACTCAGGCCATAAGAAGTTTTAACTAGATAGTGAAGATAACCTCAGGAGATCAAACCTTCTCCGACCCCACCAGCATCAAACATGCTTCCCATAAGCACTTCAAATATATGTACACAGAGGACAAGCAAGCAAGTCTCAGCTCCAATCTGCTTGAGTTGGTCCCTCTAAAGGTCAATGCCCAAATGAACATTATGCCGACTGCTCCTATCACATTCAATGAAATCAAGCAAGCTCTTGATGAAATGGATCCGGACGAGGCTCCTGGGCGAATGATTACGCTTCCAGAGAGTGTTCCATTTGTTGTTTGCAGGGATGTGAGTGGAGTTAGATAAGAGGCCATAGGTTTATTTTATGTTGAAGTGGCCAGCCGCATTAGAGCCCCATCTTATCTTGTCCAGCTCATCATCCCTTTGAATCTTCCTTTTCCTTAGCTCATCAGCTAGGTTAGTCCAATCGTGAGAGTGATTTTGTTGGACCCATTCTGGGGCCTCCAGTCATTCCCTCCATTCAGTCTTTTCTTTGTTTTTCCATAAATCTTTGACAAACCTTTTGTTGTGGCTGTCCATATGAGTTTGGATTTGTTGGAATTGGTCTTGATTGAGATGAGGGCATTGCTCCCATGCATCATCCCAAAACAGTGTTGTCCCACCATTTTGAACTTCCTAAAAGAAATGGTTTTGGACCATTCCTTTGTTCTCCCAAGCTTGGTTCCAGACCGAGGAACCTTTGAGGTTGCCAGAGAGCCTGATTAGAGACTTTGGGTTGTGAGATGGGGCATATTTTTCCTTCCAGAGTGCTACCCAAGAGGTGTTGGGGTTGGTGATCAATCTCCACCAGGTTTTGGCGCCCATAACTTTTTGCAACAAGTTTGGGTCTCCAAGACCAAGCCCCCCATATTTTTTAGGTCTTCAGATTTTTCCCAAGGCTACTAGGGCCCATTTTCCCTTGTTCTCTTTGTCTTTCCATAAGAAGTCTCTTTGAATGGTTTTGATTTGGTTTGAAATAGATTTGGGAGCAGCAATGATCGAGTATTGTTATTGAGGAATGGCTTGCAGGACTGAGCGGACCAAGACTAATCTTCCCGAGAGATTTAAGGACCTGAAAGTCCAATTGGAAATATTTTTTGTTTTCAATTTGGTGACCAGAGATTCCCAGTTGGATTTGGCTAGGGGTTTATCAGTCAAGGGAACTCTGAGGTACTTGGAAGGGAAGGATTTGAGCTGAAAGCCTATAATGCGAGCTATGTTGAGTTGAATGGTCTAGGAGGTATTTAGGAAGAACATTTTTTATTTGGCTTTATTGATGAAGGTGCCAAAGGCCTGGGCAAAATCAACAAGAATATTATGGAAGGAAAGGGCTTCTTTGACCGAGGGAGAGCCCATAAGAAGAGTGTCATCCACATATTGTTGGTGGGTTGAAGGAGTGTTAGAGGGGTAGAGATTTAAACCAAAGATGCTTCCATAATAAGGTGTTTGCCTATAATGGATTTAATAAATTACAAGTAAAGCTTATGCTAGTTGGAAGATCCATTTACAATTACAAGCATACATAACTTAACTAGTTGATTGAGAGGCAATTAGTAAACTTCTGAGCCCGATATGTCAAACAAGTATGGATTTATTATGAAGTGATTATCTGCCACAGTTTAGGTTGTTGTTTGTATGGATGAAATACAAACATTTCCTAGAATGATCCTCCTTGAGCACACCCTCTCCAAGGGCTTAGGGCTTAGAGGATTTAGCAGTTAAGGATTTTCGGGGTGAGGGATTAATGGGTTATGGGTTAAGCGTTAACGATTTAGGGGTTTATGGGTTAAGGGGTTATGGGTTTAAGTGTTAGTGGTTTAGTGATTTAGGGGTTTAGAGGTTTAGGGTTTTAGGGTGTTAAATGGGTTAGGGGTTGGGAATTAGGGCTTAAGGGGTTAAGGGTTTATAGGTTAAATAGATTTAGGGTTTTAGAGGTTTAGGGGGTTGGGGAATTTAGCAGTTAAGGATTTTAGGGGTTAGGGGTTTAAGGGGTTAAATGGGTTAGGCATTTAGAGGTTTAGGGGGTTAAGGGATTTAGCAGTTAAGGATTTTAGGAGTTAGGGTTTTTGTGGTTAAATGGGTTAGGTTTTTAGGGGTTTAGGGGGTTAAATGGGTTAAGGGTTGGGACTTAGGGTTTAAGGGGTTAGGGGTTAAGGGTTTAGGGGGTTAAATGGGTTAGGGGTTTAGGGGGTTAATTGGGTTAGGGATTATAGTCATTTCTTAGGTGAACAAGGCACAATCTAGTTGTAGTAACTGTAACTTGGTCAAGTTGTTAAAGTCAAGGCAAGACTTGGTTGGGTTCCTAAGTCCCAAAAAAAGTAAGGGTAATTGTGAGGGCATGATAACTAAGGAGTGTCGGTGCGTGCCAAGGGTTGAAAAGGCATGCTAACACATGCTAGAAAGTGTCAATGGATGTTGAGGAGTATTAGGGAGTGCCAGGACATCGCAAGGGAGAACTAGGTCAAAATGCATGGAAATGAACGAATAAGAGTGTGTGCTAATTAGTGTCAACGAATTCCAAGTGTCTCAAGGATAAGGTTACATAAAGGGTTGGAAAAAGTAGTTTCAGACAAAGGGAAACTTTGGGTTGGGCACAACATTGATTTTCCAATGACTTAGTTGGGTTCTCAAGTCGCAAAAAAAGTAAGGCTATCTATGACGGCATGAAAGCTAAGGAATACCAAGGTGTGGCAGGGAATGCCTAGAAGTACTAACACATGCTAGGCAGTTCCAAGGCATGATAGGCATTCCAAGATGTGCCAGGTGCCAAGGTGTGCCATGAACACGTGCTAGGGAGTGTGAGGGCCAAGTGTCAGGGAAACACAAGGGAGCACTAGTTTCAAATGCATGGAAATGAAGTATCATCTAGTTCCAGGTGTGCTAAGAAGGGAGTGACACAGTATTCTAGGAAGTGACAAGGAATGTTAGAGTGCTAGGGAAGGATACAAAGATGTTCCAAGTGCCAAGGTGTGCCAATGTGTGCTAAGGAGTGTTAGGGAGTGCCAGGAAAACAAAATATAGCACTAGGTCAAAATTCATAAATGAATGAATAAGAGTGCGTGATAGGGAGTGTTAGCGAGTTCTAGGTGTCTCATGGACGGAGTAACATGGTATGATAGGCAGTGCTAAGTCATGTTATAGTGTCAGGGCGACATGCATCCAAGATGTGCCAAGTACCAGGGTGTGCCAACATGTGCTAGGAAGTGTTAGGGTCTGTCGAGGAAACACAAGGGAGAATTTACGTTGTAGCCATTGCAGGACCCCAAGAATTTTTTTCCATGGAGAATTATTTATGTTGTATCCATTGCATTAAAGCAAGAGATCTATATTCAATTCTTTTTTGTATGTGTTTATAAATTGGAAGAGAGAAATCATAAACAAGAAGGGCCTAAAAGAACTAAACAAAGAAATGGAGGTCACTGGGATAAAGTTGATGGCATTGGAGTTGGTAGTTTCAGACTGTCACAAGGGAATCCAAGACAACCATGACCTGATTGAAGAAGTGGAAAACAGGCTGGCAGTGCACATTGAGGAAGATATCAATCCATTTTCGACTAAACCAGATATATAACCATGGCTCTCTCTACTCACAGTATTTCATTGAGATTGTGTTAGGTATCTATTATTAACCTATGCTTGTGTCTATTTAAATGGATACTATATTGATAGCCCAAAAATGAGGCATTTTGGATTGTCTATAGTTTGTACTAGTTCTAAAAAAGAACTAGAAACAATTATTCTCTTTGGCTGCAAAAAGTATTCTACTTGTTGTGTTGGGGAGTTTCTCTCAGGAAATTTATGGATAACCCGACATATTTTTTATATACGTACTGGGCAGAACATTTATAAATTTACTTGTCAAATCAGGGTCAATCCAATGCAACAACTTTTTCCCCAAAACAAGCACAAGATCAAGCCAACATGTGTGTTGTGTGCATTTAAAGAGATGGATAGGTAATTTTACCCTTACAAGAACATGGTACCTTAAAATCTAACCACAATTGGTGAGTGAAAGCATTTGTGAAATGGCATCATGAGTGGAGCCTTTTCCAAAAGAGATTATTCATTTACATTACAATATATACAACATAGTTAGTGTTCCATCCATGTTAGCGCACACACCTGATGGTATTAGTCCTTAAACTGGTACAAAAAAAATGATTTTATATATTCACATACATGACAGTCACAAGATGTCAACAAAATAACATACTTATCGAAATCCTCAACCATGAATATGCTAAATTGCTTCCAAATGTGCTTGCAACTAGGTAGGCATCAAAGACAATCATTGCAATGGGTTAAGGGGATATAAGAGAGAATTATGTAAGGAGTTCCTTCTAGGTAAATGACATTAGTATTACTATTGTTAAAGGGGGTGGCCTACAAGGATACATTGGTAGCTATTGATGCAAGAGCATAATTTCAATAATTTTTTTCAAAATTTGTATTTGTCCTCCAGAAGGTCTTAGAGATTTATAGAAGAGGAAGTTGGTTTCCTTGTTGCCCTATAATTTTGTAGAATTTCTAATTTCATATTTGGGATATGAAATTTTAGCAATTTTATGCATAAGTTAATTTCTGTTTGATTTTTAAGGCATCCTAGTCATTAGGAAAGTTGAGTCTTATGATTAGGATTACTTGTGGCATCCTATTTATTTTTCAAACTCCAATACACCAAGGCAAATATGTGGAGGACATTTGGGGGAAGTGTGATTGTCCATAAAATGTAGATCGGATTTGGGGAACTTGTAGCTCTTTTCCTTGGACCCTACTAGTTCTTAGACGTTGTATTTGGAGCGGTTAGCAGGAAAAAGCATAATATGCCCCAGAATATTAGTGTTGGAGCACCTGTGGTTTGGGAGAAAGGATAAGGGGTTCTAGGAGTTAAGCGGTTTAAGGGTTTAGGAGCAAGGGGTTAAGGGTAAAGGGTAAAGGGTTAGGGCTTATGGGATTTAGAGGTTAGGGGGTTGAGGTATAGGGGGTTTAAGGGTTAGAGGTTAATGGCTTAGTGGTTAAGGGATTTAGGGGTTAATATTAACCATCAAGGGCTTACATGTTAGGGGATTTAGGGGTTAAGTGCCTAAGGGTTATGTTATTTAGGTGTCAGAAGGTTAAGGGGTTAGGGGTTAATGAGTTTAGGGGTTAGGGGTCAAGGTTTAAGAGGATATGGGATTATGGTTTATGGGGTTCAAGGATTCTAAGTTAGTGGTTAGGGGTTAAGGGGTTAATGGCTTTGGGTTTAATGGATCAAGGGGTTAATTTGTTATGAGTTATGGGTGTAGGGATTAAGGGATTGTGGCTTTGGGGTTAAAGGGATAGGGACTTTAGTGGTTATGGCTTAAGTGCATATGGGTTGTGATAATGTGGCCCCTAATCCCCTTGTCACAAATATTGGGCGTCCCCCTATCAATTTCTCTCATTGCCTTACCTATAGGTCCCCTATCCCCTATGCCATAAGGCCCTAAGGCTCCTCATTCTCTAATGTTAAGATTATAGATCTTAGTAAACCATGTTCGAACCTCTCACTTCTACCCATCCATGCTACCCTTATGTCCCCTTGCCCCTGCTCAATACACCAAAACACCCCCCTCCCCCAAAATTCATGAGAATTGAACATTTGGAGGCGATCATTTAACAACAACTTCACAACTACTCCATTTATAATGGTGTCTTGGAGCTATTAGATGTCATTTCATTGAGCTACAGTGATAGGCGAGAGCTATGCATAGCTCACTAAAGGTGTATCAAGAGACTATTAGTCTATTGGCTATAGAATTTGACTCTTTTTTTGTAACTTAGCGAAATGGAAAAGATGTGGAGACAATCTCCATTCTTCTTCTTTCACCGGGCCATGTAAAATAAATGAAGAAAATAGTCTCAACCCCTTGGAGAAGGAAAGTTGAGAACAATAATTAGCATGAACAAACAAAGAATCCAATGGGTTAAGCTTAGAGGGGTCTCCCTTTGTAAAAAAGCATCCATAAGCTTGTTAGAGTTAGTATGAATCTTTACTAGAGGTTGAGTAGTCTTCACATCACCAACCACATCCAATAGAAAGGTACCAACCCCTAGAATAAAAATGATGTCTCCAAATAAGGTGTAGTTAATACCAATAATATCATCTTATGAATCTATTACAATATGATTTGGAAAGTATGTTTCCATACATGTGTGAAAGAAAAAATCCATTTGGTTAGCAAAAGGAAGTCTTTTTTAAGACCTCCAAAAACCCCCTTGAAGGAGACAAGAAGGGTTTGAAACCATATAATACAAGTTGATCTATGAACCCTATTTCTGATGTTTTCTATGCATGTGTTTGTTCACTTGGTTTGACATGTGATAGACAATATATGAAGCCTTTTTTTCCACATATCATCTTCATTAGATATCATGTCGTTAAGAATGAAGTGTCTGGATTAGAGTTAAAGTTCCTATTTTAGTTTGTTGTCTTTTTTTTGTCTTTTAGAGTACAAATCTTCCTGGTATATTGTGCTAAGGTAGTTTGGCTTTCAAATATTCAAGGAATATGTGAGCTAATATAAGAAAATATTGTAATATTTGAAATAACATGATGAACTATTTAGCACAATTTATGGTGTTGGATTGATTGAGATGTTTATTTTTGGATGGATGGATGTACATGTCTTTAGCCAATAGACAAAACTCATTAAGCATTGTTGCAAGTATGTTATTGACATGTTGAAGTTCCATTGAGACTTAGAGGTAGAAGATTTAGACTTGTATGTTTTCACCTATCCGGGTGTGATGATACCTTGTGGAGGTAAGCAAAACTTCCACTTTTTAAACTTTTGGATATATTCTATACACCCTTGAGAGAATTTCAACCTTTTAAATAAAACTACAAACAAATGTACATTCATGCAATAATTACTAATTGATTTGGGGGTGACTCAACAAATTGTAGCATGTTGGCTTGTTGAATTTGTTAGTAAGTTAATTAGCGCTTGATAAATTTGTAAGCTTCAGTGGGATTTATTGCAGTTGTATGTGTTTTAGAGAAGCGAGTTTGGAGTGGTGGTTGTGCTTCCTTTATTGAATTTGATTTCTTTGGTTCTTCTTCTTGTGCATGCCCACTGTGGTATATTCTCGTCAGCGGTTAAGGGGTTAGGGATTGGGGGCTTAAGGGTTAGGGGCATAATGAATTAGTATTTAAGGGATTAGGGATTGGGGTTAGGGGAATAATGCGTTAGTGGTTAAGGGGTCATGGATTGGGGGGTTAGGGGATTTAGGCGCATTTAGGGGTTAGAGGAATAATGAGTTATTGGTTAAGGGATTAGGGATTGGGGGCTTAGCTGTTAGGGGATTTAGGCGCAGTTAGGGGTTAGGGTTAAGGGGTTAATGGGTTAATGGTTAAGCGTTAACGGTTTAGGGGTTTAGGGGTTAAGGGATTAGGGGTTTAGGTGTTAGTGGTTTAGGGGTTTAAGGGTTTAGAGGTTTAGGGTTTAGGGGTTAAATGGGTTAGGGTTTTAGGGGTTTAGGGGGTTTAATGGGTTAGGGGTTGGGAATTAGGGCTTAAGGGGTTAGGGGTTAAGGGTTAGACGTTTAGGGTTTATGGGGTTAAATGGGTTTAGGGGTTTAGAGGTTTAGGGGGTTAGGGGATTTAGCAGTTAAGGATTTTAGGGGTTAGGGGTTAGGGGGTTAAGGGGTTAGATGTTTAGGGGGTTAAATGGGTTAGGGGTTTAGAGGTTTATGGGGTTAGGGGATTTAGCAGTAGGGGGTTAAATGGGTTAGGGGTTTAGAGGTTTATGGGGTTAGGGGATTTAGCAGTTAAGTATTTTAGGGGTTAGGGTTTGGGAGTTAAATGGGTTAGGGTTTTAGGGGTTTATGGGGTTAAATGGATTAGGGGTTAAGGTTTTAGGGGGTTGAATGGGTTAGGGGTTTAGCGTTTAGCGGGTTAAATGGGTGAGGGGTTATAGTCATTTCTTAGGTGAACAAGGCACAATCTAGTTGTAGTAACTGTAACTTGGTCAAGTTGTTATATTCAAGGCAAAACTTGGTTGGGTTCCCAAGTTCCAAAAAAGTAAGGGTAATTATGAGGGCATGATAACTAAGGAGTGTCAATGCGTGCCAAGGAATGAAAAGGCATGCTAACACATGCCAGAAAGTGTCAATGGATGTTGCGGACTGTTAGGGAGTGCTAGGACATTACAAGGGAGAACTAGGTCAAAATGCATGGAAATGAACGAATAAGAGTGTGTGCCAAGTAGTGTCAACGAATTCCAAGTGTCTCAAGGATAAAGTGTGTTAGGGAAAGATCAGAATAAGACTTGTAGGAGGTAAGCCTATGGTTACATAAAGGGTTGGACAAAGTAGTTTCAAACAAAGGGAAACTTTGGGCTGGGCAAAACATCGATTTTCCAATGACTTGGTTGGGTTCCCAAGTCACAAAAAAAGCAAGGCTATCTATGACGACATGAAAGCTAAGGAATATCAAGGTGTGTCAGGGAATTCCTAGAAGTACTAAGAAATGTTAGGCAGTTCCAAGGCATGATAGGCATGCCAAGATGTGGCAGGTGCCAGGGTGTGGCATGAACACATGCTAGGGAGTGTGAGGGCCAAGTGTCAAGGAAACACAAGGGGGCACTAGTTTAAAATACATGGAAATGAAGTATAAGCTAGTTCCAGGTGTGTTAAGAAGGGAGTGACACAGTATTCTAGGAAGTTCCAAGGCATGTTAGAGTGCTAGGGAAGCATACAAAGTTGTTCCAAGTGCCTAGGTGTGCCAATGTGTGCTAAGGAGTGTTAGGGAGTGCCAGGAAAACATAACAGAGGCACACTAGGTCAAAATTCATAAATGAATGAATAAGAGTGTGTGACAAAGAGTGTTAGCGAGTTCTAGGTGTCTCGAGGAGGGAGTGACATGGTATGATAGGTAATACTAAGTCATGTTATAGTGTCAGGGCGACATGCATCCAAGATTTTAGATATTCACATATGGGACAATCACAAGATGTCAACAAAATCACATACTTATCGAAATCCTCAACCAACAATATGCTACATTGCTTCTTAATGTGCTTGCAACTAGGTAGGCATCAAAGACAATCATTGCAATGGGTTAAGGGGATCTAAGAGAGAATTATGTAAGGAGTTCCTTCTAGATGGTAAAGGACATTGGTATTACTATTGTTAAAGGGGGTGGCCTACAAGGATACATTGGTAGCTATTGATGAAAGAGCATAATTTCAACAATTTATTTCAAAATTTGTATTTGTCCTCCATAAGGTCTTAGAGATTTTTGGAAGAGGAAGTTGGTTTCCTTGTTGCCCTATAATTTTGTAGAATTTCTAATTTCATATTTGGGATAGGAAATTTTAGTAATTTTAGGCATAAGTTAAGATGTTTTTATTTTTATTTTTAAGGTCTCCTAGTCATTAGGAAAGTTGAGTCTTATGATTAGTATTACTTGTGGCATCCTATGTATTTTTCAAACTCCAATACACCAAGGCAAATATGTAGAGGACATTTGGGGGGAATGTGATTATCCATGAAATGTAGATCGGATTTGGGGAACTTGTAGCTCTTTTCCTTGGACCCTACTAGTTCTTAGAGGTTGTATTTGGAGCGGTTAGCAGGAAAAAACATAATATGCCCAAGAATATTAGTGTTGGAGCAGCTATGGTTAAAACATGAGATTCAAAGTTCAAATCCCCTTGAATTGCCAACCAAAAAATTATATATATATATATATATATATATATATATATATATTTTATCTATTTATTTATTACATTTTCAGAATGTGGTTTAATGAAAAAATAAAAATATAATATAAAAGAAATAAATATGACATGATTAAATTTCATGTGGTTTGAATATCGATGTTCAAAAATAAAAAATATAATTTTATCCACTATCCACTCATGGATATTTCAATGCAAACTTCCCAATGCTAATGATTTTGTCTTAATTGCTAACTATCTTAAATGGGTTTCGTCTTAATTGTCATTGTCTTAAGTCGCCATTGTCTTAAATATAAAGTTCTGTCTTAAATATTTTTGTCTCAAAGTGCTTTTGTCTTAAATCTAAAATTTTGTCTTAAAATATTTTTGTCTCAAATCACTTTTGTCTTAAAATATATTTGTCTCAAACTACTTTTGTCTTAAATATAAAGTTTTGTCCTAAAATATTTTTGTCTCAAACTCGTTTTGTCTTAAATATAAAATTTTGTCTTAAATTTTTTTGTCTCAAATTGTTTTTGTCTCAAATTGTTTTTGTCTTAAATATAAAATTTTGTCTCAAATTATTTTTGTCTCACACTATTTTTGTCTTAAATTTTATATTTAAGAAAATTCAATTGATATTAAATTTTAATATAAAATAACCAAAATAAAAAGTGACTTTTTAAGACAAAAGATTTCTTTTGTCTTAAACAAATGTCTTAAAATGCCCTTGGTGTAGTAGTGTCTCTTCCCTCATGGCACAAGTTTCTATTTAGTTGAGCTCTTATCCTTACTATCTTCTTGTCGAGTTAAGCTTAAACCTCTTTCCTCATCTGCTACAACCAAAAGAACCATGCCATGGGACCCATTCTCGGCAGGTTGGGAGTGGCGCTGTCACCATAAATTTGAATGCAACTTGGTTTCCAAAGCCCGACCTCTGACTTGCTTAAACATATTTCCCAGGGATGAAATTTGATGGGAAATATGCTTGTCACTGAGTGATTTGTTCATCAAATATAGTGAATTTTTTTTAAATCTATCAAAATTTTATATTAAAAATTATAAAAACAAATAAAAAAAATGTGAAAACCAACAAATTTAATAAATAGATCTGTTTTAAAATTCCAACCCAATTCTTTCAACAACAACCAACCAACCATAAAGTCACGAGTCATAACTCTCACCATAAGTTCAAATGCAACTTGGTTTCCCAAGCCCGACCTCCAACTCGTGGTCCGAGGGAGTCGGGTTCGGAGGTCAATTCCTCCTCCTTGCTGTCGTAACGCTTGACACTGAAAGCTGACGGTACTGTCACTCCCACGACCCCTGTGTCTCCATTTGCCTCTAAAACATACTCACCTAACAAAACTCTTCACGGCTTAAACGTTCCCTCCAGCCTTAATATAATACGAGAGGCTGACTATTACTTGACACCAAAATATTAATGTCTCGTCGTTATTAATTTTATTTGAACCCAATAAACCAAAATTTCATTTTATCATTTTATATTTAATTCTAATTTTTATTTAAATTGCAATTCTCATCCATTTAAAGATGAATTTAAAATGTCAAACTAGCAGTTTTGAATTATTGACATCACAATTAATAGATTTCACACAAAATAAAAAAATATGGAAAACATGATATTTTACGGAACTTTTACTCCGTGCTATCCACATAAACGTTTTTTTAACTTTAAAGTAAATTGCCTTAACGCTAATCACCTTTGTCAAAAGTTAGCAAATCAAACTTTAGGGCGATTAATATGTCGCTGAAATTGCAGTTTGGCATTCCTTAAAATAATTACAAGTGCGAGGTCGGGCAGAATCAGGTTGGGAAACACAAGAGAAACCTGGTGTTATGTCCGTTCCAAATTATTAAAATGGCTTAATAATATATATTATATTAAAAAAAAAATCAAAAAATCATATGAGAAATTTTAGAACCAATGCTTTTCGAACTATTAAATGTAGTTCATTACGCTGATCTGACTATCCATATATCATGCAGAGAAGCAACATTCAAAACTTAAGGAAAAATAGATGTTAAAAAACGGTCAAAATTGAAAATAACCAATAAATAAATGAATGAAAACTAAATAAATCTCATCCTAAAATAATAAAATAAGATCAAATCAAAATACAAATAAATAAAATTAAAATAATCAAAATTAAAACTAACAAAATAATCAAAATCATAAAAATAATGATAAAGACGGTCAATAAAAATAAAAAAATAAAAAATAAAAATAAATAAATAAATATATATACATATATATATATAATAAAAAAAATCAAAATTAAAAATAAATAATTAAATAAAAGGATTTATAAAAATAATACGGTTTAAAAAGAAAAATATACTAAAACTATGTCAGCAATAGAAATAATATTTAAAGTATATATTAAATAAGTGATAATCAAACCTTAAATATTTATTACGCAAAAACATACGGAAAACAAAAAGAGAGGAAAACACAAGAGGAAGGACCACTACTGAGAGCAAAGAGATAGAATCCAATAACTGCTAACTTTCCACCCGTCATCCCTATTCAACCTACAAGGCCTTTTCTCAATCTCAATATCTTCCCTAAATTTACGGTGATGGAAATGCTCAACCATAGCAATGACTCTACATTTTTCCATACAAATGTGATGCTTCGTCTTCTTTACATTCTCAAGTAGAGCTGAGGACCTCGTTCTACCATCCCTGATATCCGCAGTATGCTCTTGAATTATTTTATTAATCGACTGACCTGTTTCTCCAATGTAGGGAATCCTACAGGAGCATATGATCAAATAAACACCTTTCATGCTTTTGGGGTCCAACGGGTCTTTAATAGATTTAAGGGAACCACGAATGGTGTTCAAAGTTTTAAAAGAGGAAGAGATCTTATGCTTCCTTAAAATCCGAACGAACTTGTCAGTAGTACCTTGTATAAAAGGCAAATGAATGCTATCAACAAAATCATCTTTTACTTTTTTGTGATTCAGACCTCTGCTAGCATTCATGAAAGCCTTCAAACCTTAACTTTTACTATAGCCATTCTCTTCAAAGACCCTAAGGAGATGGGCCTTCTCTTCATTTAAATGATCCTTATCTGAAATTCTAAGAGCTCTCGTCGCTAAAGTGTTAAGAACTCCAACATTTTGAGCTGGAAGATGATGAGAGCAAGAATGCAAATATTTCTCAGTGTGAGTTTTCTTTTGAAAAACACAGTGCGAGAATGAGCCATTATTGTTTCTAGAGATGAGAACATCAAGGAAAGGAAGACTTCCATCAGGGTCTGTTTCCATTGTGAACTTGATGGAGTCAGATTGATTATTCAGGTGCTGATGAAAAGAATCTAACTCTTGACGACCATGAGACCAGTTTATGAAGGTGTCATCCACAAACTGCTTCCAAACCTTTGGTTTAAAAGGAGCAGAAGCCAAAGCTTTAGATTAAAAATCTTCCATAAAAAGACTAGCAACCACAGGGAAGAGCGGCGAACCCATGGCAACACCATAGATCTGCTCATAAAATTCTCCTTCAAAAGTAATTTTTTTTTTGTCATATTACTAACGTTATTAAACCTCTTAACTTAATAAAATTGTAATTAAGTTAAAATAGTTTTTAAATATAAAAATTCAATCTTTTTAACTGAATAACACTATAATTAAATGTTAAAGCTTTTTAAATTAAAAAATAAAACTTTTAAAAATTAAATATATTCTTACTTTATGAATTTAATAAATCATATCAATATTAATAAAGATTAATCATTATTATGACTATTATTGAAATTTAGTTGTTTTTAGTGTTATTTTTTAGAAACGTTTTTGGAAAATTTTCTTTTTTAATAAAAGTATATCTAAACAAAATATAGATATATAGATATTAAAAATTATTATTATAAATAGAAATTTTAGTTCATAAAACTTTGAATTTATGGTGAATATATATATGTATATATATTTGTGTAAATTTAGTAGTACTTCGCTATTCATTCAATATTAACAAACTGCAGGTTACATCAAAATATAATACTGTTGACCTCAACCTGTCTGTAGGAAAACAGGTCTAATGACCATCTCAAATAGTTATAGGCCATCCAAAACTTAAAGAGTTTAAAACGGTCTATTGCTATCTTTAGAGGTCTATTGTCTATCTTAACATATATAAATATATTAAAAAAGTAAATGTTATTCATAGTATGCATATCAACAAAAGACAAGAATTTAGATTATTCAGTGTTTTGAAGAGTCAATAGGTGTTGGGTCTTTGACACTCGACCCGTGCATGTCAACCTGGTGCAAATTCTGGACCTGTCTATCAATTCGTCCGAGACAAACGTTCTGGTGGTGATGCTATAGATGAATCTCTTGAATGTTTCTGTGGATTTCAACCAGAATTGAGGTTGTCTGCAGATCCCCCCCAATCTCTTGAACTGTGACAATCGCCTTAGCCAATAAACATTTTAGGGTCTAGTAAATATGAATAGACTGTTGAAAAAGAGACAATCTACTGTGGGTATTACCAGGATCCGTTAGAATTGGATCCATATCTTCCTCAGTAAGGTCTTCTTCAACTTTATTTCTGACATCTTATTCCCACCCAGAAATCAAAGATTTAACTTGGTTGGGCGTTCCTTATGAATAAGCCTGAAACAAGTTCTCCATAATTTCTTTCCCGAACTTTCGTCCTCTTTTGTTTGTACAGGTTACACTTTTTGCCCTTTTTTGAGAATATTATTTCTATTTTTTATTTTTTATTTTTATTTTTTCTGTTCTTCAACTTTCTACAAGAAAAGCAATTTTTCTGTTTAGAATTTCATTTTGTGATAAAAATAAAAGTTGTTAGAAATTTTATTAGCTTTCTATTACTTATTTTTTGGAATTTTTTTATACACATTTGATATGTCAACTTATCGTTTCTTTGAGTGTGTATTTTTTAACAATAAAAGGATTTATAAAAATTCATGTTAATACGCGCTAGTGTATTCTTTGAAAACTATGCATTTTTTAGAAACAAAATGTGTTACAACAATCTAGACAGAGTTTACTTCTGTTTCATTATATTTACAAAACCAACTGATGCATATCATAATTACTAGAATTTTTTGAAGTGATCCAATATGAAAAAAATGCATATTTTGAATATGTTTCGCGATGCACGAAATTTCTCAACATATAAGTTATAAACTAAAAATCAAAAAACTACACATTACAAACGACGGACTAATATAATGCACCATAATTTTTTCAATTTTTTTACAGTGTATTTTGGAAGATACATAATATTGATTTCACTGAATCATAATGACCTTCAGAAATTGTTTGCACAATTTTTATTACAAAATTAATTAAAATTAATAAATATTTATGAAATTCCATAAAAGTTATATTTCCTAAAAGTATATTGAATTTCGAAAATGCTTGTCTTAGTTCTGATAGTTAATTCAGAATATTTCATGGAGTTTAATTAGTCCAAAATTGAAGATATGTATTCAGACCTTGGCTCTGCGTAATTGCAGACATGTTAGTTCACGATCTGTCAAGTCTAACGACACAAAAGTTCGACCAAATTTCTTATAAAAGTTCGGCCGAACTTTTACTTGAATTTTCGTCAGCTGGAAAATACAACGAAGCCCCTCAAAGAAAACATTTTGCGGCAATATAAATTGACGTAAAAGCATTCATTATTTTCGCATAATTTTGCACATTTCTTCATTTGGTCTGATTTTGCAAAGGATTGTTTTGGGTTTAAAGACTTTTTGGCATAACATTCAAAGGACATTTCTTGGGGTATGTGATACATTTTTTGGATGTTTTTTGGGCTTCATTTTTTTTGAAGGTATTTTCTTTTTAGAGGTTTTGGGCTTAATTTTCATTGTTTTTTTTTAAGGTATTTTGTTTTTAGAAGTTTTGGGCTTAATTTTCATTGGTTTTTTTTTAAAGTATTTTGTTTTTAGAAGTTTTGGGCTTAGTTTTCAAAGGACATTTTTTTTGATGTATTTTGTTTTTACACGTTTTTGGGCTAAATTTCCAAAAGTCATTTTTTGTTTTTAAGATATTTTGTTTTTAGAAGTTTTGGGTTTAATTTTCATTGTTTTTAGAGGTATTGGGCTTAATTTTCAATGACATTTTTTTGAATATATTTTGTTTTTAGAGGTTTTTGGGCTTAATTTCCAAAAGACATTTTTTTGACTTAATTTCGAAAGGACTCCTTTTAAGCTTAATATTCAAAGGACAGTTTTTGAAGGTATTTTTTAAAGTGATATTTTAGAGGCTTTTTTGAGGTATTTTTTAAAGTGACATTTTTTAAGAAGTTGGAATTAATTTTCAATGGAAATTTTTTGGAGGTATTTTTTGAAATGACATTTTTTTAGAGTACGTGTTTTGGGTTGAAGTAAATCTTTTATAATGAGTTTTTAAAATGAGTTTTTGTCTAACTTTTTAAATGAAATTATTTTGCTGGACTTGGAAGGTTTTGAGCTTCGTTTCATTTTTATAAGACATTTTTTTTCTTGGATTTTTTAAAGTAAGTGTTTTGGATTGAAGTATATATTTTTTGCAAAATTTTTAAAATGAGTTTTTTTTAAATTAAATCTTTTGTGATATTTTTTTTAATTGAGTTTTTGTCTAAATTTTTGAAGGAAATTTTTTGAACTTCATACTCTATTTTCATGGGAAATCGAAGGAATTGCAAGACAAAATATGATTGAACAAGAGACCCTGAGGAATGTAGAGAAGAGGGGAGAGAATCTCGCAAAAGAAAGAGAGAAGCACTCTCAAATATTGAAAGGGAAAATCAACCTCAACTAGAAGTTGAAGCATGTATGTAAATGTAAATATTAGGAATTAGATATTTAAAATTTTCCTAGTGTAAAATGTGAAGCTTAATTTTTATTTGATGAACTAATTTGAAAAATATTTTGCAATGTAAACAGAGAGAGATATTCTTCAAAACGTTGATGATGAGATACAAAATTTTGAAAGAGAAAGTGAAAGAGATATTGAACCAATGGTTGAAGATGGTGAAAATGTTGAAAGAAATTCAAGTGAAGAAATTGAATCACAATATATATATATATATATGTTGAACACATGCACGTATTATTGAAATTATACATATTTATTATTTAGTTATTTATTGAATATGTAAACTTTTTATGTATTATCAATTTGAATATGTATAGATGAAATCAATGTCGATGATGAGATGTTAGAAAATGTTGATGCTCACACATATGGAGATAAAAGAGCTGACCATGTTACACGATATCGTGTTAAACACATTTTTGATACGTACTTCATAAAGGAAAATGTGACAGTTCAAGCCCAAATGTTGAAAGGTCTCCCATCATTAAGGAAATTAAAATAAGCTTTGACTTTATTGGGTATTCGAAAATTAACAAAAGATAAAAAATGAAGGAAAATGTGATAGAAAATATAAATAGTGCTATAAATTCAATTAGAAGATCTAGACAGAAAAATGTTTCAGTTGTACGCAGAGCAATACATATGGCAGTGGTTTCATCAAGTACTAAAGAGAATCGCTTGGTAAAATCTATGGCACTAGAATTAGGAACCTCACAAAAAAATTTGCACAAACATCAGAAATTTCGGTTACAAATAGATGTAAGTGATGAACTCACTTGTTGGAGAGCTATTTGTAGGCAACCATACAAAGATAGACTTGGAGGAAATGTTAAAAAAACAATATATAAATATTGGAAGAAAAATTCACGTGTTTCGCCAAATGCAAGGGATATGATGCAAAGAAGAATAGCATGAAATCAATACGAAGAACATTCAAAACATTTCTTGGACACCACTCAGATAGAGTTGTTCAACAAGTTCAAAGAAGAGAATCATGAATTTGATGTCTCAATCAGTGCTTTTGTTCAACAAAAACCATGGTATGTAAAACCTATCACTGTACGTGACACTTGTTGTTGTCGTTATTATGTGAAATTTCAGTTATATTATGACACATTCCTTAATTTTGGTAGAAAATTTTGGAAAGATTCACCTCTTCCTTCCACTATCTGTGATTTCATATCTCAAATTCTATCTGGAAGAGAAATTGATAAATTATTTTATGAAAAGAAATGTGTTGGTGGTAAAAAATGCGATGATTATGGAAATTTGACTAAATTTAAAAACAAATATTGTACTGATATAAATGATCAATAATTTTCCAACATGAAAGTGAAATGGAAGAGATATGAATATATCCATACATCCATTCAAGGTTCAAATAGTGCTAAAAGAATTGAATTACAAGAAGAAGAAATTTTTGTGATAGATTTTTTGATAAAGTTTGAGGCAGAAAATTATAAATACACCAAGAATTCCCATAGAGCTCGATGGCAGGACTTGCAATTCAAAAAATCCTGTGAATTTTTTCCACTAGGGACCATTTTGTCAATAATTGATTTTGCAGAAAACTACACATTTGTTCCACAAAAAGAAATTTAGAGTGAATACTATCATTCTAACCAAGTCTCCATGCTCATCCATATTCTATATAGACATGTTGAACAAAACGTCGATCATATAGAAAGCACCAGTGAAAATTGGCATGTTATTAAAAAATATCACTTTTATATCAGTGACAATCGTACACATGATACATATTTTGTACAACACTGTTTTGAAAAGATTTGACTCCTTGAAAAGTCGTGGAATAAAATTCAATGAAAATTGGATATGGTTAGATGGATTCGCAGGTCAATTCAAATATTCACGATCATTATTTTGGTTGTGTTGTCTTCATAAGAAAACTCGCATTAAACATTGTTGGAATTTCTTTGAGACTGGCCATGGAAAATGAGAACATGATGGTGCAGGGGCATGCATAAAACGAGCACTTAGAAGATATAAAATGAACCCCTCTGCAAATCGACTTGTGGATGCTAAAGAAGTTGTTCAATGGTGCATCGCTGCACTAAGCCATGAGACTAACCGATCAAGGGAAGTGCGAAGGTACATTCAATTTAATTTTTATTGGATATCCAATTTTAAACAGTGTACATTTATCACAATGATTATCTTTGATGGTATTTTGATATCATATTTACATTCTTCTTTGAATTTTCCATATATAGGTTTTTTTGGCATATTGGGGTCGAATATGTAGATAGATCAATTGGAAATGACATTGAAACAATAAAAGGGACTCAAAAATTGCATGCAATTAAAACAAAGTTGTCCACAAATGTGTTTGCATTGGATAAAAGAAAATATTCTTATTTTTGTCATGTTTGCATAGACAACATAGAATCCAATGATGTTTGTGAAAACAAAATGTATGTAAAATATTGGAAACATACAAAGCTAAATACAAAGGGGAAAATGTCCATTGCAATGTTTGAAGAAATGCAATCAGAGGAGACTACAATATCATCTGATGGTGATCGAGTTTCCGATCTTGTTAGAGAATGTAACATTTGAATTGCTTTCAAATGATAGATATCTAGAAATAGATACTAAAATTATTTTAGAGTTAATTTTTCATGTTAATTATGATCTAAATTTAAATACATAAGTTTGTTTTATTGTGCATGAGATGTTTTTGTTGTAATTTCACCTACTAACAATGATGAAAATGTGAAGTATTATTTGATGCGTTGCACTGAACAAAAGATGAAATTATTAGAAAACTATAATGATCACGGGTGTCCATATGACAGAGGATCTATTATACTGAAAGGTTATTTTTTCAGACAAACTAATCAAAGTGGGGATTTTGTTTAATTTAAAGACTATGAACCTGATGTCATAAGTCGTCAATATAGTCACTTGGTGTGTGACACGCATAAAGTTGATAGAGGTTCAATCAAAGAAAAAAAATGAAAATTAAGAAATGGAAAATGTCAAAATCCGATCATGAACGGATCATTAAGATAGCATTCCACTGGAATTTTTTTGATTGAACTGCCCAACAATTTATTCTCTTTGGATTTATGTTTTAGAACTTTCAGAACTCAACTAAAAATTGAACTGCCTTGTTATGTTATTTGTGCAAGTGTTTGCACATGTACATTGTTTTGCTACATGCACATTGTTTTGCTACATGCACACTAGTATCAATTGACAGTAGATTTTCTATACATGCATTGATAAAAAATGTTGCACGTATTGGATATATATATATATGTTCTAGAATGCAATTAACTGAAAGTATCTTTTCTACATCTGCATTGATGAAAAATGTTGCAAGTACTGGATCTATATATGTTTTGGAAGTATTGGATATATATATGTTCTAGAATGCAATTAACTGAAATTAGCTTTTATATGTGCGTTGATGAAAAATGTTGCAAGTACTGGATATATATATGTTCTAGAATGCAATTAACTGAAAATAGCTTTTCTATGTGCATTGATGAAAAATGTTGCACGTACTGGAGTCTAGGAAATTAACTGAAAGTAGTTTTTCTATGTGCATTGATGGAAATTGTTACACATATTGGATATATATATATATGTTCTAGAATGCAATTAACTGAAAGTAGTTTTACTATGTGTATTGATGAAAAATATTTCACATACTGAATATATATGTTCTAGAATGCAATTAACTGAAAGTAGCTTTTCTATTTGCATTGATGAAAATTTTTGCAAGTACTGGATATATATGTTCTAGAATGCAATTATCTGAAAGTATCTTTTCTATGTGCATTGATGAAAAATGTTGCATGTACTGGATATATATGTTCTAGAATGGAATTAACTGAAAGTAGCTTTTCTATACATGCATTCATGAAAAATGTTGCACGTACTGGATATATATACATTATAGAATGCATTTTTAAAATTTTATGATTTTTTGACACATCTAACAAGACCTAGAATCTTCTATATATATATGTGTGTGTGTGTGTATTATACTTCAATCGTTTTAACATATATATTCAAACATGTACTTAAATAATATCTACATGTACATATATTCATGTGAATTTTTTTTTGTTTGGAAAACGACAACTTGAATTTTAAAAACAAAACATTATATCACAACATTACTTCACATGCCAATTATATTTCAACTATCCAATAAAAGCAAAACATTATATCACATGCCAAATGTAGTTCAACCATAGAAAACTTAAGTTTTAAAAACAAAAAATTATAGATCACAACATTACTTCACATGCCAAATGTAGTTCAACCGTCCAAAAATTTAGTTTTAAAAACAAAACAAATTATAACATAACATTACTTCACATGCCAAATGTAGTTCAACCATCCAAAACTTGAGTTAAAAAAAAAAAATTATAGATCACAACATTACTTCACATGCCAAATGTAGTTCAAGTATATAATAAAAACAAAACATTATATCATGCAATCGCATTCCGAATGTATTTCAACCATCCAAAACTTGAGTTTAAAAACAAAACGAATTATATAACACAACAATACTTCACATTCCAAATGTAGTTCAACCATCCAAAAATCAGGTTTTAAAAACAAAACAAATTATAACACAACATTACTTCACATCACATGCCAAATGTAGTTCAACCATCCAAAACTTGAGTTTAAAAACAAAACAAATTATATAGCACTGTAACATTACTTCACATGCCAAATGTAGTTCAACCATCCAAAACTTAAGTTTTAAAAACATTATATATCACATCACATGTACCAAATGTAGTTCACATAAAATATTTCCAAAATTTGTAGATCTTACAAGTAGCAAGTATCAAGTATCAAGATGATTGCATCTAGATAAGACTATATATAAAAATGTAAATTTAAGACTAAATCTATTGAAAATATAATGTTGCACGTGTGCATGTGAATCATCCATCAAATAGTGCATGTGCATCATCCATCAAATACAGATGGATGTAGTGTCTCTCCCAGCAAACTCACGATTCTCGAGCTATCCTGCAAAGCATGGGGAACCTGTACACAATGCGTACAAACATTAAAATTTAATGTTTTAAAATTGAGTGAGAATATATAGAACTTCATGTAAAAAAACAAAATGTAAAAAAAAATCATGCAATACCTCATGAGGTTCCCTCTCCATTTGTTGCTCATCTACTAGAACTTCCCACGCTGAAACATCTTCAACAGTAAACTGTACAATATACATGTACAATTATATATATATATATATATTAAAAATTTTCTAATGAAAATGAATATATAAACTTATTTTCAATAATATTAAAAAAAAAGTTAGACAACTTGTTCAAATGGTTGAAATGGTGTGGATGTTCCTATCTCTGTCGCTAGAGTCCGTGGAGAAAAGAAATCCTCTAGAGGAACCTAAAATTCAAAAAATTTAAAAGTATAAAATAACTCAAGATCAAGATCTCAATTTATAATAAAAATTTTGAACTTCAATTTATAAATTATAACTTAAAAACATATATTTAAGTGAAAAATTGAATACTTCTATTGGTGGTTTTGGCACATCTCCTAAGAGAGGCTCCAAAAGAAAATTTCCAAAAACCTAAAATTCAAAAAAATTAAAATAACTCAAGATCTATAGATCTCAATTTATAATAAAACTTTTAAAATTCAATTTATAACTTATAACTTAAAAACATCTGTATATGTAAGTGAAAAATTAAATACTTGTGCTGGTGGATTTGGCACGTCTCCTAAGAGTGGCTCGGAAAGAAAATCTGTAAAAACCTCAAATTCAAAAAATTTAAAATAACTCAAGATCTAGATATATCTCATTTTTTAATGGAACTTTTTGAGGTGGAATATATAACTTAAAAACATAAATTTTAAAAGTGAAAAATTGTTCGTACTTGTGATGGTGGATTTGGCATATCTCCCAAGGAAGAAGAAGGTACCGCCATCCCAAAAACACCTGACGGAATCATAATCTGTTAAAACATTTTATTATATATATATGTACATGTACATGTGTGCGCAATTATTTATTTTAAAAATATCTCATCATGTTTCGATATATATAATAATAGATAAAAAATAATTGTACATCATCATGTGTTCACTTAAAAAACACTAAAATTTTCCAACATATCTTGATGGTGAGAACCATCTTGATTGAATGATTGATGGTGAGACCCATCTTGATTGTTTGAACCGGAGGCTCCGACCATGATATTAACATTTTATTCATTCATCAAGCGTGACAAATGCAAATGGTTTTAACATATAATGATACATTTTTGTTAGATTAATGTATACAAATAAATGTATGTATATATGTATTTATTACAAATTGTACATGTGTTAAAATAATTGAACCCTAACCATTAACACATATTGTTTCCATGCCCTCTTGTTCATGAACAATTAGGTCCTGCCAACCATTGCGACAATTCTTTGCATATGTTTTGAGATCTTCAACACTCATGTTGTCAATCTCTTCATCTATATAATACACAAAATTAGCACGTGCTCTTTTTCAATTTAGACAAACATCGACTCCACCCAATCCACTCTGAAAATTGTCAATGATGGCATCCCTTTCTTCTCGACTAATTTGATCATCCATCTCTAACCGCAAATTTTCGACACGAAGAGGTCGACTAACCAATGTTGGCTCAGAGCAAGGCAACTCAACATCACGCCTAGCGCCCCTACGGTCACACAATCGACCTTTCCCAGGATGAAAAAATTCAGAGGTAAGGTCATTGTAATTGGGTTTAATTTACAAAAAGAATTATGCATAAAATAATTTGTCAAAATATAGCAGAACCTTGTCGTTCCATGGGAGTCTTCCATAGGCCGACAAGTGTCTATTATACAGATAGCGAGCTATATGAGGGTGCTTGAAATATTGCACCTTCAACATCTTTATTTTCGGCCCTTCTTTGAAATTAAACATAGACTTGGCCATTTCTGTTGTAACTCTTTGTTTAACAACCTCTCATGTATTGGGACCCATCATTGTTTTCTTTATTTTTCTCATCACTTCCAAAAAAGTATCAATGGTTGGCCAAGCTTTAGGTACACATCTACTAGTTCGCTTAAGAGCGTGTAACTAATTTCGAGCTTTGTCGACTCTGAGCAGGTAGAGTCAAAGCCACGAGATCTCTCTTCAATTTTGCATGAATATGTTGACACCTTTTTAAGGTGCATTTCTGCATGTTTGTTTCCCAAGGTATATCGGAAATGTCAGACGGATAAGTCGTGGTTGGTGGACAACCTTCTTCTTGAATGACACGTTTTTCCCTACAAATTTTTTGAGCAACATTTGGAGCAGCATTTTCAGCTTCTGCATCAATATATAAAATTTTGTATATTAAAAAAACACATGTAAGCAAATTTGTACAAATTGAATGAAAATAATATTCAAATTGATGGCCACCTCGATGTGGGTCGCTAGCTTCTTGCCCACCTGAGACTGTTGAGAACCAGAACGACCCTGATGAGAACCAGAACAACCACCTATTGGTTGAGAACCAACACGACCATCCGTTGATTGGCCTCTGGGGGAATACATATCACCACCTTCACGCAATCTGACAACACTTATTGATGGCCCTCCAAGGGAATGTGAACCACCACCAACCTCACGAGATGAGAGAGAAGCTTCATAAAAAAATATGAATTTATAATCAATTCAAAAATACATCCATACATATAAATACATGTACATATTCATTGATTAATTTGCGTGAACCATACCATGATTGCGTGAACTATGGGATAATCCATTGATGGAGTAGACACCCTTTTTCCTCTTAGCTCATAAAAAATAAAAAATGAAACTTATTAACAACTAATTTAACTCACAAAAGTGATAAAAAATCAATTCCATATGTACACACATGTATGTATATGTATGGAGATTTAATATTATATATAAATACCATGAACATCCATCTATCCCCGACCCCCCTCTCTCGTAGAGATATGGGATTCTATTGATCTCCGTCATTCATCCTCTATGATATATATATATATATATATATATATATATATATATATATATATATATATATATATATGTATATATCTACAGTGGACATTTACAATTTTTTTTGTAAATTACTATTTAAAATAAATTTATAATAAATTTCATAAAATTAAATTGATGTAATTTAGTGGACACAAATTATGTAAAACACAACTTTCAAATCACTAATTGATGTGTGAAACTCAATTTAAGAATTTTTCTTTTATAAAATGTTAGGTTCACTAAATTGCGCTTTACATGGTGGGAGAACCCTTGGTATATAATTGAAAACATGGTGGGAGCACACTTGGTATAAAATTGAAAAAAACACATCCAGTCATTAAAAAAGAAGCGTGAAACTCCATTTAAACAAAAAATTGTTGAAGTCCTCACATTTTAATTTTATAAAAATTTAAAGTTCACCACTTGTTGCAAATGTGAAGTCCACCAAGTTGCACTTTACATGGTGTGGTGGGAGCACACTTGGTATATAATTGAAAAAACACATGGTCATTAAAAAATACACATTTATAAGTACAAAACACACAAATATCCAATATATGTTACAATTTCCATCAATAAATTTTGAAGGAGAGCGTCTCAACACTAATTCATATCTGAGAGATAAATCTTGAAGTTTTGAAGAAAAGCATCTCAAAATTATATCATCTTTGAGAGATGAATATTGCATTGGCATTGCCCCGTATAATTCTAATTCATCATTTAATTTATCTTTGATAGATGAATCTTGAATTGGCATTGCCCCACACAATATATCAACAGACATCTTATTCACATTTGTACAATGTCTTATACTAAAAAATTGAAATTGGCTAACAATATTGTTTGCTTTTCCATGCAGTTGTTTCAGCCTCTCCTTTTTAACTTGGTACACCCCTTTCATCTAGTTGCACACAAGTTCAGAATTTGTGAAAACTACTATTCCATTTGTTTCGTACTCCCTAGCTGTTCCCAAACCTTCTATCAATGCAATATAATATGCCTCGTTGTTTGTTGTTCTTCCCGATATTTTCATTTTCCTTTGGACAACCTTGCTAGTCACAATATTGGAAAGCACATATGTAATCACTGCTTTCCCTGGATTGGGATAGCAAGAAACATCTATGCATAATGTCCATTTTTCAACCATATTTAGTGGGCTTTTTCATCTCTGAAAAAAAACAAATTCAATAAAATATATTAAATTAACATTTATTGCAAATGCATGGGAGAAATGACACATGTGCATGAGATAAATGATGTGTGCATGGTTTATCTTAAAGTTTGACTAGAAGTTTATGGTAGAATTCACATCTAGAAATGAGATGCGTTAAAGATTTCCTTGCATAGAGTTTAAGGGAGATTTATGACACATATACATGGTTCATGCATGGTTTTCTTGAAAGTTTGCCTTAAAATTTATGGCAGTATCTAGAAATGATGAGATCCAGAGACTTCCTGGCCCTTAACATGCCTTAAGAAAGGATGAGATCCAGAGGCTACCTGGCCCTTTACAGACTCTTTTATAACTTGTAGAAGTTAGGACTCAACAAACAAACTAAAATCCTATGGAAGTTCAGCCACTTTAGGTTCAGTTTTTAGGCCTTAAAGTTTCCCTTGAATTAATGGGGGAAAGCATTGAGTTTGGGGGATCCTATCCTATGGAAGTTTAGCCACTTTAGGTTCAGTTTTTAGGTCTTAAAGTTTGCCTTGAATTAATGGGAGAAAGCCTTTAGTTTGTGGGAGAAATTACATTTACATGTTTTTCAAAATTATTTTATGCACTTACCAAAACAACTAGTGGTGGTGGTTGATGAAGTTATGTCAAAATTCACACCTTTTATGGGTTTGTGGGAGAAATGAAATAGAAATGAAACATGCCTTAAAGTTTCCCTAAAAGTTTATGGGAGAAGGGAGAATGACACATGTACAAGGTTTGACTTAAAGTGGTAGTGGTTTATGGATATTAAAATGAAGAACTTCTATTTCTGTTTCAGAGATTGACTATAGGGGAATTTACTGGATATGTCATCTTTGAGAAAATATGAGATCCAGAGGCTACCTGGCCCTTTACAGAATTTTCCTTTAGAACTTGTAGAAGTTAACTCTCACTAGATAGAATAAAATCCTACGAGAGTTCAACCACTTAGGTTCAATTTTTAGGCCTTAAAGTTTGCCTTGAATTAATGAGAGAAAGCCTTTAGTTTGTGGGATAAATGACATTTACATGGTTTGCAAAATTATTCTATGCACTTACTAAAACAACTAGTGGTAGTGGTTGATGAAGTTATGTCAAAAGTCGTGCACCTTTATGAGTTTGTGGGAGAAATGAAAAATTTCCTTATAGTTTATGGGAGAAATGAAATAGAAATGACACATGCCTTAAATTTTGCCTAAAATTTTATGGGAGAAGGGAGAAATGACACATGTACAAGGTTTTCCTTAAAGTGGTAGTGGTTTATGGATATTAAATTGAAGAAATTCTATTTCTATTCCAGAGATTGATTGTAGGGGCATTTACTAGATATGTCACCTTTGAGAAAAGATGAGATCCATAGGCTACCTGGCCCTTTAAAGACTCTGCCTTTATAACTTGTAGAAGTTAACACTCAATTGTTAGACTAAAATCCTATGGAAGTTAAAAATCCTATGAGAGTTCAACCACTTTAGGTTCAATTTTTAGGCCTTAAAGTTTTCCTTGAATAAATGGGAGAAAGCCTTTAGTTTGTGGGAGAAATGAAATTTACATGGTTTGCAAAATTATTTTATGCACTTACTAAAACAACTAATGGTAGTGGTTGATGAAATTATGTCAAAAGTCACACCTTTATGAGTTTGTGGGAGAAATGACAAATTTCATTATAGTTTATGGAAGAAATGAAATAGAAATGACACATGCCTTATATTTTTCCTAAAATTTTATGGGAGAAGGAAGAAATGACACATGTACAAGGTTTTCCTTAAAGTGGTAGTGGTTTATGGATATTAAAATGAAAAACTTCTATTTCTGTTCCAGAGATTGATTGTAGGGGAATTTACTGGATATGTCACTTTGAGAAAAGGTGAGATCCAAAGGCTACCTGGCCCTTTACAGAATCTGCCTTTATAACTTATAGAAGTTAACACTCAACAAACAGACTAAAATCCTATGGAAGTTTAAAATCCTATGAGAGTTCAGCAACTTTAGGTTCAGTTTTTAGGCCTTAAAGTTTGCCTTGAATTAATGAGAGAAATCCTTTGGTTTGTGGGAGAAATGACATTTACATGGTTTGCAAAATTATTTTATGCACTTATTAAAACAACTAGTGGTAGTGGTTGATGAAGTTATGTCAAAAGTCACACCTTTATCAGTTTGTGGGAGAAATGACAAATTGCCTTATAGTTTATGGGAGAAATGAAATAGAAATGACACATGCCTTAAAATTTGCCTAAAATTTTATGGGAGAAGGGAGAAATAACACATGTACAAGGTTTGCCTTAAAGTGGTAGTGTTTTATGGATATTAAAATGAAGAAATTCTATTTCTGTTCTAGAGATTGACTGTAGGGGCATTTACTGGATATGTCACCTTTGAGAAAAGATGAGATCTAGAGGATACTTGGCCCTTTACAGACTTTGCCTTTAGAACTTGTAGAAGTTAACACTCAAGAATTTTACAACTTGAACATCAACCTACACTATCATAATATCAATGTACACAATCTAGATTATTAATATCCATTACATCATAAAAAACTCCACTTTTAACATTTTACAAGATTACAAGCATCATGGAAGGTGTACATTTAGGTACATCAATGAAATACATTGTGCTGATTTAATTATTACAAGAATTCTGAGTTGCTGAATTCTTTGTGTGAATTTATTTGCAGTGTTTAATTCTATTCATTCTGTGTGAATTTCTGTTCATTCTGTTGATGAATTATGTGTGAATTTCTATTCATTCTGTTGCTGAATTCTGTGTGAATTTATGTTCATTATGTTGTTGAATTCTGTGTGAATTTCTGTTCATTCTGTTGCTGAATTCTGTGTGAGTTTTCTTAATTATGTTCATTCTATTGCAATTAACTCAAATAAAATGTGTTGGTATATAGGTGATCAATTAAAACCATTACTCTACGGATATAAGCTCTATGTAATCAATTAGCTCATATTGAATAGATATGGATAGTACGTATATCATCATAAGTATATAACATGATTAAGCTTTAGCTCATCTTGAATAGATATGGATAATACATATATCATCTTAAGTATAACATGATTAAGCTGTACTGTAATAATATACTCTTATACTATGTACTTTCTTTTAACATGGTTAAGATATGGCCATTACAGATAGAGTAATGAATAGCACTAGTGATAACAAGAGATATGATATCGAACTAGCATAATTAATGGTAATCACACCATGTATGCCTTGTAAGCTGATTCCATATTAGCTCTTCTCTATGATATCAGTATGAATAAGGTGAATGATTTCCCTATAACATGAGTAGTTACTACAAGCTCAGAACATGAAACTACCAGCTTATGCATAATATAAGTACTACTATAATCGTGTTTACATGAATATAAAGTGTTACTATATACATCACTACTAGTAATTATGTAGAGACTTGTATGCTCATATGTGAACAATGTAAGTACCATTTTTAGTCAGACTAGTAAGCTTTCCGTGAGAAGGTGATATAAAGCTCTTTGTAAGTAGAAGTTATACCACCTGTTGATCATATGGTTAACATTAGTCATTTTTAAAAGATAACCTTGAGTAGCCAAGTATCGAATGTCATAACTCGTGGTGAAAAGTTTAAATGATGGCTGGAGAGAAACGATGCTAAGCTAAGTCACGTGGATGAATAACTAAGCACATGTCCAAACAAGGGGCTAAATTGTTTTTGAGCCTTCAAGGAATGCATTTCCTCTGAAAACACATCATCCTCGAAGCCTCTTTGTGCCCTTGTCCTTTGATAAATCCTCACCGCTGTTTCTAGTTTAAAAGCCTATCTGTTTGTGTGAAGAATGCCCAAAAAGGCCTTTTCCCTCTTATTTCATTCCCCCTAAACCTCTGTTTTCATCACCTTTTCTCCCCTTTTAATTCCCCACTTACCCTTCAAATCATCTTAACTCTCCTTTTAAGCCTTTCAAATACCCTTTGACTGGTTTAACAGCCCCTTTTTCCTCTGTCGTTTCCCTTTTTTGGCCTTAAAACACACTAAAAATAGGCCAAAATGCCACTTTTTTAACATACGCAGGCTTAGCCCCTTTCGGCCAGCTGCCTCAACCACTTCCCCTCCATATGCCCTGCGCCCGAGACCAAGCGCTTAAGGCCTGGGCGCTAATCGCAATCGGAAGGAACAGAGTGCGCATTCCTTTGTTAACAGATTTTCCCTGATGCGATGAAGTTTTACACTGTTGGCTTTCGCTTTGTTTTCAACCGTCGATCTTTAAAAGATCTGACGGCCCAGCGCTAATCGCATCGCGCCAGCCCATGCGTCCCCTCATCCTATCTTCTCCGATCACGATCCTCCAATCCGATCGCAGCCGTTGACCTCTCAAAGATCCAACGGTCCAGATCTCATAGCTCCCGCTCATCGCATCAACCTCCCCCCCCACCTATTCAATCTCCACCGTCGATCTTGTTCCAGATTTGATGGCTAGCGCTAAATCGCGCATCGCCAATCACAAGTTCTAAAGGTGTTACCCTCCGTCCCTTCCGATTGCGATCCGCCAATCCAATCGTGATCGTCTGTTTGATCCAGATCTACGGCCCTCAATGTATCGCGCATTTCACCATTAACTCCATCAGATGATCCCAACCATCAATATCCTCCTGAGATCCAATGGCTCGCATTAAATCACCCTCCGCCTTAACCGGGTCCCACCATCAAAGGCCTAATTCCATTCATTCGATCCATTTCCTTTGTATTCTCCCGGGACTTAAACTCTGGCGTTTGCACTAATTATCATTTCTTCTCCCGTTTTCACCATTCCCACCACCATTCCTCCAGGCCTTCACAGCATCCCTTCCGCCACTCCCTGTATTTCGTAATGAGTTTATCGTATTGTGCAGGGTTGTTACAGAAGTGATGAATTCACTCTAGGTTCCATAATCACAGTCACTGTGATTCGGAATGCAGAAGGGTTATTACAGCAGCGGTCAGAGTAACAACAGAGACATATTAGAAAGATTAAATCCTATTATTGAAGATTAAACGCTTTAATCCTTTTTCACAAGGAAAGGACGTAGTTGGAAGACTAAAGAGCACACATAACAGCCATATCTTTGTTTGAATATCTGCGGGACATTTTTCTCCAGACAGTACACCTTCCCACTAAAGCCTCCATATCTCCTCGAGCCCAAAAAATATTAATTACACTGACAGAAGCTTCTTAAAGACTTTCAGAACCAGCAGTTATGGAGTATGGAGGCCCGCGGACTTTCTATCCAGTTCACCAATTCCAGAAGGCAGAACAGAGAGCTTTACAGCCATAGAGGACTCCAAAGAAACATCAGAGGTCAGATATCGACCTGACAAAGATCCCTCAGCCATACTATAAAGTAAATACATCAAAGCAGTGCCATTAAGCAGTATGGGCGTGGACGCTTCCTCCATGCTATCTTAATGAATCAATTTAATGTACATCATCCACTCCCGTTACTCATTTTTCTCCTATAAGAATCCCCAAGAACAGAGGGCAAGGGGTTCCAGATTTTCAGAAAAATATGCTGTGAGAGAATTTTGTATGCATTTTGTTGAACTTTTATATGAATGCAAAGAGCCTGTCAGGTTTCAGTGATGAGGAGTTCCATCTTTAACGAGGATTCTGGTCTTTGTGCTTCACAGTCTGTAACTCTCCCCTATATGTGATAGTTTAATTGTTCATCTCGTTTTCATCCATTTCACTTGTATCATGTTCTGGAATGCGAGTGGCTCACTGGTTTTTGGTATGAATTTATCCTAATTGATACTCATGCTAGAACCTATCAAGCACTTTAAATATGGCTCAGGTGTGATATACTGTTTCATTTTCCACTTCAACCATACTTCTGCTATATTAGCTTCTACGGGATGTTATTTTTAAAATGCTATTGTCATGTATGGATTCTTAATTTTGTAAGCCCATTACATGTTGATATTTTCTTTTGGATATCATCCCAATGACAGTTAGTATTATCTCAATATTTCATACGCAATAAACACCTTCTGATTATTCATCTCTGTGAGGTATTTTAGAACCCAGCCCTCTTTACAGTAAGCTGCCTTTGAATTTTCTGATACATTTGTATTAGAGTTTCACACCTTGCCTCTGCAGTATTGCTTTCCCTATGTCAAGTTTCTGAAAGTTTTGGTCCCTTTCAAATTAACCTTCTTGTTTACAAGAGATAGCATGAGAGCCTTTTTCTGATAACTTCCCATATTATATCATATGCTCCTTGCTGTATAAGATGTCCAAGGAACTGGTCTTTCACAACTCAAGGCTATCTCTAGGGTTGACAACACCACCAACATCAAAGCTTATTATGGAAACATAGTAGATAAGCTTATATGAATAACGTGTCATTATTATAGCTTGTAAGGGTAATGAAAGAACAGAGAAACATGGAAGCTTCTTATACCTGTGATTAGCTTATACTGGTACAATGTGATTAGCACTTGTAGTATATAGTTGTACAAGATATGAGTGAGTATAAGTATTAGAAAGTCCTGATGTGTTGAAGGTATCTAATTGAGCGAGTTCCTGTGGTTTAGATGTTATGCACTTATGTACGTGGTGTTCTGGTTGGTGATGTGACTGTGTAGTATATGTGATGTGTTGGTTCCTGCTGTGTATCTAATGGATAATGGTTTGGTAGTGAATTGATAATGCCAATAAGGGCTTAAAGTCGAGTACAAAGGGTTTAAGTGATGTCCAAATGATGGACAATACCCGCACGAATTCCTAACTTAATTTGCTAGAGTTGGATATAAATTATTGATTTCTAAAACAGAAGCTTGAAAAGAAAGAAATTCTATATCTTTGTTATAGTTTCCAAGAGTGACATGGAAACAAGGGAAACAAAAAATCAACGAAAAAAATAAAGAAATTAAAAATAACAAAATCGAAAATACATAAGAGTGAAATTGAAATTGAATTTCACTAAGGCAGGCAAGTATCTATCTATCTCTAGGTGGGTAAATCTCAAAGTTAAGGCACTAACATGAAAGCATATCCTAGCAATGTTGGTTGACTAAATAAATCAATTGTATCTGTAAGCTCGTCCCCCCGAAAGCTCAATAGTGGTATTATATAAATAATGATAATCACGGATAGGTGATATGATATTGGAATACTGAGCTTAGCTTAGTTGTTATATCTTCTTAGATTACACATTGGTATATAGGTAATCAATTACAACCATTACTTTAGTGATATAATCTCTATGTAATCAATTAGCTCATCTTGAATAGATATGGATAATGCGTATATCATCGTAAGTATATAACATGATTAAGCTTTAGCTCATCTTGAATAGATATGGATAATACGTATATCATCGTAAGTATAACATGATTAAGCTGTACTGTATATAATTTTATACTAGGTAATTTTTTACCATGGTTAAGATATGGCCATTACAAAGAGAGTAATGAATAGCACTAGTGATAACAAGAGATATGAGATCGAACTAGCATAATGGATGGTAATCACACCATGTATGCCTTGTAAGTTGATTCCATATTAGCTCTTCTCTCTAATATCAATATGAATAAGGTTAATGATTGCCCTATAACATGAGTAGTTACTACAATATCAGAACATGAAACTACCATCTTATGCATAATATAAGTACTACTATAATTGTGTTTACATGAATAAAAAGTGTTACTATATACATCACTACTAGTAATCATGTAGAGACTTATATGCTTATATATGAACAGTGTAAGTACCATATGTATTCAGACTGGTAAGCTTTCCATGAGAAGGTGATATAAAGCTATTTGTAAGTAGAATCTATACCACCAACATCAAGCTTATTATGGAAACATAGTAGATAAGCTTATATGAAGCAACGTAGATGAGTACTATAGCTTGTAAGGGTAATGAAATAACAGAGAAACATGGACGTTTCTTATACCTGTAATTAGCTTATACTGGTAGCACTAGTAGTATATAGTTGTACAAGATATGAGTGAGTATAAGTATTATAAAGTCCTACTGTGTTGAAGGTATCTAATTGAGTGAGTTACTATGGTTTAGATGTTATTCTCTTATGTACATGATGTTCTGGTGCGTGATGTGACTGTGTAGTATATGTGATGTGTTGGTTCCTGCTGTGTATCTAATGGAGAATGGGTCGGTAGTGAATTGAGAATGCTGGTAAGTGGTTAAATTCGAGTACAAAGGGTTTAAGTGTTGTCCAAATGATGGATATTACCCGACCGAATTCCTAACTTAATTTGCATGCTATAATAGAGGTTTATTTCAATTACCATACCATCTCCAAATTTTCCATTGGCATAGATTCCATCAAAGAATCCTCTCACATAGACATTCATATTAATAACTAGTTTGTCCAATATTTTCTTAGCTGAAATATGATTAGGAACCTGTTCATTAAAATAATTCATAAATTTGATGAAAATCATAAAGGGATTAGTTTGAGAGTTTTTAAAAATAACCTTATTCCGATGATTCCATATTCCCCATAAAACATAAGCCAACAAGTAAGGGATTCTAGAACATGTATTATTTGTAGTCGAGTTCTACAAACAAGCTTCTAAAGAAAAACCAAACCAACATAATTATAGTTGAAAGGAACTAATAACAAACTCCCAAATTTCCACTATGATTAAACAAGAAATAAAAAAATGTCTAGTTGATTCTTCATTCATCTATGATAGCTTACCTGTAAAGTCAATGACAGAGGAGAAGGATAACACACCTGGAAATTTGCAGACGACAAGAGGATGAAGCTGCAACGAGAAGAAAAGCTGGGAGATTTCCGAAGACTTCGTGAAGGACATAGACCAAATTCTTTGTGAACAAAAAAAATTAAAATTAAAATCAAACAAAAAAAAATCAACAAAAAAATTACAAAAAAAACAGAGCAACACCTCACTTCATCGCCGCGGCGCAACAGAGCGACATCTCACCCAACCTCGTCACCCGAAACCTCACCGCAACAGAGAAAACACACAAACGTGAGACAAATTCCTTGTGAAAAAAAAAAATTAAAATTAAAATCAAACAAAAAAAATCAACAAAAAAAAATTACAAAAAAAACAGAGCAACACCTCACCTCATCGCCGCGAAGCAACAGAACAAAACCTCACCTCACCTCGTCGCCCGAAACCTCACCGAAATAGAGCAAACATAGAGACGCAAAATGGACAGACGCGAGACAAGAAATAGACAACGGTAATACACCCGAAACCTGTTAAATTTTGCGGGCCGATATATTTATAAGAAAATGTTTGGCCTAACTATTTTAAAAGTTCGCATGAACTAATAGTTTGGTCAAACTATTAGTTTGACCGAACTATTGTTTTCAGTTTTTCCATCTCTGGCCAAAAATATGTTTGCCCATGTCGTCAATACGTCGTCAATGTAAATGGCAGAATTAGTTCGGCCAAAATAATTTTGAAAGTTCAGCCAAAATTTAGAACAGTTTGGTCGAACTTTTGGGAAAATGAATTTTCCACCTCGAATTCTCACAAAAGTGTAACCCACCTTTGTGGGTTTACCCACCCGCGTTAGCCCCCCCTTTGTCTTTACCTTCCTTTATAATTGATTGAGCTTTAACCATTTTTCCTTGAACCCAGTCTCCCAAAAAATGTGTGTTCACCCAGCTCCACACCGGGATACTGACCTGACGTCCAATGGCCCACAGGTGAAAATTGTTAGGAAGACTTGCAGAAAAACACAACATAACAATATGAAGGTCAAAAAGGTGATTTACGATGATAAATTCCTGACTTAGAGCCAACATATGTCTGTCAACCTGGCCATAAGTTATTTCCGATTTCATAATTGGAGCCTCCCTTACATCGAGACAGGTTGCAACCTCCCAAATGTTAATATGCTTACCCTTCCCAATATTAACCCAGGCCATAAAATTTAAGACCAGACTCGAAAGCACCCCAATAATATTTATTGTAACTTCCTTACAAACTCAGACCAAAGAAAAGAGAACTTTCCCTACTAGCCTGAGACTTATGTTTCTGGCCAGACTCAAAAGACCCCCACTACCCTTAATTGTAACTCCCTTACAAACCTAGACCAAAGAAAAGAGAAATTCCCCTACCAGCCTGAGACTCGTGTTTTTTATTTTATTCTTATTAGTGTCTCAAATTATTTTGACCAAACCGCTAACAACCTTACTGCCAAAACCAGTATTTCCATTCGTTACCAAACTTCTAACCGCAAATTTATCATTGCAGGACATGCACTTTGTTATCACTCCAATAATTCTTCAACAGTTGTGAGATTTTTGCTTTTTTTGTTTAAAGAATATTAGAGGTAACCACAAACCTAATTTTAAGCCTTAGGATCTAGCCTTCCTAGTGCTCAGAGAGGGCTCTCTCTATATGATTTAGCTTTGTTAATTTAAATGGATTTTAGTCTAGTTATGTAGGGTAAATTGGTTTTGGAAATTTGTTTTGATTTGGTGGTGAAATCACTTAATCAGATGGATAGATGTAGGTCTATATTCCATTGGGATAATGGATTCAATGTGTCAAGCAGTCAGATTAGGATCAAAGTCTAAAGGGAAAATGTTTACCAGGCAAGATAGCTTAGTTACTTCAGCTCTTCAAGGCTAATGGTGAAAATGGTTTCAATCGGGGTAAAAGAGCAATTAAGGATTCCTAAATCCAGACTATGAATGAATAGGCAGAGGTAAATCAAAACTAGGGAGAAATTAATGGTTCCTTAGTCTAGATATCAGTGGAAAACATATAAATGATAATCAGTCAAGACATAGTGCTTTTAACATATTCTGAAATAACAATTCCTGATTTATCATTAAGATTTAGAACACACAAAGAAATAAGTGAAAATACTTCACTGTAGTGGCCCAACACATGAATCCTGTAATATGATGATTTATTTCTTTAATCCAGTCTGCTGACTTGCAATTGGTACAATCACCCTTAGGTTCAGAATAGTACAACTATATAAATGTTCAACATTTCATCCACACTCAATACTTCTAAATGAGAAGTATTTATACAAAAAGTCATACAAAATATCCTAGAATAAACTTAGGAATTATTCATGGAAAAGAAATATCCCATGAAAGAAGATAGTGACGGATTTCTAATTAATGCTCGTTGTTCCTTTTTATTAAAATAACTTTTTTTTTTTCTTCATTTTGTTACTGCTTTCTCTCTTTGTTGTTCAACGAAGGCTCCAGATGGACAATGAGGTGTCTTTCATGCTGGCAGCTTATCTATTCTTTGTAATATTTGATTTATTTTTAACTTTGACCTTGAAATGATACTCTTTATCCTGATACTCTTTCTCTGTAAAAATGTAACTGTAAATGTGAAAACAACATGCTCTGTTTTGACTTTCACTGCTTTGTGCTTACTGCAATCTGATTTCATAGTAAATCAATCAATTTTCCAAGTTCTGCCTCTAGTTGTTTTATATTCATCATTCTTCTGAAGTTTTCATCAGCTTCAATTTACTTTGAGAATGTGGGCTTGTTAACAAATAGGTGTTTCACTTCATGTTTTAAGTATAGAATATTCTCAAAATTCTTATAGAGCACCTTCCCTGTTGGGATTCCCTACAAGGTTGAATTGTTTACTTGCTCTCTGGAAAACTCTCTTATCTTTTTATCACAATCATCCTGCTTCATTAATCACTAGAGGATTGGGAAGGCCTTTTTGCCTTAGAACATCAAACTTGATCATGAACCTTGTGATAGAAACCTCCATGTTCTAGAATTTCTCTTATAACTGTATCATCATATTCTTCTTATAAGTTACCTTCCTAACTTCCAGGATGGTTTTTGTTCTGTCATTAATTCCAATCTCTTCTAGCTCTTTCATGTTCTTAGAATTTAGAAACTTGATGATTTCAAGAGCTTCTTCAGGTTTCTTACCAAGGTCTTCTTTGATCTTTTTAATTGCTTCTCTCACAGATTTTACTAAGTCTTTCTGCTCATATATGACCTATATGGATGGCCAAATATCATTAACATCTTCAATGATATTGGACCATAACTGTTGCTTGACATGTGCCATTGGTTCCTTCAGTGTTAGTCCTTTTTCTAACTTTTTTAGTTGCTCATTCAATCTGTGGTTTTTTTTTTTTCATTCTTAGCATTTATTTGAGCAATTTTCTTTGCATCTTCAAGAATTTTGAGCTTTTCCTTAAGTCTGTTTATCGCATTGGTCTGAATAGACATATCTTGCATAGCCTTGACTAATTTTCTTGCTTCATCTGAATGTTGTGATGTTGTTGTTGAAGTCTCTGTTACTGAAGTTGTAGATCAAGTAACTGGAAGTGTTGTGGCCATTGATACATTAGGAGCTAGTGATTCTGCCAAAGTAGAAGGTACAACTGTTGTGACTACAGGGATGACAGTGGCAGGAACTTCTTCTGCTTTGTTGGCTTCTTTCTCCTGGACCAACTTGTTTATTTCAATCTCCATTTATTTTATCTAAGCAGTCAACTGTAAAATGATACTCATCATCTCATCTTTCTGATTGGTATCTTGCAATACTTCCTTAGCTTGAGGATGTTCTGTAGAGGGCAGCTTCAGTTGTTTCTTTAATGCAACAATGTCTGCATTTTTCTTCTTTATCAATTCCTCTGCAACTTTAACATTTTGAGGATCATATCCTACTTCAATCACTAATTCCTCCAAATATTTAATTCTAGTGTCTTTTTCCTGTGAAGATGCTTTCTCCAATCTGAGTTGATCTCTGATATTTACAAGTGTGTTTTGCAGTTTCTATGCACTCATGACCTTAGAGGTCATAGTAGAATAAATCATCTTCCCTGCCTGCTTATGAACCTCAATTTGGTCTAGAGGATGAATATCCTGGACTGGAACTTCAAAATCTATCTTTTTGTAATCAGAGGATGATTTAGGAGTTTGAACTATGGGCTGAAGAAAAGTCATCAGCATCTTTTTATTCTTGTAGTCAAAGGCTGAAAGTAGCCTATTGTGGATGCTAGGAGTTTGTTGTAGATACTGAGAATATATTTCATTTTTAATTTCTTCATTTTTGGCCTTGATATCTTTGTATCTTTCTTTGATATCCATCTTCTTTTCTTCTGGTTTTTTGGATGAGGAAAATTCAATACTGTGTTGCTTGTGAATAAGATGAGTATTTGAAGTTGTAGGTTGTTGTTCTTCCTCAATTATTGTAGGAGTTACATTGTCTTTTACTGCTACTTCTATATCAATCACCTCTATTGTTTCCACTTCTTTATTGGCAGGATTTAACTTTGGCTTTTTATTGTATCTCAATTTAAACTTAGTTTTAGTTGTAGTCTCTGTAGTATATGATCATTCCTCCCTACTTCTCTTTGAATTCTTATCTTCTTGAGCTGGAGTCTGCAAAGAGTGACTATTATCACCTTGATTCTCTGCCTTTATCAAGGTGTTCTCCAACAATTCAGACTGGTTAGAAAATTTATCAACCTTTGGTTTCTTTTCATGTATATAGGGAGTCAATTTGCATTTAACTCTCATTTTACTAATAAATCCAAGGGGATCATAATACCATAGAAAAATATGACTAAATTTAAATTCCTGCAACTTCTTTTTAGCCTCAGGACCTACATCTCTATGGTTACATATAAAAGGTCCAACTTGCTTCTTCAACTTGAACTGTGTCCTTTTCTTTGATGCCAAGAAATTAACTGCATCTGAATTTAGAATCTGCCTTATGTATTCCAGGGAAAATAACCTCATAGGGAGGTATTTGGGCAGCTTATAAGGGATAAGACTTGATCCATAAACTCTTATTTATGTATTATTTTGGTACAAGTACCAATCACCTATCCTATTATGCTCAGATAATTATAGGATCTTCTTGATTTCATTACTAATTATGGGCTGCCTGCTACTGTTCAACAAATTTACCATGGGATGAATGAAGGAATCTGTAAAATCTATATAAGTGAACTCATTGGAGTATTTCCTTATCAAGGAAGTCCAAAAGATGACTGATTGTGGGTTTCCTTCCACATCAAGATTCTGAAGGTTTATAGGAAACTTCTCAGACTGAAAGTACAAGAACATATGGAATAAGAATGAGGAGTATTTGAAAACACCTTCAGAAGGAATTTTGACTAGCTACTGATGGATGTTGTCAGCAAGGTATTGGGCAAAGTTGAAAATGGTAGCAGGAGGCTGACCAGGTGTAATAGTGGACAAAAATACTAGTACTTCTACATCAGCATGTTCATCTGTAAAATAACCAAGAATGAAAGACAACATGGAAATGATATGTCTTGTCCTTTTAGAGAATTTTGTAGAAGAGTATGGAGGATTTAGCTCGAGAGTTTCTACATAATATGGCATGAAGGTATGGAAAATCTGGAACATCTTGGGTAAGTCCAGATCCAAATATAACTGAGTGAGGGATTCAATGGACAAAGGAACTTCATTTGGCCCAGGTTGTATGTGTAGCATCTGGTTGATAGACTCAGTTGTAATGGTAAACAAAACCTTTTTTTAGAGTTCACTATGGCTCTCTGATCAGGGAAATAACAAGATTGGCAGAGTCTAATTACTTCTGAGCACTGGTAGGTCTGTGGGACAACATATTTTGGTAAATTAGACTCCCATATGAAAATTTCATCAGCCTAATCTATGGATTTTTCTTGGCTCTAGCAGTGGATCTCAAGAAGGTTAAAATTTGTGACTGTATCAGTAATTTTGAAGTCTGTATCAGCTAACGGAATGTGCTCTATATCTACAATAGGGGGTTGTAGAGAATTGATAGGTACAATGTTTTTGGAAGCCATTGCTTTGCTTGATTTATCAATTTTTACTCTTTTAACTTAGAAAAACTGATTTAGGCCTATAGGAGCACCTTTGAAAGCTATGACAGTTTGCAGAAGGATTTGGATAAAACAGGGGTTATATATTGTTTGCAAAAAGGTTTTAAACTCATTCAATTAACCAAATTGTAATCTATGTAACAAAAGAGCAACTGCAGGACTTCATAGTTTCTGCAAAAGATATCTAGGGTCTATATGAGAGGACTGGAAGGCAAGGAGGCCTTTTTCAAGGGTATAGAGGGTTAAATTAATCAAATTCTATGTTTAAAAACAATCTAAGGCTTCAGAATATGTGAGAAGACGCTCAGGGTTTGCAGAAAAATGGTTTTCAAGAAGTAATAGGGCTTTTAGAATTGCAAAAGGCTCCTAAATGATTTAATTTATCTGTATTACTTCTTTATATTAATGAATGGGTCTTTTCTTTTGAAGAATACCTGGGAAACTGAAGTTTTTCTTTGCAAGAGGGTTTTTGAGGTTGTAGAAATCTTTCAGAAGCTTTTGCTGGTATTTATAAGCACTTGGATGACTTCTGCAATGTTTGTAGTGGCAGATGGTTGTATTCTGTTTCAATTTAGCTCGAAAATGAAGTTGACAGCGATATTTTTGGTCTAAAAAGCTCTATATGCATAAAGAGGTAACAGAAAGGAGTAAAAGGTGAAAATAGGCGATTTATAAGAATTTTCATTCAACAGTGAATACATTGAATGGGCGGTCAATTCAAATGGATTAGTGGTTTGGGCGCGGGGGATGAAAAACCACCAAGAAGTTTTCATAGGCTTCAAAGTTAGTAAGTTGTATTGTTTTGAATGGTGCGATCCAATACGATTAGGACACATAGTAGGGAGGAGATCCCCGCAAACCATGCTTATCGCAAGCCTTGGGGTATGTTAACTATTGTGTAATGGAACGTGCGATAGGCAATAACCATGGTCAGATCTTGCGGGTGAAAGGTGAATGGCTAGGATGATGCAATAGAGTTGCAGGGTCAGATGGCATGGGGCCTGGTGTTTTAGACTATGTGAGAGATTAATATGTAGTAAACGGTCGAGGTTTTATAATACAACCAATAGGGTAATGGTAGGTGTAATGTTATAACTGGCGGGGAATATATGTAGTGGGGCCGGGATTAATAACATGTGGGGAATAGAACTATAGGTTTAAATAAAATATGTGGGTTGGGATATAATACATAAAGGATTTAAATAAAATATGGGATAAATATATATAATAGAGTTAATACATTGGGTTAGTGTTAAAAATGTAATGTAACTGTGGAAGTCAAAATACACTAAGTATAGTGTAAAATCTGATGTCAGGAATATATTTCTTCATAATGGGTCCCAATATAATATTTTAGCATTTATACTTAGGATTAAAATATTTTTGTGGGATTTTTGGGTTTTTTTTTTAACAAAGGGGAATTAGTAAAGGAATTTTATTTTTCTTGAGTAAAATGTGTTTTTAACTTAGGAAAAGGGGGCTTTTTGCAAGGGGGGATGAGTGATAATGGGAAAAAGGGAAAAATGAAGGGGGGAGGGTATTTTTTTTACAAGGGAAATGATTTTTGTAGGGAAGTTAGTAAATGAAATGATCACATTTCTGATGTCCATGCTTGTGAAAACTGCTTTTTGCCTACCCATCTGCTACCCTAACATTTTTACTTTATTTTCAAGGGTGCATTTGAGTTTGCAAACCCTTATTCATTTTTCTTTTAAACAAAAAACTAACTAATTATATCCTTATTTCTTCCAAGGGCTCAGATTAAATTGTTGAGCTCCTTATTATTCTCTACCTAACTACTGATCTACCAAGATTAAACTATTTGGCTAGATCTTTTATTCTCTATCTAACAACATGAAATTTAAAGCATGAAAAAGTCAAGATTAAGCTATTTGACTTAACATGGATTATGGCATTTTAAACAAGATGCACATAATATTTATTTTGCAGAAAAGTAAATAGTAGTGGCATTTGGATTTGCATCACTTTCATGATTCATTCTTATCTCTCTTTTGTTTGGGGTCCATTTTTTATTCTTTTTTATCTTTTTTTCTTTCAAGTCCTTTGATTTTTCTTTTAGGACTTTTACCCTCTTTACATTTTTTGATTTTCTAGTATGGGAAAACAATTTGCCGAAAGCAAAGTATGTACATATTTACAAGACTAATCAAAGTCAATTCAAAATTATGAATCCTATTGCTATAGGACCCTAACATGCTCAATTTCCCATAATTGTCGAATACCATCAAAACCATTGGAGAAGTAAGTATGCGAAATTCTGATAGTAATTACAATAGGGCCATGCAGATGACAAAAATATACAGGAGGAATATGAAATAGGATTTCATAGTCGAGAGGACAACATCCATGGGTGGGAAATGAACATGCAAAGTCTTCAATATAACATGCATAGGTTACAAACAGATGTATTCGATGTAATACAGACATGCAGAGTGAACAAGGGAATTAAACTGACGAAGGTTGTGGAATTGCATCACCACCTCCTCTGTAGTTTCCATGCCCAGAAGATAAAACAAAAACCTGCCCTCTAATTGCAGAGATGAGGTAGAGTCATGCAATTTGACCAGAACCTGTTTACATAACTCAATAAAGACCCAAAAAATAGACATGCAAATCGTATATGTCATGTCAAAACCCATCCCATTTCTCTTAATCAACTCCTGGTTATTGGGAGACTGATAAAAAATATTTCAAAACAGGGACCGAAGACCCATAACATACACACCAGTAGTTATCTTCATCAAAGAGGTAAAATTACCAGGGAGAAAATTGAATACATACCCACACAAATGACACACCAAGGTTTCCAAATCTCGCACCTGATCCCCTGTCTTCTTCCTGGTGTTCTGTAATCCCCTCTCTTCCATACTAGAAGAATTGACACAGAGAATGTTTTTAACGGGCCCCCACATCCTCCCGCACCGACGCTTTCCCCTAGACCCTCCTTAACGACCTCCTGACATGCCTTGTTGTTTGCCAGGTTTCTTAAATGTGGTCATTAATCGTCGTGGGTGGAGCCGCCCTCCTCTATCAGCACACATCATGTCCTACTGCGGTTTTCCTGTTGCGTACGGTTTCCACGTTGCACCAAGCCCCTTCCCACATGGTACCCCGATCAGGGGTTATGTTTTTCGTTGTTGTCACTTTCCACAATCTCTTGCAGAGTATCCAGTTCAGTCTCCTGTATGGTTTGATCCCAAGAGATATCAAGGATCCTGCCTTGATTTCTACATCGCCAATTTGCAAGTAGATCCGTTGCCTCATTACCTGATCTCCTAACATGAGACAAAATTACGTAAGTGATGATAGATCTGATTGTGAATGAATATATTGATAAAATTCCTTACTAAATTAATAAATTTATTATTCACAAATAATAATAATAATTATAAAATAATAATTTTTTAATCAATAAAATTAATTATAATTATATTAACATACTAAATTATAACACTATTAGTGACAATTGTTAGTTTTTTTTGTATGTGTATAATTTATAGTAATTAAAATAAAAATATCCAAATTAGTGTTTGAATATTTCTGTGGTGATGTTCTTAATGTAGTGATGTCGGAAATTGCTTCACAATATACATTCTTATCATCAACGTTTCGAGTCTAAACCAAGACCCATCGTCAAGACGAAAAATGAGTAGAAGAGAATGGATAACGAGACATATAAATGTGAGAGAGAATTGTACAAAGAAATAAATTAGCCGACTGTTTCGAGCAAAATCACCCTAGAGGTTTGTTGGGTCAAAACCTCCACAGAGCAGGGCATGCCATTCAGAAGGACTCACACACAACCATACTTGAATGCAAAAAACTAGATAACAACGATAGTAGAACTCACTCGTAGTCCTACGTTCGATGTAGATCCCGCGGGGTCCAAACCCCCAACAACCTTTCTTCCTCCTTCAACCTGGAAAACAAGAAAGAACTTGCACGGAAACCTAGTTGTACAGCATATATTTATCCTAAACGTTAGTGTAATCCATGTGAAATATGATATAAACGATAATAACTGCTTAATAATCAATCTTTCCACATATACAAATAGATACTAACACAGAAGTTCAGGAACAAGATGGTTCTTCATTATTATGAATAGCATGTACAGAAATAAAGAGTGGAGAGATCACCTGAATCCTTCCATGATCTTCAAGCAGATCGTCGTCCAGATTCGTCCCGCCCTTTCCTCGCTAAGAAACTTTCAAGACTTGTGCACTCAAGATGGCATATAAATGGATGAACATCTCTTGGAAACAAGGGTTTCCTGTATAAATCTGGGAAAGTGCAGGAGGCACGGGAATTCAGACTTGAATTAGGATTCCAACAGAGTATAATGCCTATAAAATTTCTCTCTCCCTTAGGTCATGCACATGAGGGGCTTTTATACTCCCTCAAAGTAGTTTCAGTCAGTTGGAAACAGTTGGCCACGTACTGGGGTGGTTGAACTACTGGAGTAACCATCAACCTAGTCCAAAAATAGGGAATTTATATATTTTTAATGGTTTTAATGGCATACGCGGAAAAGTACATGTGGACTCGCATATACACGTGGAAAAGTTTGGGCATACCCGCGTATGGAAATTTTAACACTGTTTTTTAGTGAATTTGTTCAAGTCTGTAGGAATGGGTGCCCAAAGCCATAAAGACAATCATGAATCACCTGAGGGTGAAAAATGATGCTATAACAGATGCCCCCTAATATATGAGGTCAGAAGGGGTACATGATGGCCGAAATGTATTATGCACATAGAAAGAACTTACTTCGCAAGGACAAGAGAGGACTTCACCAGATTTCAGCCTGCCAAAAACCAATGAAAGAAAACAGAGAGTCAACTCATGTTGAGGCGGGCATACCCATGCTCAGTCAAAAATACATCATATGGAAAGTATAGGATAGATCCAAAATGTATACAAGTATAGCTGAACTGAAAGTACACAAGGAATCATCTGAGCATGGCCCGGAAATACAAGTCTGAATCAATGTCCAAGTATCACATATAGGCATCTAATCTATGATGAAGCAGTCTTCTTCCGATTCCCAATAGTTCACAAGCATTTCGAGCAACCGGACATTACTCTTCATATTTGGCATTTTGAAAGCAATTTCCAATTCCGGAGAATATTTAGTGATGCTCGATCCCGCATGACTTCTTGATCAATAGCACTGTGTTCACGCTCTCTCCATGATATGGTCATCCTGCAAAATTTCAATAATTCGTTCATTAGCTACACATTTTTCATTTTGGGCTGCGCATACGCGACTTTCTTTGTGCACAGTCACGTGTATACGCGATTTGGTCATTACCAACCCGTGTATGCGCAAACCCGTGATTTTTAGCAAGTGATTCTACGGTGAAAATTCCGAAATTTTAATTTATGAACGGACAAAATGAATTGCAAGGATGGTTTATGAGCTTACCTGAAAAATTCGGTGCGATTTGACGGTCGGTTGCTCTTGTTTTGACGAAAGAAGTTTTTTTCTCTAGAGCACTTTTTTCCAAATCAACAATGTAACAATGAACCAAATATGAGGTAATTTGTCTATTTATGTTCAAAAAGTCGAAAATTTTCGCAAAAATTTGTTATGCTTATTTTTTCAATCTATCTTAAGCTGCATAACCCAGATGCTTGGAAGTGCCTAGATTGGTATGTTTTCAGGTACATTTTGACGAATTTGAGATTTTTCCCAGTTTTTGATCCATGATTGCTGACTCGTCATGGCAGGTATATGATCTTCACTGGCATATAGGTTAGTCCTTTTGAATGGCATGCCCTGCTCTGTGGAGGTTTTGACCCTACAAACCTCTAGGGTGATTTTCCCCGAAACAGAACTAGTGACTCCGCTGGGGATCACATTTTTGTGATTCCCCAGTGGAGTCGCCAGTTCTATTTCGGGGAAAATCACCCTAGAGGTTTGTTGGGTCAAAACCTCCACAGAGCAGGGCATGCCATTTAGAAGGACTCACACACAACCATACTTGAATGCAAAAAACTAGATAACAATGATAGCAGAACTCACCCGTAGTCCTACGTTCGATGTAGATCCCGCGGGGTCCAAACCCCCAGCAACCTTTCTTCCTCCTTCAACCTGGAAAAAAAGAAAGAACGTGCACGGAAACCTAGTTGTACAACATATATTTCTCCTAAACGTTAGTGTAATCCATGTGAAATATGATATAAACGATAATAACTTCTTAATAATCAATCTTTCCACATATAAAAATAGATACTAACACAGAAGTTCAGGAACAAGATGGTTCTTCATTATTGTGAACAGCATGTACAGAAGTAAAGAGTGGAGAGATCACCTAAATCCTTCCATGATCTTCGAGCAGACCGTCGTCCGGATCCGTCCCGCCCTTGCCTCGCTAAGAAACTTTCAAGACTTGTGCACTCGAGATGGCATATAAATGGATGAACATCTCCAGGAAACAAGGGTTTCCTGTATAAATCTGGGAAAGTGCAGGAGGCACGGGGAATCAGACTTGAACTGGGATTCCAACAGAGTATAATGTCTATAAAATTTCTCTCTCCCTTAGGCCATGCACATGAGGGGCTTTTATACTCCCTCAAAGTAGTTTTAGTTAGTTGGAAACAGTTGGCCACGTACTGGGGTGGTTGAACTACTGGAGTAACCATCAACCCAGTCCGAAAATAGGGAATTTATATATATTTTTAATGGTTTTAATGGCATACGCGGAAAAGTACATGTGGACTTGCGTATACACGCGGAAAAGTCTGGGCATACCCGCGTATGGGAATTTTAACACTGTTTTTTAGTGAATTTGTTCAAGTCTGTAGGAATGGGTGCCCAAAGCCATAAAGACAATCATGAATCACCTAAGGGTGAAAAATGATGCTATAACACCGACTATCTAAGAATTGAAAGCTCAGAATTCTCTGCCTCAACATCGAAGAAAAACACCCGGTCGGGAACTTAAAGCAACTCCTTTTCTGTTTGGAATGGTGGATTCGACTAGGACTATGGGACTAGTTTCCCTTAAAAAATTATAAGTATGGATAGTATTTATAAGTGTAAAGCTAATGATCTAAATAGAGCTAGGAAATAAAGAATAAATAAACTTAAAATATCTATCCTGGGAAATATTTTTCTATATATGTGACTTTAGAAAGATCTCATATTTAACCTGACAATATAGATCAACAAATCATTTATGAGGCAATGATAACTAATTTAATTAAATATTTAATTAAATTAGTTGATGAAAATCGTTGCAGATATAAAATTTTGTTGTTCATGCATATACTTAAAATATTTCAATCACACACATCAATAGTGATAAGTGTCTAATTTATTGTAAAAACATATATGATAAGGGTGAAAATGTGAGGTTGGGCTACGCTTTTGTGAGAATCGGGGGTGGAAAACATTTTTCTGCAATAGTTCGCCCGAACTTTCTAAAAAGTTCGGCCGAACTCGTTCTGTCATTTAGATTGACGGCATACTGACAGTGTGGGCAAACAGATTTTTGGTCGGAGATGGGAAAACCGGCAACAATAGTTCGGCCGAACTCATATTTTATAAATATATCACCTGCAAATTTTTCTCATTTTTGTGCGTCTTTGTTTGCATACTCTGTTTTTCGCGAGATTCTGCTGTGATTTTCATTTCTGTTCATTTTTGTGGTGGTGTTGCTACTATGTTGCTGATTTGGCGCCCGCGAATCGCTTCTGTGGCACTACTGCTGCTCTGTTGTTGATTTGGCACTCGCGAATTGTTGGTCAGGAGTTGCGCCGAATGAATTTCTAGGTAATCTAAGACCATGAAATGAATTAGCTGAGGTGTTTTCCAATACAGTTAAGAGAGATTTATTTGATTGATTTGATTGCTTTGATGAGATATTCTTGATTTGTGATTTAATGTTGGATATGATATTGTGAATGTTGAGTTCAACAGATTTCCTGAATCGTGACTAAATATTTTCTCCTTGTTTAAGTAGGGTATCATCTTAATGGACACATTCGAGACAATGTTCATTTGATTCTGTTTGTTTATATTTTTTTAAACATCCACGCATAGCCATTAAGGCTACTTATAAGAGCTTTGTTATATCCCATATGTTCTTGTATTGATTACGGAGATACATGGAAAGCCATGCAATGGTAAGGCTACACGTATTGAAAGCCAGTAAGTAAGTCAGTATTGAGGGAATAAAAAAATAGGACACAAAAAACTCCCCCCTACACAGCTTACTCCTATGGAAACACAGTTAGTTACTACAGTGAGTACTTACCCACAAGCACCTTCCAGAGACACCACATCAAGCTATTAAGGCCAGAGTGTGATACCAAATCTTTTTTATGATTTTGGTTATTAGAAATCATATTAATACAGTGATGTAATTCTTAGCTTAATATTATAAAAGGTTTATTCAGGTCTATTTTTTCACATTTCTTTATTTGGATTTAAAGGTGAGATTTAGGCTTGTTTCGAAACTAGGAGTGGGTTTAGCACAAAGAAAAAGTATGTGGATTTAGGCGTTTTTTATTTATGATGCAAAATGACCAGAGGCATTGAGAATGGCAGATATACAGGGAGAGACATGTATAAGTAAGAATAGACTGGTCACAATCACCTGTTTACTCTAAATTTATTCGTTTTATATCTTTTATTATTTACAAATTATTCATTATTCTTTCATATTTCTTTTACTATTTACAAGTTAACACAATGTGCATTCAATTTTTTTTTACTTATTTTAGTTCACTGGGAACTAGCTAGGTAGTAACAACAACATTTTCAAATATAAAAAATATCCTTAATTCAAAAGCATCACAACAATCAATAACCTTGCTTGGCTTGTGCAAATCCTAACATCCTGATGGCAGTGTGGGTGCAGGCTTTAAGGAGAGATGCTCAAACTTTTGCACAATGTTTTCTAATTCAGGGGGAATCTAATCCTAGTATTTACTTTCACTCTTGGTCATCAAAATTTATCAAATTTGGTGATAAAATTGATAAATTTGCACATTCAGAAGCAAAATTCCCTTTACTCTTTTAACCAATATCAAAACTGTTTAAAGACCTTTCGGAAATATAACAAACCCACTTTAACTAATGTTCCAAAACCCTTCGGGGATATCATAATTGACTTTTTAAAACAGTGCTTTAAACCTTCGGAACCACATTCAAACCCTTCGGAACTTTATAACATTTAAAAGCCATCGGAAATGAATCAATTTAAACCTTTGGAAATCTTTAACCCTTCGGAGATATAATAAAGCACTTTTAAACAATGGTTAATAGCTTTTTGCAAAGGATCAGATTTAAAACCTTAAATAAAACCTTATTGCAACAATCTTTCGGGTCCGAGCCTTTGGTTAACTCCCACACAGCTTTCAGCGCAATTACTGTTAGATCTCCATCGATCCTGATTGGACAGCAGTCGCATTCAATCGACCCCCGAACCTTATCAATCAATTGCAACGCGAAATGGGCTATTTTGGCACTATGATGTGTCAAAATGTTATTTGATCGCGTTCGAAATGAAATAAACCACTCATGCATCAAAAGCGGTGCGATACCAGTGGTTTGGTTTTACGAAATCGCTTTACTTCAAATTTTGTTTAAATCGCGTTTTAAACATGGACTTTCACTATTTTCAATTTAAACTGTAAACCTCTCTCAGAACCTCCTTTCTCTGCCCTGTAACTTAACAAGTATGGATCTATATCATTGCCGGTCTTCAAACCAAAACCTTGAATCTCTTCAACTCCAATCACAATCAAAGAAAACCAGAACTTATTAGAGTTCTTCCAACCTTTTATACAGAGGTTAAATAACTCAATAAACAGTGACCATTTTGTCGATTATTGAATCTCAAGCAAAGAACCATAATCACTTCAATTTCTTCCAAATCTCTCACACAGAAGCAATTATACTCAAAATTCCACACTAAATGTATAAGTCAATTGGATTTATGAAGGGTGAAAGCCTCCGGGAACTTGCCAAGAATACATAGATAAAAAAACTCTGCAACTTTATTAAAACAGAGGAAAAATACTATAAATCAAGTCTTCTACAGTCAAATCCGAATTCCTCCTTTACTGAGGTTATATTTATAGGTTCTTACATAACAGTCGACCTCTTCTTGAGGATCAAATTCTTCTATTTTATAAAAAATCCTAATTACATCATATCTTCCTAAATTCTATCAACTGAAGCTAAATATGCTGAAACAAATCTAAAACTACTCAATCCTCCTAAATACTTGTTCAACCCTATCTATTACAATTGTAATTTGACAGCTAAAGGCCAACACCTTTGCTTGTAACATTTTTTTGGATTTTTGGAATAATTAATGAAGCTTTTGTCTCTAAGCCTCATGCCCCTGCATCAGACTCCCGAGGACAAAAATCTTCATGGGCTCCTGTCCATGAGCTCTTCCATAGAACTGCCTAGTTTCTGCAGCATGGTTTCTATCATCCAGGTAGCATCCTCAATTGGCTGATCCTTCCACTTGATCAAGTATTGAAAATACTCCTGTCCCCTGGTCCTCTTAAACACTTTCTTCTCTAAGATCCTCTCTGGCTGTAATGTCTTTGCTATGGGTAAATATTTTACCCAGTCAATCTTTTCTTTGTCTTCTAGTCTGTCACCTGTGCCACCATCTTCATATCTGTACAAATTAGCAACATTGAATATTGGAGATATTCCAATATTAGAAGGTAATTCAATTTCATAGGCATGAGCAGAAAAATTTCTTAATATCCTGCATGGTCCTATCTTTTTGAATTTTAACCTGTTATATTGCTTCTTTGGAAATCTTTCCTTTCTTAAGTGTGCTAAAACCAAAGCACCAACTTCAAAATTAACTTCTCTTCTGCTCAAATTTTCTCTGTTCTTGTACTTGATGTTGTTGTCTTGTAGCTGCTACTTTTCCTGTTCATGTATTGCTTGTATTTTTGAAGCAAACTTCTCTCCTTTAGCACTTCTCAATTCTGCATTTCCCAAGTTCCTCAATTCAGATACTCCTCTTGGGTGCATTCCATAAACTATACGGAATGGACTCTGTCCTGTACTTCTGTTAGGTGAATCATTATATGCATATTCTGCCTATGGTAAAATATGATCCCACTGTTTAGGATGTGTTATCACTCAAGTTTTCCTAGAAGTTGCGTAAGAGGAAAGTATACCCGAGGTAACCACAAACCAACCTTTTAGATGCAGAATCTAGCCAATCTGCATCCAGAGAGGGCTCTCTCTTTATGATTTATCTTTGTTCTTGAAAGGTTTTAGGCTAGTTATAGATTCAAAGTTTGTTTTGGAAAAATGGTGGAATCCACAAACTAAGGGCAAGGTTGAGAGCTTTCAGTCCATTGGGCTATGGAGTCAAAGGATGGCTTTACTGGACTTCTATTCTACGCACAAGATGGTATTGCAGGGCAAGATAGCTAGACAGAGAACAATCCTTAAAATTTAAAGTGGGTGGGATGATCTTGAAGGGATGAAAGGCAACTAAGAATATTTCACCATGTTCAGAGGAAGAAGTGAATTGACTACAAACAAAGAGCAATAAAGGATTCCTTATTATAGCAATCAACAGTGATTAAATTAGCGAAGCAGGAGCATTTAAGAATTCTTGCTTATAGCTAATTTAGAAGAAAACATTTAGGAACAATCACATTTGAAAACAGAGTACAATTAAACAAATTCTGTTTCAATCTCTTATGTAAATTATTCAGAAATGGATATGATGGTATTAAAAACTAATATAAAATTTCAGACAAAAGGTAGAAACACTTATTGAACTGTAGTCCAACACATGAATCCTGCAACAAGTCCAGTGCTTTCAAATCGTCATCCAACAAGCCACAAGTAAATTTCTCCAAAATCCTTTATTCCGAAACTCTCAATGTTACAGCAGAGTAATAGAATCCACCCCAAATGCTTCCAAGAGTGGAGTATTTATACAAATTCTAAACTAAAATATCTTGAAACAAATATCAAAATTGGTTCACAAATCTCTCCAACTATTTACATAAATAGAACTTAATTAAAGGACACTAAAACTAATGCATCTATTTGGCACTATTTTGTATGGATAGGTGATGACAAAGAGGAGAATTCGAATTTGATCCAACTCTTAGTTGATGATGAGGCATCCAAGTCACTAACTGCTTCCTTTCTTTGTGCAATCTGCTCCAACAATTCTGCAAACTTGGGGTCCAATGATATCTTTGTATTTCTCAATCCGTAATAGATATGTAAAAAGTGAAAGAGGTTATTGTCGATAAGAATGTTGGTGAGATAAACCTCTTTCATTTTTCCAAAATTCCTCTCCAGCTATGCATAATAGTCTCTGTAACAAATATGTGTAAAACAGAGTTTTACAGAGTCTGAAAAATGGCCTGTAAAGATGCACATGTATCTCTCATTATAAAACCACTGTGAACAAACTGAGATAGGTTTTTGTATATGGGTCTCTTAGGAACAAAAACCTCCTTCAGTTTTGTATGAAGTATTTTGGATTGGCCACAATCCTCTCTGCAAAATGATGACTTAAACTGGAATTTTCTGCAAAAAGTGCTTTTCAACATTGTTTAATATTTCCAAAATCATAATGGCTGTTAGAAAAGTGAGAGAGGTTTTTGTATATGGCCCTCTTAAGAACATAAACCTCCTTCAGTTTTGTAAAATTCATCTTGGATTGATCACAATAGTTTCTGCAAAACTATGACTAAAATATGCAATTTCTGCAAAAATGTTCCTTCTTGTTGTATTTTTCATCTTTTCACTTTTTTGTTCCTTTGACTGTTTTACTTTCACTTTAGATAAAATTCAATGTTGGTGAAATTATTTTCATCTCTTTTTACCATTTTACTGCCTCTGTAATTACTTTTACTGTTTTACCTTTGACTGCTCTGTAACTTCATTTTAACTTTCACCCTGACTTTTACCTGATACACTTTAACCACTGATACTCTTTAGCTGTTATGCTTTCTAACCTCTGTTTGAATAGATTTGATAACAATCTTGGAGTAAACAAGTCTTATGACTAGTATTAAGACTATTTATCCAAGGATGTGATCTTCTGGTCACCTCTTCAGGGGACAACTGAGTAGATTTTTCAAGCAATTCCCCAATGGACAAGGGAGTGAGGTTTTAACTAGGTTCAAAATGGAGCATCATTCAAGGCTACAGGAACTCCCATTTTGGTTCTTGTGTGTTCAAAATGGCAGTTTCTAGGTTTTCTTCACAGAAATGTCGTGATTTCAGTTTTAATGAGGGAAATTGGCACAATTGCAGGTTTGGGGGAACAATTCACAGTTTTAAAACCTCTGGGGAAGGGCTCAGTGACGATTTTTAATCACTATTTCAGCGAAAAACGAAGAACACTGAGCTTTATTTGCAGTCGGGGCGGAAAAGGATAAATACCTGCTTTTAGACGGAAGCTGATTCTTTAACAGGTAACAGGTAATGGCGGGACTGTTCTTCAACACGGGCGCAGCGGAATCTTGGAGTGAATTGGTCAATTGTAGTGGAAATTTAAAAATCGCAGCGGGAGCTATGTCGTTTTCAGAATAACGAAAATAACAGGAAAAACATGGAAAATTGGCTTTATTTACAAGTTAAAAGAGTTTTTTATTTTTCCGAGGGATGACGTCATCGACGTACGGGGTGACGTACGCAAAGTCGGGTGGTAAGCGGTAAGCGGTAAGTCCCCGCATCGCTTTTGGTCGAGGGTGGTATTGATCGCGGGGGGAGTGATTCCACAGAATGTTTGCCACGTGGATGTCGGACTTTTCAAAAACCGCTCGTTCCCCGCTGGTTAACGTTCTCACAAAGGATGGGTAGCGGGGTTCACGTGGACCATTGATCTGCGGAGGGTTGATCCGACGGCTGAAGCGATGGGGGAATAGGTGGAGGTTTCAGATGTGGGCCCGTCGGGCTTTAAACACTTTTTAACGTTGTTTAATCACTCCGGGGAATATTTAATAAGCGGATAAAAGGTTATTAATTAGTCCTGATGACTAATTAATCCCAAATGTGTAAGAAATGGGTTGCGGCGGGGTTTGGTTAGGTGGAATGCCAGGTGGACAATCCACGGTGGCGCAAGACTTCTCCGAAGTTTTATTCATATTTTTGCGTTTTAAACATACATATTGCATGTTTAAAGTTTTTATGTATATGTTTTTATTATATGGTAACAAATAAACATTATTTAATTACCATAAGGGCGGGATTATAATATAAAGATATATTTAACCAAAGGGCTTATGAAGCGGGGTTTTTAATGAATATTTGGGAAAATAATTACTTTGGTTAAACTATATAATAAAGGGGTTTTTTGGGGTATTTATAAAAAATGAGTTATATACTTAGGATAGGGTATTTCACTAGGGATTTAGTAAAATAGAGTTAAACATTAATATGACAAAGGGACAAGGGAAACTCAAAACATTTTGCACATCTAAGAAAGTGATAACTTCTGAAGTAAATGGAAATATCTTATCTTCAACACTTAAACTTAGAGTAGCAAGTTATGATGAGGGATTTTTATGTAATTTTGCATGATGTTCCTAAGTAAAAGGGGATTTTACTTAGGACAAAGTTAAAGATGGATGATTATAATGATGGATTATCTCAAGTACTTAGGTCTTTTTTATCATTAGGCCAAGGGTCCGGTCCCTCCAGAAGTCAAGGAAATGCCTTGAGCCCCTTTGATCTCCAAATACCTTAGTGCTTTGGGGGAAATTAGTAAAACTTTTGAGGGGAAAGTGATGAGGGAAGTTAATGAGTTTGACTTTGCTTGCTGTGATTTTCCAGTGTATTTCCTGCTTTAGTACTTGTGATGAAAGTAAATGATTAACCAACATGTAGCAGCATCATTCATCAGATAACACTTTGCAGTACCATCTACCTACCCTATCTACTTGACACTACCATTTTTCTTCTTTATTAGGGTGCATTTAGACTTGCAAACCCTTATCAATCTTCTTTTCTTTTACATGGTAAATCTATCTATTTCTACCCTTATTACATCCAAGGGCTCAGATTAAATTGTTGAGCACCTTTTATTAACTCTACCTATCTACTTATCTGCCAAGATTAAACTGTTTGGTCAGATATTTATTCTCTATTCTACAACATGAAATTGAAAATGAATGAGTCAAGTTTAAACAGTTTGACTCTTCATAAATTGTGGCAAAAGTTTGACAAGCTGCACACAATTTGTTTATTACATCAGAGTAAAAAGTAGTGGCATTTAGACTTGCACACTTTCCTTGGCCTTTGTTTTTGACGGGGTTCATTTCTTTTACTTTTTTGGCCATTTTTATTATTTTTACCCTTTGATTTTTCTTTTAGGGTATACCCTCTTTACATTTTTTAAATTTTTTGATTTTTTGGTTTTTCAAGAATATGGAACACCTTTGTCCAAGAAAAAGGTTTGAACATATTCCATAGTTCAATCAAGATAATCATGAAAAATGACACCTATTGGTATAGGAGTCTAACACTGGCTCCACTTGGGGATGGCTTTTCCTTGTGGAAAGTCAAGAACAGCAGATCAGATGCCTAAACATGTCTTCAAACTGAACTATGTAATCTCCTTCTTCTGGTAGCTTTATTGTACATATGATAGTGAAGATTTTGAAGCTTAGGGCCTTCACTTCGGGCTTCAACTCCAAGAAGTCACCATCCAATCAAAACTGATGCATTAGCTGTGGCTGAAAATCTTGAATTGAATATAGTCCTTTTTCTGCTACCTGAAATCTAATCTAAAACTAAAACAACACACAAAATTTTTCAAACCAACTTAATGAAAAACTAGCTGAAAATTGAAAAACTAAAAAAAATGCTCAAAATTCTGAGCTTATTAACACTCATCTATCTACTCAATCTACTGTTCAACTGCTAGTTAGGTAAAATGAAATAGCCAATGCAACCATTCAAGCATTATGTACTTTGATAGATTTTGTTGCATTTTCTTGTTGATTATCAAAATTGTACTTCCGCAACCTATTAGAAACTTGTCAACAAATGAGAGGATAAGGAAACACTTGATTTCCTTTGTTGACTCTAGAAACTGTACAAAAGGATCTTCCAAAATATATACACTAATGTTTAACTGATCTGAACAACTGTACATCTGTTCTGGATGGCCTCCATACCATGAATATGAAATGCTATTTTCATCTTTATCTCCCTGTAAACTTTGAGATAAGATTTGTGATGATATTCCTACTGATTGTAATGTTTGAGTGTTGAATCCTTTATCATCTTGATTCTGAAAATCATAGTTAGTTAATAGAGGAATGCTTTGAATGCCTTCAATATTCAACATATTTGCTATTGGATCCTGAAAATCTTGGGAAAATTGTTGGAACCTATGACATATAAAATTCCATGGGACTTCATAAACTTCAACAAGTTTCTCATTCTTTTCTTTAAATATGTTATACCACATTTCCTTTAAAAGCTGAAATGGTTCAAAAAATAGTGGTATGGAACTTTCTTGTGTCATTTGATCATTTATTTCAATAGGAACTGATAATTGCAATTGTGAAACTGAAAAATCTTGATCAATAGTTTCATTATCTTCTTTGTTGTCAATCACAATTCCTAAAGATTGCTGATTATTGATGGCATGATAGTTTTCTCTAATGAACTGAAATGAAGCAAAACAAAGAGGTAAAGAATCTTCATTTATTTCCACATTTTCTGCTCTTCCTTCCTCACTCTCATGGCTGATCTGTATTGGCTGATCACTGTCTTCAATCTGCTGAAACTGCATTTCTTCATCCTCAAAACTAGCTTCTGATATCTCTGTAAAGTTAGCTTGACTTTGGAGAACATAACTATCATCATAATGATCATACTTAGGCAAATCATCAAAATAAGGAATGTCATCAAACATACACATTAGAACAACAGATTCCTCTTTCTCATATTGATTTGTAAATTCATTTTCTGATTTATGATAATTTGAATTAAGAGGAATTTTTTCATGGCTATCAACCTCTTCTATTTCTTCATGATGATTTTGAATAAAAAATTCTTCTTTCATAGTGATCTCCTGTGTTAATTCATCTAGTTTTCTTACCAAAAGGTTGAGTTTTACCTCTGCAATGTTTTTCCTTTCCTCTTCTTCTACTTTCAACTTTTTCTGTTTGATTTGGAGATTAACTTCCACATCAACTGCAATATTCTGCATCTGTACAAGTGTTTTTGGATCTCTTTCTCTTAACCGAAATTCTATTTCTGAATCAAAGGCACTTGGATAATGCAAGAGAGCTGAATCATGAGGAGGTCTAATACTTTCTGGCATTGAATAATAAACTTGATTAAATCTGTCAGAAAATTGTTGTATCGTTTCATTTAAATGTCTTTTTAATTGATTATATTCTTCCATGATCACAAAATGATTAACTTTGATTATCCATCTATCAAGGAAAATTTTGATAAACTGCTGGAAATTTGAGATGCTAGCATCAGGTAGATTTTTGAACCAACTCTTTATTCTATTTTGCAAAGAAAGAGAAAAAAGTCTGATTTTAACATCATCTTCATCAATCTCAAATAAATCCAAATAATTTTCAAAACCTTGAATATGTTTTTGGGCTGTGATACCATTTTCTCCATCAAATCTAGGAAGATACTTGTAGTATTTTTCAGGAAAATCATGGAGTAAAGGAGGTAAAATAAGGGGCTTATATCTATCTGGAACTTTATATGGCACAGGGATATGTACAGGGATTGTAAGATCGGTCTTGATTATTTGAGGCTTCTTAATTGGAAAATGATCATCATTAGATTCATAAGAAAGCTGCTCAAAGAGATTAGGATAATTATTACTTACAATCTTCAAAGGAAAATAATTAAAAACTAATCTAAGATCTTCTATAAAATACAATATACATTGAAAAAATTTCTTAATGAGAAAGAACATAATGTCTTGGATTAAGATCCAAGTTGAAAGCTTGATCTTTCCATATTGTTCTTTGAGGTTCATTCCTCCAGTGGAGTCTTGATTGTGAGATTGATTTTGGAGTCGCCAGGTGGATGATTTTAACCTTTGTGTGTCTGATCCCTGTCCACCATCATAGATCAGATCTAAACCTGTAAAACAATTCTGAAGAAAAAGTTAGTTCTTCAGGAAACCAAATTTTGAATATTTTATGATTATTTTATTTTTATGAATTTTCAAAACAACTTCTATGATTTCTTTAAGAAATTTAAGATTTTTAATTAAAATTTTCTCAAAGATTTATTGAACTAGAGAGTCTGATTGAATGTTTTGAATCCAAAGTTCAGTTTATAAGCTAAACCAGAGATAGAATGAAGCAGCATTTGTTTACTATGCAGTTGCAGAGCAAAAGCATTTCAAAGGCTACCTGGCTGATCTTCAGACTCTGTCTATAGCTTATAAATCAAACAATAGTATCAATAAAATGATTCAGTTCCCCAGTATGGTCGCCACTATGTTATCACTCAGGTTTTCCTAGAAGTTGCGTAAGAGGAAAGTATACCCGAGGTAACCACAAACCAACCTTTTAGATGCAGAATCTAGCCAATCTGCATCCAGAGAGGGCTCTCTCTTTATGATTTATCTTTGCTTTTGAATGATTTTAGGCTAGTTATAGATTCGAAGTTTGTTTTGGGAAAATGGTGGAATCCATAAACTAAGGGCAAGGTTGAGGGTTTTCAGTCCATTGGGCTATGGAGTCAAAGGATGGCTTTACTGGATTTCTATTTTACGCACAAGATGGTATTACAGGGCAAGATAGCTAGACAGAGAACAATCCTTAAAATTTAAAGTGGATGGGATGATCTTGAAGGGATGAAAGGCAACTGAGAATCTTTCACCATATTCAAGAGAAAGAAGAGAAATGACTACAAGCAAAGAGCAATTAAGGGTTCTTTGTTATAGTAATCAACAATGATTAAATTAGCGAAGCAGGAGTATTTAAGAATTCATGCTTATAACTAATTCAGAAGAAAACATCAAGAATAATTACATTTGAAAACATAGTACAATTAAGCAAATTCTGTTTCAATCCTTTATGTAAACTACTCAGAAACGGATATGATGGTATTAAAAACTAATATAAAAATTCAGACAAAAGGTAGAAACACTTATTGAACTGTAGTCCAACACATGAATCCTGCAACAAGTCCAGTGCTTTCAAATCGTCATCCAGCAAGCCACAAGTAAATTTCTCCAAAAGCTTTTATTCCGAAAATCTCAATGTTATAGCAGAGTAATAGAATCCACCCCAAATGCTTCCAAGAGTGGAGTATTTATACAAATTCTAAACTAAAATATCTTGAAACAAATATCAAAATTGGTTCACAAATCTCTCCAACTATTTACATAAATAGAACTTAATTAAAGGACACTCAAACTAATGCATCTATTTGACACTATTTTGTATGGATAGGTGATGACAAAGAGAAGAATTCGAATTTGATCCAACTCTTAGTTGATGATGAGGCATCCAAGTCACTAACTGCTTCTTTTCTTTGTGCAATCTGCTCCAACAATTCTGCAAACTTGGGGTCCAATGATATCTTTGTATTTCTCAATCCGTAATAGATATGTAAAAAATGAAAGAGGTTATTGTAGATAAATATGTTGATGAGATAAACCTCTTTCATTTTCCCAAAATTCCTCTCCAGATATGCATAATAGTCTCTGTAAAACATATGTGTAAAACAGAGTTTTACAGAGTCTGAAAAATGGCCTGTAAAGATGCACATGTATCTCTCATTATAAAACCACTGTGAAAAAACTGAGATAGGTTTTTGTAGATGAGTCTCTTAGGAACAAAAACCTCCTTCAGTTTTGTATGAAGTATTTTGGATTGGCCACAATCCTCTCTGCAAAATGATGACTTAAACTGGAATTTTCTGCAAAAAGTGCTTTTCAACATTGTTTAATATTTCCAAAATCATAATGGCTGTTAGAAAAGTGAGAGAGGTTTTTGTAGATGGCCCTCTTAAGAACATAAACCTCCTTCAGTTTTGTAAAATTCATCTTGGATTGATCACAATAGTTTCTACAAAACTATGACTAAAATATGCAATTTCTGCAAAAATGTTCCTTCTTGTTGTTTTTTTCATCTTTTCACTTTTTTGTTCTTTTAACTGTTTTACTTTCACTTTAGATAAAATTCAATGTTGGTGAAATTATTTTCATCTCCTCTTTTTACCATTTAACTGCCTTCTGTATTTACTTTTACTGTTTACCTTTGACTGCTCTGTAACTTCTTTTTAACTTTCATTCTGACTTTTACCTGATACACTTTAACCACTGATACTCTTTAGCTGTTATGCTTTCTAACCTTTGTTTGAATAGATTTGATAACAATCTTGGAGTAAACAAATCTTATGACTGGTATTAAGACTGTTTATCCAAGGATGAGATCTTCTGGTCACCTCTTCAGGGGACAACTGAGTAGATTTTTCAAGCAATTCCCCAATGGACAAGGGAGTGAGGTTTTAACTAGGTTCAAAATGGAGCATCATTCAAGGCTACAGGAACTCCCATTTTGGTTCTTGTGTGTTCAAAATGGCAGTTTCTAGGTTTTCTTCACAGAAATGTCGTGATTTCAGTTTTAATGAGGGAAATTGGCACAATTGCAGGTTTGGGGGAACAATTCACAGTTTTAAAACCTCTGGGGAAGGGCTCAGTGACGATTTTTAATCACTATTTCAGTGAAAAATGAAGAACACTGAGCTTTATTTGCAGTCGGGGCGGAAAAGGATAAATACCTGCTTTTAGACGGAAGCTGATTCTTTAACAGGTAACAGGTAATGGCGGGACTGTTCTTCAACACGGGCGCAGCAGAATCTTGGAGTGAATTGGTCAATTGTAGTGGAAATTTAAAAATCGCAGCGGGAGCTATGTCGTTTTCAGAATAACGAAAATAACAGGAAAAACATGGAAAAATGGCTTTATTTACAAGTTAAAAGAGTTTTTTATTTTTCCGAGGGATGACGTCATCGACGTACGGGGTGACGTACGCAAAGTCGGGTGGTAAGCGGTAAGCGGTAAGTCCCCGCATCGCTTTTGGTCGAGGGTGGTATTGATCGCGGGGGGAGCGATTCCACAGAACGTTTGCCACGTGGATGTCGGACTTTTCAAAAACCGCTCGTTCCCCGCTGGTTAACGTTCTCACAAAGGATGGGTAGCGGGGTTCACGTGGACCATTGATCTGCGGAGGGTTGATCCGACGGCTGAAGCGATGGGGGAATAGGCGGAGGTTTCAGATGTGGGGCCCGTCGGGCTTTAAACACTTTTTAACGTTATTTAATCACTCCGAGGAATATTTAATAAGCGGATAAAAGGTTATTAATTAGTCCTGATGACTAATTAATCCCGAATGTGTAAGAAATGGGTTGCGGCGGGGTTTGGTTAGGTGGAATGCCAGGTGGACAATTCACGGTGGCGCAAGACTTCTCCGAAGTTTTATTCATATTTTTGTATTTAAACATACATATGGCATGTTTAAAGTTTTTTGTATATATATTTTATTATATGGTAACCAATAAACATTATTTAATTACCATAAGGGCGGGATTATAATATAAAGATATATTTAACCAAAGGGTTTGTAAAGAGGGGTTTTTTAATGAATACTTGGGAAAATTATTACTTTGGTTAAACTATATAATATAAGGGTTTTTGGGATATTTATGAAAAGGGAGTTATATACTTAGGATAAGGTATTTTATTAGGGATTTAGTACAATAGAGTTAAATGTAAATATGGCAAAGGACAAGGAAACTCAAATCATTTTGCACATCTAAGAAAGTGATAACTTCTGAAGTAAATTGAAATATCTTATCTTCAACACTTAAACTTAGAGTAGCAAGTTATGATGAGGGATTTTTATGGAATTTTGCATGATGTTCCTAAGTAAAAGGGGATTTTACTTAGGACAAAGTTAAAGATGGATGATTATAATGATGGATTATCTCAAGTACTCAGGTCTTTTTGATCATTAGGCCGAGGGTCCGGTCCCTCCAGAAGTCAAGGAAATGCCTTGAGCCCCTTTGATCTCCAAATACCTTAGTATTTTGGGGGGAAATTAGTAAAACTTTTGAGGGGAAAGTGATGAGGGAAGTTAATGAGTTTGATTTTTCTTGCTATGATTTTCCAGTGTATTTCCTACTTCAGTACTTGTGATGAAAGTAAAGGATCAAAAACATGTAGCAGCATCATTCATCAGATAACACTTTGCAGCACCATCTACCTACCCTATCTACTTAACACTACCATTTTCTCTTCTTTATTAGGGTGCATTTAGACTTACAAACCCTTTTCAACCTTTTCTTTTTACATGATAAATCTATCTATTTCTACCCTTATTACATCCAAGGGCTCAGATTAAACTGTTGAGCACCTTTTATTAACTCTACTTATCTACTTATCTGCCAAGATTAAACTGTTTGGTCAAATACTTATTCTCTATTCTACAACATGAAATTGAAAATGAATGAGTCAAGTTTAAACAGTTTGACTCTTCATAAATTGTGGCAAAAGTTTGACAAGCTGCACACAATTTGTTTATTACATCAGAGTAAAAAGTAGTGGCATTTAGACTTGCACACTTTCCTTGGCCTTTGTTTTTTGATGGGGTTCATTTCTTTTACTTTTTGGCCATTTTTATTATTTTTACCCTTTGATTTTTCTTTTAGGGTATACCCTCTTTACATTTTTTAAATTTTTTGATTTTTTGGTTTTTCAAGAATATGGAACACCTTTGTCCAAGAAAAAGGTTTGAACATATTCCATAGTTCAATCAAGACAATCATGAAAAATGACACCTATTGGTATAGGAGTCTAACAGGATGTTCTCCTGCAAGACTTCTCAAAAGGTTACCCAAAATTTTGTTCACTACTTCAGTCTGCCCATCAGTCTGAGGGTGATAAGCTGAGATGAAACTCAGTTTAGTACCAAGCTTCTTCCACAATGTCCTCCAAAAATGACCAAAAAATCTGGTGTCTCTATCAGAAACAATACTTTTAGCTAACCCATGTAATTTGACAATTTCATTGAAAAACAAATTGGCAACATGAGTAGCACCACTGGTTTTATAACATGGAATGAAATGTGCCATTTTTGAAAATCTGTCAATTACAACATAAATTTTATAATTTCCCCTCTGTGTCTTAGGCAATCCTAAAACAAAATCCATACTTACCATATCCTAAGGTCTGTCTGGAATAGGTAATGGAATTTACAAACCTACATTTTGACTTTTCCCTTTTGCATATTGACAAATTTTACAATTCTTCACATACTTTTCCACTTCAGATCTCATCTTTGGCCAAAAATAAAAATGACGTAGTTGCTCATAAGTCTTATCAACACCAAAATGTCCAGCAAGTCCACCACTATGCTCTTTTCTGATTAAATTTTCTCTCATAGAACAATTTGGTATGCACAACTGATTTCTTTTGAACAATAAACCCTCTTGCAAGAAATAATATAACCATTGACTTCTGTCTATCAAAACAGGATTACAACATGCTTCAAATGCTTCTTTGAAATCCAAATCTGTTTTATAGAGTTCTTTAAGAAAATCAAAACCTTTTACGACTTTCTTGAACAAGAATGCTTTTTCTACTCAAGGCATCTGCTACCTTGTTTGCTTGACCACTTATATGCTTCAATACAAATTTGAAACTTTGAAGATATTAAACCCATTTTGCATGTTTTTTATTTATTTTAGGCTGTTGCATAATATTCTGTAAAGCATGATTATTCGAATATAGCACAAATTATTTAGACATTAAATAATGTCTCCACTTCTTCAATGACTGTACAATAGCATAAAATTCCTTGTCATAAGAAGAGTACTTCCTTCTTGTCTCATTTATCTTTTCACTGAAATATGCTACAGGTCTATCTTCTTGACTTAATATAGCTTCAATAGCATCTCCACTGGCATCACATTTCACTTGAAATGGTTTGTTAAAATCAGGAAAAACTAAGACAGGTTTCTCAGTTATCTTTTGCTTCAAAAACTGAAAATTTCTTTCAGCTTCAGCAGTCCATTTAAATGGTTTTTTTTCCTTCTTTATGGTTTCAATGATAGGTGCATTGATCTTACTAAACTTCGTTATGAATTTTCTATAAAAACTATCAAGACCATGAAAAATTCTTACCTCAAAAACACTCTTTGGTGAAGGCCACTCCACAATTGCCTTTATCTTCTCTGAATCCATTTTTAATCCTTCAGCAGAAACAACAAAACCCAGATATACCAATTCTTCTTTCATGAATGAAAATTTCTTTAAATTTATCAACAACTTCTCTTGATGTAACTTCCTTAAGACATAATTAAGATGTCTCAAGTGTTCTTCCTTTGTTTTGCTATAAATTAATATATCATCTAGATATACTATTGCAAATTTACCAATAAATTCCTTCAATACTTCATTCATAAGCCTCATAAAAGTACTAGGTGCATTTGATAAACCAAAAGGCATTACCATCCATTCATACAATCCCTCATTTGTTTTAAAGGATTTTTTCCATTCATCACCTTCCCTTATCCTAATTTGATGATACCCACTTTTGAAATCTAGTTTTGAAAAATATCTTGCTCCACTCAAACAATCCATCAAATCTTAAATTCTAGGTAAAGGAAATATATACCTGATTGTTATCTTATTGATTGCTATTGAATCAGTGCACATTCTCCAACCTCCATATTTCTTTGGAAATAATAATGTAGGTACTGCACAAGGACTCAAACTTTCTCTGATCACACCTTTGTCAACCAATTCCTGCACTTGTTTTCTGATTTCTTCATTTTCTGTAGGAGTCATTCTGTAAGCTGCTTTGTTTGGAAAATTTGATCTTGGAATCAATTCTATCTGATGGTTGATTCTTCTTACAGGTGGTAATTCATCAGGCAAATCATCCAAAATAATATCACAATAATTCTCCAACATTTCTTGAATTTCAATTGGAAAATCAAAAATTTTAGTAGAAGTAAATACTACCTTAGGTTTGAAAACTAAAGAAAAATTTACCTCTTCATCTTCAATCTGCTGCAATTATTCTTTTCCACTCAACATTAAAGCCTTTGGATCAGAATTTTTGCTTGATGCACCTTCTTCTTCCATAGGTAACAATGTTTGATTCATACCATCTTTGAAAAACTTGTAGGTGTTTCTCTTCCCATCATGTATTGCTGCTCTGTCATACTACCAAGGTCTACCCAGCAATATGTGACACACATCCATAGGCATCACATCACACATGATTTTATCTTTGTAGCTACTCATCTGAAATTCTATTTCACATTGTTCCTTTACTATCAGCTGATGTCCCTTCCGAAGCCATGACACCTTGTAGGGTGTTGGATGTTCCCTTATCTTCAATTTCAACTTCTCTATCACCTATGTAGAGACCAAATTATTTGTACTGCCACTATCAATGACCAGTTGACAACATTTCCCTTGAACTTTGCACACACTTCTGAACAAAGTCTTTCTCTGTATTGGTTCAGCAACTTCCTTTGTTTGTTTTAACAAAACCTTGTTAACGACCAAAGATTCTCCTTTCTCTGGCACCATTTCTTTCTCTGTTTCAGGCAAATTGCTGCTTCTTCTCCAATTTGAGCAACAATTGCATTTCTCTGGGTTGTCCCCACATTCTCTTTCTCTGGACATTCATAGGCTCCATGTCCCAATTTGTTACAACTGTAACATCTTACTTCTCTTCCTATGTTTCTGCCTCCTCTTCCTCTATAAGAACTCCTCCTACCACTTGCATCACCTTCTGTGGGTACATGCTGAGGTGAGCTGCTGCTAGCTCCATCTCTTGGTGCTGTAGATCTTCCTCTAGCACCTTGACTTCCCCTTCCTCGGAAAGTACCTCTTCCTTTGGCAGATTGTTTTCTTAGGAGTTTTTCTTCAACTTTTAAGGCCATCTGGTAAGCCTCTTCTACTGTCTTAGGAGACAATATACTTATCTAGTTTTGGATCTCCATTCTAAGAACATTTATGTACCTGGAAATCTTCTTTGTTGTATATTGAATTTTTCCTACTCTTATGCTCACTTTGTAAAATTCTTCTGCATATTCCTTTACTGTCATTAATCTCCATCTAAGATTCTGAATTTGTCTAGCTAATGAAAGCTGATAATCACTAGGCAAAAACTTACCTCTCAGCTTTGCCACCATTCTTTTCCAATTCTTGAATGGCTGCTTACCAACTCTCCTTCTCTCTACTTGCACTCCATCCCACCAAAGTGCTACATGTCCTTTCAACCTTGTGACAACAAACTTAACTCTCTTTTCTTCACCCATCTCTTCATAATCAAAGCATTTATTCATTTCATTGATCCAGTCTATCAACTCTTCTGGATTCAATCCTCCTGCAAAAGCTGATACTTCAAGTCTAGGCCTGGATGTAGATCCTAAAACTGATTTAAAGAATCTCATATTAGGAGTAATCTCAACATTTTATTCTTCTTCTTTAGCTTCAGGTTCACTGACATCTTCAGGATCTCTCTGGTGTCCTGTTTCTATTGATCCCAATCTAGCTTGAATTTGTTGCATAGTCTCTAGTACTTCAGCATTGGCAATTGGTCTACCTCTTCTTCTACCAGCTCCACCTCTACCAATTCTGACAGCCATGTTGGATTTCCTTTTCTGACTTTTGGAAGCTTGTTCAATATCTGAAAACTGCTCTGAAGATGGCTTTGATACCACAAATGATGGCAGTTTGGTGCAGGCTTTAAGGAGAGCTGCTCAAACTTTTGCACAATGTTTTCTAATTAAGGGGGAATATGATCATTGTCTTTACTTTCACTCTTGGTCATCAAAATTTATCAAATTTGTTGATAAAATTGATAAATTTTCATTTTCAGAAGCAAAAGTCCCTTTACTCTTTTAACCATTATCAAAACTGATTAAAGACCTTTCAGAAATATAACAAACCCACTTTAACCAATGTTCAAAAACCCTTCGGGGATAGCATAATTGAATTTTTAAAACGGTGCTTTAAACCTTCAAAACCACATTCAAACCCTTCAAAACTTTATAACATTTAAAAGCCATCGGAAATGAATCAATTTAAACATTTGGAAATCTTTAACGCTTCAGAGATATAATAAAGCACTTTTAAACAATGGTTAATAGCTTTTTGCAAAGGATCATATTTCAAACCTTAAATAAAACCTTATTGCAACAATACGTCAAGTCCGAGCCTTTGGTTAACTCCCACACAGTTTTCAGCGCAATTACCGTTGGATCTCCACCGATCCTGATCGAACGATAGTCGCATTCAATCGACCCCCAAACCTTATCAATCAATTGCAACGCGAAATGGGTTGTTTTTGGCACTGTGACGTGTCAAAATGTTATTTGATCGCATTTGAAATGAAATAAACCACTCATGTATCAAAAGCGACACGAAACTAGTGGTTTGGTTTTACAAAACCACTTTACTTTGTTTAAATCACGTTTTAAACACAGATTTTCACTGTTTTCGATTTAAACTGTAAACCTCTCTCGGAACCTCCTTTCTCTGCCTTGTAACTTAACAAGTATGGATCTATATCACTGCCAGTCTTCAAACCAAAACCTCGAATCTCTTCAACTCTGATCACAATCAAAGAAAAACATAACTTATTAGAGTTCTTCCAACCTTTTATACAGAGGTTAAATAACTCAATAAACAGTGACCATTTTGTCGATTATTGAATCTCAAGCAAAGAACCATAATCACTTCAATTTCTTCCAAATTTCTCACACATAAGTAATTATACTCAAAATTCCACACAGAATGTATAAGTCAATTGGATTTACGAAGGGTGAAACCCTCCGGGAATTTGCCAAGAATACACAAATAAACAAACTCTGCAACTTTATTAAAACAGAGGAAAAATCCTCTAAATCAAGTCTTCTACAGTCAAATCTGAATTCCTCCTTTGCTGAGGTTACATTTATAGGTTCTTACATAACAATTAACCTCTTCCTGAGGATCGAATTCTTCTATTTTATAAAAAATCCTAATTACATCATATCTTCCTAAATTCTAATAACTGAAGCTAAATATGCTGAAACAAATCTAAAACTGCTCAATCCTCCTAAATACTTGTTCAACCCTATCTATTACAACTGTAATTTGACAGCTAAAGGTACCAACACCTTTTCTTGTAACATTTTTTTGGATTTTTGGAATAATTAATGAAGCTTTTTTCTCTAAGCCTCATGCCCCTGCATCACATCCCCTGATAAACTTTTGTGAGATAAACATGGGAAGGATCAACAAGAATGTTCCTTAGGGTTATTGCAATGTGGCTTATCAAGAAGATGATTGAACATGATATAGTTTTTTGGTTTCTGTGTGAGAGGGTACGAATGCCATGACGTGTGCAACAATTACTTACTTTCATTTATAGATTGATACTAGTGTTCCAATCTGTTCTATTTTTAGATTGATACCAATGTTCCAATCTGTTCTGTTTTTAGATTGATACAAGTTTTCCAATCTGTTATGTTTTTAGATTGATACCAGTTTTCCAATCTGTTCTGTTTAATTTTAGATTAATACCAGTTTTCCAATATGTTCTGTTTTTAGATTGATACCAGTTTTTGAATCTGTTCTGTTTTCTATAAACACGACTTGAGCCCCAATCAATCGTCAATGGATTGATTGTTTGTCCTTTCCAAATAATTACAATTTAGAGGTAAAAATTACAATATAACTTGGTACACTTCAATTTCGCCCAATTATGTGTACCCTCTCCCAATGCTTCTTTGAAACAATTTATTTTTAACTTTCCTCCCAATATAAAACTCCTCTTACCCAAACTTAGTGTGTCTTGATCCCTTTTATTTATTTTTGTTTATTAATGTGTCCTGCTCCCTTTTATTTTGTTTGTTTCTCAATCCTTCTATGTAGATACATGGATTTTTGCAAATATATACATATTTGTTGGTTCTTTCTTTCTCTTTAAAATTGTTTTTATTGTTTCTAGATGTATGTGAAAACTTCATTGTAGGGCATTAGTCTAAGTCTTAGAGGGTTCTATCAAAAAAATAATTGTATAAAAGGCCATTTAGAGTCTATTGATGTTTGTTTCTTCATTTCCATTTGTAGTAGTTCAATGTATGAATTTATTCAATATATCAGTACTAGTGGTGTCTCTTTCAATGATATCTGATTGTGAATTTTTTTGTTTCCCTCTTTTTCTGGTTTTTTTATTGCATGTATGAAATTCCCTTGCAATATTAGTATTTATTTGAGCTGTGTTTCGTTTTTTTCTTGAATTTATGCACTACCTTATTGACTGTCATATGCATTTAGATCTTTATTTCCTTTTCCAAATGTATTTTTTTTATTATCTTCATGATCTACTCAAAACATTGTGATAAATATAGTCCTCTTGAAGAGATATGAAGAATGTGATGTTAATTCTTCTTCTGCAAATGAAGTTTATCTTTTATAAGACCTACAACCAATTTCTACTTTAATAATTTAACCATTCACCATTTGTATACATTTAAATCTAGCATTCAAATATAGCATAGCATATATAAATTTTCTTTCATAATACAAAGCTAAAGGGTTTAGAGGAATAGTAGTGATGGAATGAAATGTAATATTGTAGTTTGATCCCATGTTGGCCTTTATATCATAGAACCGTTTTCATATTTACACAAATATCATAACTGATTAGTTATTAGACTACATATCTTCATATAGAACTTGCAAATAGTATGGTGGAAATGTGGATCTCATGACTCTTCATAATGTACAATGATTCATTCCATATTATTCATAGATCAAATTTCATTTAAATACAAGATTTATCATAATGCACAATGATTCATTCCATATTCATTTTTAGATTCAGGAGAAGCTTTTGAGAAAGTAATGATAATTCCAATAAAGAATGAGCTAGACTCATCTTCAACATATATTAATTAGATATGAAAATTTATAATACTACTGTGTACATTTGAGAATATTTATTTACATGTTTATATAAATTATATATACATATGTACTCTCTTTTTTTTTCATAAATATTTTCATTAAAAAATGAACCTTTAAATGATGAACCTAGTTAATGTTGCTTCTTCATGAAGACGACTACTTGATCTTGCAATTTGATCATGGCCCTTTGTTATGCTTCCTGACTACAAATTATTGACACAATCATATGCTTCTTTGATGATGGTCCTTTGTTATGCTTTTTGACTACTTCAAATTATTGACACAATCATATGCTTCTTGTTACTCTTTTTAATCCTTCCTTATATTGTATTCTCCCCCTTAGATATTGTGTACTCTCTCACATAGATATTGAACTCAATTTCATATTCTCTGTAATATTCTAGGCTCTTCTTTTGAAGTCAAATAAGTGACACTTATTTTGAAGTCAAATAAGTGACAATAATTTACAAGAACTATACCTAATTTGTTTCTCACATATTCAAATGGTTCTCTAACAAGAGGCTTTGTGGGTACGTATTCCATCTTCACTATTTTCTCAAAGACTTGTTGTGTGAGGAAGTGGTACTTTATGATGATATGTTTAGTGATTGAAGGAAGTAGAATATTTTATTTTTGAAATTATTATTACACTTGTATTGAAACACTTAATAGATATAGGTTCACTGAAATTTACCTTAATATCTTCTAGAGCCCATTTCATCCAAAACGCTTGTCTGCAAAAAGAAGTAACTACTATGTATTCCACTTCTACTCTAGATAGAGAAAGTAATGACTCTTTCTTGCTTAACCATGCAACCAAAGACTCTTCTAAGTAGAATTATACATTTTCCAAGTAATGACTCTTTCTTGCTTAAACATGCAACCAAATACTCTTCTAAGTAGAATTGTACATTGTCCACTTGTACTTTTCATGTCATCCACACAAGCCTAGTTGAATCTCTCTATGTTGTCAATGTAAATTTCTCACCTTTTGGGTACTATATTCCATTGTTTGTAGTCTCTTTCAAGTATCTTAATATCTGTTTGTTGGTAATAGATGACTCTGTTATATTGAAATATTCCAACTAATATAAATTCCAAAATTATATCTAGTCTAAACCTTGTTATGTATATCAAGCTTCCTATCATATAGATGTAAAGGTTATGATCAACAACACCTCACTCATCATCCGTTATCTGCACATAACTTGCATCCAATTGATTTGATAAAAACACATTAGCCAATAAACAAACCATTGAAACCAAAATTGATTTGATAGTTCTATAGGCAGAGTTTGTAAAGGGCCAAGTAGCCTTTGGATCTCATGTTTTATGAAAGGTGACATATCCAATAAATGACCCTATAGTAAATCTCTGGAATAGATCTAAATAGAAGTTTTTCATTTTCATATCCATGGTATCAAACAATGAGAGAGAAAAAACCTTTTATATTCAACATGTAAAACACAAATTAGGCATAAAAGTTTCCCATTGAAACCAAAAGTGATTTGATACAAAACATAGGTTTTAACCTAAGAGTAAATTCTCCTACAGTCAATCTCTGGAATAGATCTAAATAGAAGTTTTTCATTTTCATATCCATGGTCTCAAACAATGAGAGAGAAAAAATTTTTATATTAAACATGTAAAACGCAAATTAGCCATAAAAGTTTCCCATTGGAGCCAAAAGTGATTTGATACAAAACATAGGTTTTAACCTTATATAGTTTAATTGTTTCAAATAGATTTTTAATAAAATGAAAAATATTCAATGTAAAAAACATAATATTTAGAGACAAAAAGTAATTTGATACAAAACATATAGGTTTTAACCAAGTATATAGTTAATTGTTTTGAAAATAGATTCTTAAGAAAATGAAAAATATTCAATGTAAAACACATGCATTGTTATGCATTCTTATACACCCTTATGTCTATGTAAAGTAGTTTGAGTGATTCCACGGGTCTTCTACACCCTTGATAGGGTATTGTTGGGACAATTAGTGTTAAATTCTACAAGTTCTATAGGTAGAGTCTGTAAAGGGCCAAGTAGCCTATGGATCTCATCTTTTATGAAAGGTGACATCTAGTAAATGCCCCTACAGTCAATCTCTGGAATAGATCTAAATATAAGTTTTTCATTTTCATATCCATGGTCTCAAACAATGAGAGAGAGAAAAAAACTTTTATACTCAACATGTAAAACACAAATTAGCCATTAAGGTTTCCCATTGAAACCCAAAGTGATTTGATACAAAACATAGGTTTTAACCTTAGTAAATGCCCCTACAGTCAATCTCTAGAATAATTTTAAATAATAGTTTTTCATTTTAATATCCATGATCTCAAACAATGAGAGAAAAAACCTTTTATATTCAATGTATGTAAAACAAAAATTAGCCACATCTCTAGAATAGATCTAAATAGAAGTTTTTCATTTTCATATCCATGATCTGAAACAATGAGAGAGAAAAAAACCTTTTATATTCAACATGTAAAACACAAATTAGTCATAAAATTTCCCCATTTAAACCAAAAGTGATTTGATACAAAACATAGGTTTTAACCTACGAGTAAATGCCCCTACAGTCAATCAATCTCTGGAATAGTTTTAAATATAGAATTTTTTCATTTTCATACCCATGGTCTCAAACAATGAGAGAAAAAACCTTTTATATTCAATGTATGTAAAACACAAATTAGCCACATCTCTAGAATAGATCTAAATAGAAGTTTTTCATTTTCATATCCATGGTCTCAAACAATGAGAGAGAGAAAAAAACCTTTTATATTCAAAATTTAAAACATAAATTAGCCATAAAAGTTTCCCGTTGAAACCATAAGTGATTTGATATAAAACATACGTTTTAACCTAAGAGTAAATGCCCCTACAGTCAATCTATGGAATAGTTTTAAGTAGAAGTTTTTCATTTTCATATCCATGGTCTCAAACAATGAGAGAAAAAACCTTTTATATTCAATGTATGTAAAACACAAATTAGCCATATCTCTAGAATAGATCTAAATAGAAGTTTTTCATTTTCATATCCATGGTCTTAAACAATGAGAGAGAAAAAAACCTTTTATATTCAACATGTAAAACACAAATTAGCCATAAAAGTTTCCCATTGAAACCATAAGTGATTTGATACAAAACATAGGTTTTAACCTTAGTAAATGCCCCTACAGTCAATCTCTGGAATAGTTTTAAATATAAGTTTTTCATTTTCATATCCATGGTCTCAAACAATGAGAGAAAAAACCTTTTATATTCAATGTATGTAAAAAAATTAGCCATATCTCTAGAACAGATCTAAATGGAAGTTTTTAATTTTCATATCCATGGTCTCAAACAATGAGAGAGAGAAAAAAACCTTTTATATCCAACATGTAAAACACAAATTAACCATAAAAATTTCCCATTGAAACCAAAAGTGATTTGACACAAAACATATTTTTTAACCTAAGAGTAAATGCCCCTATAGTCAATCTCTGGAATAGTTTTAAGCAGAAGTTTTTAATTTTCATATCCATGACCTCTCAAACAATGAGAGAGAAAAAACCTTTTATATTCAACACATAAAACACAAATTAGCCATATCTATAGAATAGATCTAAATAGAATTTTTTCATTTTCATATCCATGGTCTCAAATAATGAGAGAGAGAGAGAAAACCTTTTATATTCAACATGTAAAACACAAATTAGCCATAAAAGATTCCCATTGAAACCAAATGTGATTAGATACAAAACATAGGTTTTAGCCTAAGAGTAAATGCCCCTACAGTCAATCTCTAGAATAGATCTAATTAGAAGTTTTTCATTTTCATATCCATGGTCTCAAACAATGAAAGAGAAAAAAACTTTTATATTCAACATGTATATAGTGTTTAGAAACAAAAATTAATTTGATACAAAACATAGGTTTTAAACAAGTATATAGTTTTTCATTTTCATATCCATGGTCTCAAACAATGGAAGAGAAAAAACCTTTTATATTCAACATGTAAAACACAAATTAGCCATAAAAGTCTCCCATTGAAACCAAAAGTGATTTGATACAAAACATAGGTTTTAACCTAACAGTAAATGCCCCTACATTCAATCTCTAGAATAGATCTAATTATAAGTTTTTCATTTTCATATCCATGGTAGTTCTATAGGCAGAGTCTGTAAAGGGCCAGGTAGCCTCTGGATCTCATCTTTTATGAAAGGTGACATATCTAGTTTTTAACCAAGTATATAGTTTTTCATTTTCATATCCATGGTCTCAAACAATGAGAGAGAAAAAACCTTTTATATTCAACATGTAAAACACAAATTAGCCATAAAAGTTTCCCATTGAAACCAAAAGTGATTTGATACAAAACATAGGTTTTAACCTAAGAGTGAATGCCCCTACATTCAATCTCTAGAATAGATCTAATTAGAAGTTTTTCTTTTTCATATCCATGGTCTCAAACAATGAGAGAATTTTTTTTTTTTATATTCAACATGTATATAGTATTTAGAAACAAAAAGTAATTTGATACAAAACATAGGTTTTAACCAAGTATATAGTTTTTCATTTAGTATTTAGAAACAAAAAGTAATTTGATACAAAACATAGGTTGTAAACAAGTATATAGTTTTTCATTTTCATATCCATGGTCTCAAACAATGAGAGAGAAAAAACCTTTTATATTCAACATGTAAAACACAAATTAGCCATAAAAGTTCCCCATTGAAACCTATTTTTGATACAAAACATAGGTTTTAACCTAAGAGTAAATGCCCCTACATTCAATCTCTAGAATAGATCTAATTAGAAGTTTTTAATTTTTATATCCATGATAGTTCTATAGGCAGAGTCTGTAAATGGCCAGGTAGCCTCTAGATCTCATCTTTTATGAAAGGTGACATATCTAGTAAATGCCCCTACAGTCAATCTCTGGAATAGATCTAAATATAAGTTTTTCATTTCTCCCATGCATTTGCAATAAATGTCAATTTAATATATATTTTTATTGAAATTTTTTTTTTTAGGGATAAGAAAACCATTAAATGTGGTTGAAAAATGGAAATTATGCATAGAATTTTCTTGCTATCCCAATCCAGGGAAAGCAGTGATTACATATGTACTTTCCAATATTGCGACTAGCAAAGTCGTCCAAAGGAAAATGAATATATCGGGAAGAACAAAAAACAATGAGGCATATTATATTGGATTGATAGAAGGCTTGGGAACAATGATGGAGTATGGATCAAATGGAATTGTATTTTTCACCAATTCTGAACTTGTGTGCAACCAGATGAATGGTGTGTACCAAGTTAAGAAGGAGAGGCTAAAAGAACTGCATGGAATAGCAAACAATATTGTTAGCCAATTTCAATTTTTTAGTATAAGGCATTGTACAAATGTGAATAAGATGTCTGTTGATCTATTGCGTGGGGCAATGCAAATTGAGGATTCATCTATCAAAGATGAATTAATAGATGAATTAGAATTATACGAGGAAATGCCAATGCAAGATTCATCTCTCAAAGATGAACTAGTTTTGAGACACTCTTCTTCAAAAATTCAAGATTCATCTCTCAAAGACGAATTAGTTTTGAGACGCTCTTCTTCAAAAATTCAAGATTCATCTTTCAAAGATGAATTAGTGTTGAGACGCTGTCCTTCAAAATTTATTGATCGAAATTGTAACATATCTTGGATATGTGTGTGTTCTGTACTTAAAAATGTGTCTTTTTTAATGACCATGTGCTTTTTTCAATTATATACCAAGTGTGCTCCCACCACACCATGTAAAGTGCAACTTGGTGAACTTCACATTTGCAACAAGTGGTGAACTTCACATTTTTATGAAATTAAAATGCGGGGACTTCAACAAATTTTTGTTTAAATGGAGTTTCACTTATTTTTTAATGAAAATGTGTTTTTTTCAATTTTATACCAAGTGTGCTCCCACCATGTAAAACACAATTTGGTGAGCTTATCATTTTTATAACTTTTTTTTGCTTAAATTGATTTTCACACATCAATTACTGCTTTGAAAGTTGTGTTTTACATAATTTTTTTTACACTAAATTACATTAATTTTCTGAAATTTATTTTGAATTTAATTTAAATTAGTTATTTAAAAAAATAATTGTAAATGTCCACTGTAGATATATATATCATGGAGGATGAACGACGAAGATCAACAGAATCCCATATCTCTACGAGAGGGGGGGATCAGGGATCGAGATCTGTTCATGGTAAATTTAAATATAATCTTAAATCTCCATACATGTGTGTACATATGGAATTGATTTTTTATCAAATTTGTGAGTTAAATTAGTTGTTAATAAGTTTCATTTTTTATTTTTTAGGAGCTAATAAGAAGAGAAGGGTCTCTACTGCATCCATGGATTTTTCAATTGATTATAAATTCGTTTTTGTTTATGAAGCTTCTTTCTCCTCTCAAGAGGTTGGTGGTGCTTCAAATCCCCTTAGAGAGCCATCAATAAGTGGTAGCAGGTTGCGTGAAGGTGGTGATATTTATTCCTTCAGAGGATAATCAACGGCTGGTGGTGTTGGCTCTTAGTAGGGTCATTCTGGTTCTCAATAGTTTCAAGGTGGAGAAGATGCTAGCCAACCACGTCGAGGTTGTCATCAATTTCAGTATTTTTTTCATTCAATTTGTACAAATTTGTTTACATACATTTTTTTTTCTAATATAAAATTATATATATATATATATATATATATATATATATATATATATATGGAGAGGCTGAAATGCTCCAAATGTTGGTCAAAATAGACACAAGGCAGAATGCTACATTTAAGAAGAAGTTTGTCTACCCACCACAACTTATTCGGCCGATATTTCTGATATACCATGGGAAAGAAACATGGCACAATGCACGTTAGAAAAGTGTCAACAACTTCATGCAAAATTGCGGAGAGATATCGTGGCTTTGACTCTACCTGCTGAGAGTCGACAAAGCCTCGAAATAGTTACACATTCATTGGGCGAACTAGTAAATGTGTACAAAAATCTTGGGCCAATGACTGATACATTTGTAGAAGTCATTCGAAAGAGAAAGGAAACAGTAATGGGTACCGATAAATGGGAGGATGTAAAACAAAGAGTTACAAAAGAAATGGCGAAGTCAATGTTTAATTTCAAGGAAGGGCCAAAAAGAAAAATGTTGAAGGTGCAATATTTCAAGCACCCTGATATAGCTCACTATTTGTATGATAGGCACCTTGCTGCTTATGGAAGACTCCCATGAAACGACGAGGTTCCTGTTTATTTTGAAAAATTGTTTTACGCAGAATTTTTTTTGGAAATGAAACCCAATTACAATGACTTTACATCAGAATTTTTTGGTCCGGGGAAAGGTCGATTGTGTGACCATAGGGGCACTAGGCGAGATGTGGATTTTCCTCGCCCTCAGCCACCATTGGTGAGTCTACCTGGGTCGAAACTTTGCGGTCAAATATGGATGCGACTTCTCAAATAAGTCGAGAAGAAAGGGATGCCATCATCGACAATGTTCACAGTGGATTGGGTGGAGTCGATGTTTGTCTAAATCGACAAAGAGCACATGAGAATGCACGTGCCAATTTTGTGTATTGTAGAGGTGAAAGGATTGACAACATGAGTGTTGAAGATCTTAGAATATATGCAAAGAATTGTTGCAATGGTTGGCAAGACCTAATTCTTCATGAGGAAGAGAGCATAGGAACGGTATGTGTTAATGACCTTAGGGTTCAATTATTTTAACACATACATGTGTACAATTTGTAATAAATACATGTGTATGTACATTTATCCATTTATTTGTATGTACATTAATCTAACAAAAATGTATCATTATATGTTAAAACACCAGTTGCAGTTGTCATGCATGATGAATGACGAAAATGTTAATATCACGTTTGGGGCCTCTGGTTCAAACAATGAAGATGGGTCTCACCATCAAGATATGTTGACAAATGTTAGTGTTTTTTAAGTAATATTTTTAAAATAAATAATTGTGCACACATGTACATGTACATATATAATAATAAAATGTTTTAACAGATTCTGATTCCGTCCGATGTTTTTGGGATGGCGGTACTTTCTTCTTCCTTGGGAGATGTACCTTCTACTTCCTTAGGAGATGTGCCACATCCACAACAAGTATGGATATTTTTTCACTTTTAAAATTTATGTTTAAGTTATATATATATATATCTATTCCACCTCAAAAAGTTCCATTAAAAATTGAGATATATATATCTATATCTTGAGTTATTTTAAATTTTTTGAATTTTAGGTTTTTGGGGATTTTCTTTTGGAGCCTCTCTTAGGAGATGTCCCAAATTCACCTGCAAAAGTATTCAATTTTTCACTTTTAAATATATGTTTTTTTTCTTAAGTTATAATTTATAAATTGAAATTTATTTAAGTTTTATTATAAATTGAGATCTTGATCTTGAGTTATTTTATACTTTTAAAATTTTGAATTTTAGGTTTCTATAGAAGATTTCTTTAATCCACGGACTCTAGTGACAGAGATAGGAACATCCACACCATTTCAACCATTTGAACAAGTTGTCTAAATTTTTTTTTAATATTATTGAAAATAAGTTTATATATAGACATGTGAATTTTCATCTGAAATTTTTTAAGATATATATATATATATATATATATATATATATAACTGTACATGTATATTGTACAGTTTACTATTGGAGATGTTCTTATGGGGGAAGTTGTAGCAGGCGAACAAATGGAGAGGGAACCTCATGGGGTATTGCATGATTTTTTTTTTTTTTTATATTTTGTTTTTTACATGAAGTTCTATATATTCTCACTCATTTTTAAAACATCAAATTTTAATGTTTGTACGTGCATTGTGTACAGGTTCCCCATGCTTCACAAGACAGTGCACAGATTGAGACTCTGCTAGGAAAGACACTACATCCATCTGCATTTGATGGACATGATTTGTAGATTTGATTGAGATTTCTAGTCTTAAATTTACTTTTTTATATATTATCTAGATGCACAGTCATATATATATATATATATATATATATATATATATAACTTGATACTTGTGAGATCTACAATTGTTGGACATAATAATTTGTTTTGTTTTTGAAAGTTAAGTTTTGGATGGTTGAAGTACTTTCGTTATGTGAATATAAAGTAATGTTGTTATATAATTTGTTTGGTTTTTAAAAATTAATTTTGGATAATTGAACTACTAGTAATGTTGTCATCTATAAATTAATGTTTTTATTTTGAACTACATTTGGCATGTTATGTAATTATGTGTTATAATTTGTTTTGTTTTTAAAACTTAAGTTTTGGATGGTTGAAGTACATTTTGCATGTGAAGTAATGTTGTGATCTATAATTTTTTGTTAAATTAAAGGTTAAGTTTTGGATGGTTTCAATCTACATTTGGCATGTGATATAATGTTAAATGTTTTTATTGGATAGTTGAACTATAATTGGCATGGCATGTGAAGTAATGTTGTGATTTTTGGGAATCATGATTGTCATTAGACCAAAACCCGCAAGTGTTATTCAACGATTGCATCGCCAGAGATAAGGATCCACGAAAGGCGGTTAGTCCATGTCATGAAACACACGGGGAGCGTTGGTTTATCCAATGTACAACAATTCCCCCCCCCCAACGCGAGTCGGGTGTCTATCAAACTCGTGACCTACGCTCTGATACCACTTCACGAGTTCGATACTCGTGGCCTAGAAATCAACAATCTATTACATTATTATTGGAAATACTGAAAGGGGGGTGAATCAATATTTCTTTTCAATTGTTAATTTTACCAGTTATGTCACTCATATTTAGAACACAAAATGAACATTGATGGAATAGATACTTTTATTAATTTCTTCTTTATAATAAGTAAAGTACAATAATGTTATAGGGCTCCAACCCTAGATGAATACTCCAATCTTCCAGGATCCAACCTTTATTGTGCCAGGCACCGACTTGGTCTTTCCAAGGCTCCAACCTTGTCAATTCTGAGGCACCAACCTCAAAGGCTCCAACCCTATATCTGGTATAGGCTCCAACCTGGTCTCTTGAGGACTCCTATCCTCTAGGGCTCCAACCCTATCTTCCAAGGCACCAACCTTGTCTCTATGAGGCTCCAACCTTCAGCTTCAATTCGTCAAGATATATGTTTGGTTATTCTTCACGGCTCCCAATGTCTTCTTCAACGAGCCCTAAAAATCTTCAACAATGCCTTCATTAGTCTCCACGTCACTTCATCAATGACAACCTTGTTCTTCACCACTGCTCTTCATTGTAACCAAACAAAGATCTCTAAGGTCACTTCATGATGACATCAACGATGCATCATGATAACAATATCTCCAATTTTAGTTTCAAAGTGTCTTCACAAGATGCCCCAAGATGTCGTCATAGTGCTCCAAATAGATCTTCAAAACAACATTCCTTCAAGAGTGCTTCAAACCCAAAGCCCAATCAAGAAATTCACAATGTATTTAATTGATCCAAGTATAATCTTCAAGCCTTCAATCTGCTGTCCCAAGAATTCTTCAAGGGTGTCTTCAATAACCCTTTCCCAAGTAATATATCTCTCTAAAATTCTTTCAAGAAATGGTCTTGAATGTTTCCAAAGTATCTCCACAGTCATCGGACTATCACATGTCAATAAACTCAGACCCAAGATTAAATCTACCCATTTGAAATGATACTTCACACAAGTCTAAGTCACTGCACCTTCACACAAGGTAACTGTCCAATATTTTATGCCATCATAGGTTTGAGGTACTGTCCACAAAACTGAGCAGATATGAGCCTAAACTAGGCCTCCTCCACAACGATGTTCACTGGTCCGATTTGGTATATAAATCAACAATCCTGTTACATTATCACAGTCAAATGACAGTGCATTGTTGACCCTTCAATTCTGAGTTCTGTGGTAAGTTCTATCACTATTATGAGCTCCAAATATGTGTTTTCAAGAGACTTTAAACAGTGATCTGACCTGTCCACAGTCTAGGTCTCCAAGCTGTTCAAAGAAAATAAGCTGCTAGACTTTGCAATGGTCACTTTACAATCCTCCACTAGACTTTACAATTCTCTGAAATAAATGTAGCCCAGACTGCCTTTAATATTGCAATAATCTGTCAAAAAATGAGCTGCACCAAGACTTATTACAACAAGTCCGAGGTATTATTGGCTACCTGTAGCTCTCGTTTAATTATTTGACCTATAACCCAATCAAAATTAGCCCAATATGTTTTTTTCCTACTCCTCGGCCTCATGTAGTATTTCTGTGATAATCACCGAAATTGTTGGAGGAGAAATGCAGTCCGAACAGTATATATATATAGTGTTTTTTGCTAGGACAAACAAAGGGACATGTCTTTAATATGTAGGCCGACATGAGTGTCAAAGGATAGGTCAGCTAGCCTGCACATATATATTTTTCTTAACTTAAAAATTCCATATCTCATCAACCGTTGGGAGTTTCGGGGCAAGTAAAGGCTTGTTGGAAACGAAAAAATACATTCTATAAGATGGTGTAGGAGAAAATTTGTAAGGATGCCTCTAAGGTGGTAAAACAATTTTTCTTTTGTGACTATCCTTAATTTTTGTGTGCATAAGGTGAATAGGACAGCATGGCTTTTCCATTACTTGGCTTCTCCTTTGTTTGGCTTATCAATCATAGGATCATTGTGTCATTATGTAGGACATCCATGTCATCATGATAGTATCCAGCATCGTCATGAAGGCATCATGTATTCAATAATAGTGTAGTAATATTTCATAGTGCAACATTATTAGGAGAGCTTCAAAATAGTCTTCCAACCATCAAATGATATCTTCAACGTCATCATCTAATCCTTCATCAAGTTCCATCATCAATTATGGTCATTCATGTAGTGTATGACATCATCAAGTGTATGACTCCATATGTTATCAAGGGTAAGGACATCATCCGGGATTTAGGCTTCTTCATCAAGAGTAAACACATCGTCATGATTTCTAGGCCTTTTTCACGAGATTAAGGTATCTTCATGGACATCTAGGGAATTGTGATCAATAGGAATTTAGGACAAGACTTCTTCATAAACTTTTACATAATCATTAATGGTCTCCTAGTCAACCAAGAATCATGGCATCATCATCTAGAACCAGTCATCTCAAGAATATTGACATCACATTCAATTCCATATTGACATCAATGAAAACCTTGATTAACAATATCCCCCTTTGTCATTGATGGAAATATTCTTGTCCTTCCAATATTCTCTCCCCCTTTGACATCAATGGAAAATGGGGTGCCCAAATACTCCCCTTGTCAAGTTGCTTCTTTTCGTCATCAATAGTAGTTCTTCATGGGTATGCTACTCCCCCTGTCATGGTGCTCTTCCTTCTGGAAATGGGGTCCATGATAGATGTGTCTACATTTCTTCAATGGAGTTTCTCCCAAGAGATTATATATCAAAGGATGATTTTCCATGTGTGACTCATATAGGATTTCATAAGGCCCATTCACGGATAGCTTCTGCAAGGATGCTTAAGAATCATAAGTTCAAGAACCACAAATATCCCCCTAACTGTATGGTCTCTTTTTGGCAGAGTCTCACCATCAAATACTTTGAATATCAAGGATGACTTCATCAAGTCAGCAACATGTGTTGTTGGCTGGAGTGTTCAAGAGACTTTTGGATTCAACTTTCTTCCTTCTCCATACTTGTGTAACTTTTTTCTTTGGCATGGTTCTAGCTTATGTAGAGGCCCAAGTCAAGTTACAATCACGTGCCATATGTCCAATGTTATGGCAATTGAAACACTCTCTCTTGTTCATGAATAATAAAACATGAATTCTTCTTGCAAAATTGCTTCTAGGAGATTGACGGGGACCATTATAATAGTCTTTGTGATATGCCCTACAATATTTTTCCATGTGCCCAAAGTTTGTACAAGAATAGCAATAACCAAAAAATATACTTTGGTACCTGGAGAATGGAGATTGCTTTGATGTACTACCAAAGTCATTTTGTCTTAGGATCCTTTCATCAAATTTATTGCCTCTTGCATTCTTGACACCATCTGCATATCTTCTTGGAGTAGGTTTTATTCTAATGTCATCTTGACTCTTGCCTTTGTTGGAGCTGCGATCATCAACATCTCTTTCTGGCTTCCTCACATCCTTATTATTTGAAGCATTATCATTCTTGCTTGAGGGTTCACCTGCATAGCCAAGACCTTATTTATCAAGGGGATACCTTTGATGACTCAGGATGTCATCTAAGGTTTGAGAGATTTTCAATTTCTTATTCAGAGAGACAACTTCCTTTTTAAGAGTGACAATTTCTTCTTTCAATTTTTCATAATATTCATCTTTCATGACTAGTTGCTTCTTCATTTCTTCCATCATCCTTGTTGCTTCACATCTCTCAGCCTTGAGAATATTGATGTTTGCTTTTAGTTTTAAGATTTCTTCGTCCTTTTCTTCTAGTTGAGATTTAAGAGAGGAGACCTCTTCCTTGTATTGACCAATCTTTGCTTCAAAATTTCTCAGGCTTTGAAGTCTTTGTTCAAGGTGGCTTGACAAAGTTTCTTCCCTTTTCTTTGTCTTATCCAATTGATTTGTCATAGATATCACTTCTTCATGATGCTTTCTTTTGTTTTGATGAAATTATTATTTAAGTTTGGCGAGTTCCTCATCTCTTTCTTGTACTTGAAGCTTGAAAAAGTCAACTTCCTTCCTTTTCTTGTCTTGCATACCATCTTGCATTTTATTATTAAGTTCCTCATTTTCCTTTTTCAATATGTTAATCTCTTCCATGGAAGCCATAAGTTTATTCAGGAGATCTTCTTCAAAGTCTTCTTTGTTCTCTTCATCTTCTAGGTCTTCTTTAGCCTTGTTGTCATCTCTCTTATCTTCAACTTCCTTGATGGATTCTGGAATTATTTCTTGTTTTCCATCATCTTCTTGACTAGAGATCATTGTCAATGCTCCTTTTGAGTGAAGATCATGAAGTTTGTCCCATATGAATTTTGCTGATGAACATTTTACAAAATTGGCCTTCACAGAATTTGGTAACCCATTCAAAATTGCTTTCATTGCTCTTGTATCGTACTCCTTGGATTCTTCGTCCATCGTGTCATTAGTAATCACTGATCTCCAAACTTCAATTCCTTGAGTCTTCAAGAAATTCCTCATTCTCGCCTCCCATATATCAAAATTTCCATTGAACAATGGGGCCTTCACAAATTGATTGACTTCAATTTCGATGGTTGAGGAAGAAACATCTTTAGGAGGATTGGAGACTTTCTTCTTTGGCTTTGCCATTTGTGTTCTAATGATCAACCTTCAAGCTGTTAGACTTTGAGTGAAAGTACTGGCTCTGATACCAATTGTTGGGAATCATGATTGCCGTTAGACCAAAACCCGCAGGTGTTAGTCAACGATTGCATCGCCAGAGATAAGGATCCATGAAAGGCAGTTAGTCCATGTCGCGAAACACATGAGGAGCGTTGGTTTATCCAATGTCCAACAGTGATATAATCAAAAAGTTTTTAAAACTCAAGTTTTGTATGGTTTCAATCTACATTTGACATGTGATATAATGTTAAATGTTTAATGTTTTTATTGGATAGTTGAACTACAATTGGCATGGCATGTGAAGTAATGTTGTGATATAATCAAAAAGTTTTTAAAACTAAGTTTTGGATGGTTTCAATCTACATTTGGCATGTGATATAATGTTAAATGTTAAATGTTTTTATTGGATAGTTGAACTACAATTGGCATGGCATGTGAAGTAATTTGTTTTGATATAATCAAAAAGTTTTTAAAATTCAAGTTTTGGATGGTTGAAGTACATTTGGCATCTTAAGATTTCTTTTAATCTCTACATACTCTTCTCTCGTTTGAGTGAAAAAATTTCCAATGGGAAGAACATAGCTTTTCAATGCAACTAACCATATCAATTGAGCTCTAATTGAAAAAAGAGTAAAGAAAAGTTAACATGCCACAAAACATGTTAGCAAAATAACATTCGTGGTTGTCATTTTTGTTGGAATAGCTAAATCATATTTTAAGGATTCTCCATCGAAAAACAATTTCAATGAAGAGAATCCTTAATATGATTTAATTATTTCAATAAAAATAACAACCAAGGATGTTCTTTGTTGGCTTTTTCTTTTTTTGTTTTTTACTTTTTTTTGAAATAGAGCTCAATTGATATGGTTAGTTGGATTGAAAAGCTATGTTCTTTTCATTGGAAATTTTTTTCACTCAAACAATAGTATGTAGTATGTAGAGATCAAAAACAATCTTAAGATTACTTTTAAGTACGAGCAAGTGTTCTTGCAACATTTTCCCACATGATGATACCTTCATTAACCTCTAAAAAGTAGTTCATGGGCTATATGTTCTGCCTCATTCCCATATAAATCCCTTTAATTTTGATTGGAAATATAAGAAGTAGATATATGTTTGTTGAATTGGGGTCAATGTCATTAATGCACTCAACTAGGTAGCCTTGTTGATTTATAAATTGTTAAATTGATGACATTTCGTTAATTGCATTCTAGAACATATATAGTCAGTACGTGAAGCATTTTTCATCAATGCACATGGGAAAACTACTTGAACAATTAATTTCATTCTAGAAAACACACACACACACACACACACACACACATATCCAATACATGCACAACATTTTTCATCAATGCACATAGAACATATCCGACCATTGGATAGACAAATTTTGTACTAGATTTTCAATCAGGAATAGAGATGTGGGTCAAATCCCACCAAAAGTCAGAGAAGTGCTCCGATTTTCTTGCCTGAAAGGAATCTTCGTACAAAATTATACTGTGGATGATTTATTTACATTGTGGATACTTTTTACCAAAAAAGCCCACAAGAAAAACTAGGCGTGCATTGAGTTCGTGTATATATCCAGTATGTGCAACATTTTTCATCAATGCACATAGAAAAACTAATTTCAGTTAATTTCATTCTAGAACATATATATTGAGTACGTAAAACATTTTTCATCAATGCACATAGTAAAACTACTTGAACAGTTAATTGCATTCTAGAATATATATATATATATATATCCAATACATGCAACATTTTTCATCAATGCATGTATAGAAAAGTTACTTTCAGTTGATACTAGAGTGTGCACGTACCAAAAAAAATTGTACATGTGCAAACACTTGCACAGATAACATAACAAGGCAGCTCAATTTTTAATTGAGTATTGGAAGTTCTAGAACATTTAATCCAAAGAGAATAAATTGTTTGGAAGTTCAATAAAAAAAAATCCAATGGAATGCCATCTTCAATAATCCGTTCATGATCGGATTTTAACATTTTCCATTTCTTAATTTTCGTTTTTTTCTTTGATTAAACCTCTATCAACTTTATGTGTGATGCACACACCAAGTGACTATATTGACAACTTATGAAATCAAGTTCATAGTCTTCAAAGTAAACAAAATCCCTACTTTGATTAGTTTTTCTAAAAAAAAACCTTTCAGTATAATAGATCCTCTTTCATATGGAAATCTGTGATCATTATAGTCTCCTAATAATTTCATTTTTCATTCAGTGCAATGCATCAAATAATACTTCACATTTTCATCGCTGTCAGTAGGTGCAATTATAGAAAAAACATCTCCTGCACAATTAAACAAACTTAACAAAATTATACATATTCAAATTTATTTCTAGATCTTTATCATTAGAAAGAAATTCAAATGTTACCTTCTCTAACAAGATCAGAAACTCGATCACCATTGGATGATATTGTAGTTTCCTCTAATTGCATTTCTTAAAACATTGCAATGGACTTTTTTCCCTTTGTATTTGGCTCCGTATGTTTCCAATCTTTTACATACATTTTGTTTTCATAAACATCATTGGATTTTGTGTTGTCTATGCAAACATGACAAAAACAAGAATATTTTATTTTATCCAAAGAAAACACATTTCTGGATGACTTTGTTTTAATTGAATGCATTTTTCAAGTCCCTTTTATTGTTTCAACGTCATTTCCAATTGACCTATCTACGTATTCAATCCCAATATGCCAAAAAAACCTTTATATGGAAAAATTAAATAAGAATGTAAATATGATATCAAAATGCAACCAAAGATAATCATTGTGATAAATGTACACTGTTTAAAATTGGATATCCAATAAAAATTAATTTGAATGTACCTTCGCACTTCCCTTGATCGGTTAGTCTCATGGCTTAGAGCAGCGATGCACCATTGAACAACTTCTTTCACATCCAAAAGTAAGCTTGCAAAGGGGTTCATTTGATATCTTCGAAGTGCTCGTTTTATGCGTGCCCCTGCACCGACATGTTCTCCTTTTCCATGGTCAGTCTCAAAGAAATTCTAACAATGTTTAATGCAGGTTTTCTTATGAAGACAACACAACCAAAAGAATGATTGTGCAGATTTGAATTTACCTACGCATCTATCTGACCATATCCAATGTTCATTGAATGTTATTCCACGATTTTTCAAGGAATCATAAATTTTTCCAAAACAATGTTGTACAAAATATGTATCATGTGTACGATCGTCACTGATATAAAAGTGATATTATTTAATAATATGTCAATTTTCACTGGTTCTTTCTATATGATCGATGTTTTGTTCAGCATGTCTATATAGAATATGGACGAGCATGGAGACTTGGTTAGAATGATAGTGTTCACTCTGAATTTCTTTTTGTGGAACAAATGTGTAGTTTTCTGCAAAATCAATTACTGAAAAAATGGTCCCTGGTGGAAAAGCTTCATGAGATTTTTTGAATTGCAAGTCTTTCCATCGAGCTCTATGGAAATACTTGGTGTATTTGTAAATTTCTGCCTCAAACTTTTTCAAAAAGTCTATCACAAAAATTTCTTCTTCTCGTAATTCAATTCTTTTAACACTATTTTCACCTTGAATCGATGTATGGATATATTCATATCTCTTCCATTTCACTTTCATGTTGGACAATGATTGATCATATATATCAGTATGATATTTGCTTTGAAATTTAGTCAAATTTCCACAATCATCGCATTTTTTACCACCAAAACATTTGTTTATGTAAAATAGTTCATCGCTTTCTCTTTCACATATAATTTGAGATATGAAATCACGGATAGTGGAAGGAGGAGGTGAATCCTTCCAAAATGTTCTACCAAAATCAAGGAATGTGTCATAATATAACTCAAATTCCACATGATAACGACAACAACAAGTGTTGCGTACGGTGATAGGTTTTATATACCATGGTTTTTATTGAACAAAAGCACTGAGTGAAACATGAATTTCATGATTCTCTTCTTTGAACTTGTTGAACAACTCTATCTGAGTGGTTTCCAAGAAATGTTTTTCATGTTCTTCGTACTGATTTCGTGCTATTATTCTTCGCATCACATGCTTTGCAGTTGGCGAAACACACGAATTGTTCTTCCAATATTCATATATTATTTTCTTAACATTTTCTCCAAGCCTATCTTTGTATGGTTGCCTACAAATAGCTCTCCAGCAAATGAGTTCATCACTTACATATATTTGCAACCGAAATTTCCGATGTTTGTGCAAAGTTTTTCGCGAGGTTCCTAATGTTCGTGCCATAGATTTTACCAAGCGATTCTCTTTAGTACTTGATGAAACCACTGCCATATGTATTTCTCTACGTACAACTGAAACATTTTTCTGTCTATATCTTCTAATTGAATTTATAGCACTATTTATATTTTGTATCACATTTTCCTTCATTTTTTTTTTATTATCTTTGATTGATTTTCGAATACCCAATAAAGTCGTAGCTTATTTTAATTTCCTTAACGATAGGAGACCTTTCAACATTTGGGCTTGAAATGTCACCTTTTCCTTTATGAAATACTTCTCAAAAATGTGGTTAACACGATATCGTATATAATGGTCAGCTTTTTTAATCTCCATATGTGTGAGTGTCAACATTTTCTAACATCTCATCATCGACATTAATTTCATCTGTACATATTCGGATGAATAGTACATAATAAGTTTACATATTCAATAAATAACTAAACTAATAAATATATATATAATTTCAATAATACGTGCATGTGTTCAACATATATATATATACCTTGTGATTCAATTTCTTCACTTGAATTTCTTTCAACATTTTCACCATCTTCAATCATTGGTTCAATATCTCTTTCACTTTCTCTTTCAAAATTTTGTATCTCATCATCAATGTTTTGAGGAACATCTCTCTCTGTTTACATTGCAAAATATTTTTCAAATTAGTTCTTCAAATAAAAATTAAGCTTCACATTTTACACTAGGAAAATTTTAAATATATCAAAATCATAATATTTACATTTACATACTTGCTTCAACTTCTAGTTGAGGTTGATTTTCCCCTTCAATATTTGAGAGTGCTTCTATCTTTCTTTTGCGAGATTGTCTTGTCTATTTTCTATGTTCCTCAGGGTCTCTTTTTCGATCATATTTTCTCGTACAATTCCTTCGATTTCCCATGATAATAGAGTATGAATCTCAAAATATTTCCTTCAAAAATTTAGACAAAAACTCAATTAAAAAAAACATCACAAAAGATTTAATTTAAAAAAAAAAAACTCATTTTAAAAATTTTGCAAAAAATACATACTCCAATCCAAAAAAACTTACTTTAAAAAATTCAAGAAAAAAATGTCTTATAAAAATGAAACGAAGTTCAAAATATTTCCTTCCCAGTCCTACAAAAAAAATTCATTTAAAAAGTTACACAAAAACTCATTTTAAAAAATCATTATAAAAGATTTACTTCAACCCAAAACCAAAAAATGTCCTTTTGAAATTAAGCCCAAATCCATACCTTCAAAAATAATGAAAATTAAGCCCAAATCCATACTTTAAAAAAAAATGAAGCCCAAAAAACATCCAAAAAACTGTATCACATATCTCCAAGAAATGTCCTTTGAATGTACCTCCAAGAAAAGTCTTCAAAAATGTTCTTTGAATGTACCTCCAAGAAAATTCTTTAAACCCAAAATAATTCCTTGAAAAATCAGATCAAATGTACGAAAATAATGTGCCTCAAAGAGAAGTCCTTAAACCCAAAACAATTCTTTGCAAAATCAGATAAAAATTTTTGTGAAATCAGACCAAACGTGCGAAAATATGCGAAAATAATGAATGATTTCGCGACAATTTATATTGCCGCGAAATGTTTTTTTGGAGGGGATCCGTGGTACTTTCCGGCCGACGGAAAGTTAGGTAAAAGTTTGGCCAAAATTTTAAGAAATAGTTTGGCCAAACTACTTTTTTGTTTGACTTAATGGGCCGTCAGCGCAAAAAACAGTTCGGCCGAACTAATGTGTCACCAGTTACGCAGAGCCAAGCGCTGAATACGTTTCTGCAACTTTGGACTGATTAAACTCCATGAAACTTTATGAATTAACTGTTAGAACCAAGACAAGAATTTTCAGAATTGAATTTACTTTCAGGAAATATAACTTTTATGGAATTTCATAAATATTTACTAATTTTAATTAATTTTGTAATAAAACGGATGCAAACAATTTCTGAAGGTCATTGTGATTCAGTGAAATCAAAATTCTGTATCTTCCAAAATACATTGTAAAAAATTTGAAAAAATTATGGTACATTACATTAGTTTATCGTCTCTAATGGGTAGCTTTTAGATTTTTAGTTTATAACTTATATGTTAAGAAATTTCTTGCGTCGCGAAACATATTCAAAATATGCAGTTTTTTCATATTGGACTAGTTCAAAAAATTCTAGTAATTATGATATGCATCCATTGGCTTTGTAAATATGATTAAACCGAAGTAGACTCTATCTATATTGTTGTAACACATTTTGTTTCTCAAAAGCACAAATTTTCAAAGAATACAACATTGCGTATTAACATGACTTCTTATGAATCCGTTGATTGTTAAAAAACACATACTCAAAGAAACGCTAAGTTGACATATCAAATGTGTATAAAAAAATTCCAAAAAATAAGTAATAGAAAGATAACAAAATTTTTGACAAATTTTATTTTTATCGCAAAATGAAATTCTAAACAGAAAAATTGTTTTAGCTTGCAGAAAGTTGAAGAACCGAAAAAAATGTAAGTTTTTTCTCAAAAAAGGGCAAAAAGTGTAACCCAACTTCACATTTTCACCCATTATAAACATAAATTAAATAGCCATTCAACTCTCAAACACAACAATAATACATAGATAGTAGTACCTAATATATCTTGACTCTGCTCATGAGAAAAAGAGTAATGGTTCAACTTTATATTAAGATCACTTCAAGTTATAGTAGTGTAAACCAAAAGCTTTCTTGCAAAAATTCAGAACCCCTTCTTCATATCAATGAAGGGGATTTATATTTTCTAGTGAAAATACAAATATAGTAAAGCATAATAAAATACTGAAGTGGTTTTAACAAACCACATTTAAATAAAGTAAAAAAACAATAATAGATTTTTGTTGCAACAACTCAGCTATGGCTGAGATGAAGGCTGCCCTCCCATACGCTGTCGAAGTTCACACATATCTGTCATTGGCTTTAATTTTGGTGGATAACGAGGTTGTTTGCGTATATTTCCAATGAATATTGCATCACTGATTATTGGAAGCATATGAGTGGCCATGTTGGAGACACACCTCAGCATTAGCCACTGAGTATGAGGTTTAACTAATAAATGCCAATGGAATTCTAAGTCAACCTTTGAAATATTATTGATGCTCTCAGTCTTCTTTTTCGATAAGTCCTGCCATGTCTTAATTGACAACTTAACATCGGGCAAAGTATCCTTGGGGAAATACGGAATCAGGTTGGCCTGCAGTAAACCATCATTGATAGATTCAGTGAGATTTTTATATATGTTCCTCACACTGAATATCACCATTTCTGCCTATTTGAGCTTAATTTCCCACTCTCAGAAGACAATCTCCTTCTATGATTCTTCAATTTTAGGGAGATCGGATGATCTCCCTTTAAAACTATCTTGCCATAATATATAATATGCGATTTTTTCATTAACCTCCTCATAGTATATCCTCAAATCGGAAAAATGATTCACCAATGAATCACTTGATTGACATAAATCATGGATAGTGCCCAATTTCTGACAAAAAATAACTTGTTTTTTTAGCAAGGAGAGTATTTAGTTCTCTTGCTTCCTTCTTAAATTCAACTATCTTAGGATTTATCTTCATATGTTCAATTTTCTATTGAAGTTATTGGATTTGAGTATCCCGGTTTTTCAGATCAAATTCATGTTGAAGCTTCAAGTCATTAAAAATAGTTTGAATCTCTGTAATATGTGTTTGCTGCTGTTGAGAAATTATTTTTTTATCATTCTCTAACCCTTATTCTAACTGCATAATTATTTCATCTTTCTCCTTTAGAAGCTATTGTACTTCAAAGGCTTTGTCAATAGTAGCAGTAGCATATGTTCCTACAAACTGTGCGAGTCTACTAAGATCGTTTGTAGGAGTTGATTGAGCATATTTCCATATCACTTCAAATGAAACATTACCAGGGACTAAGGCCTGGGTTTGATCAATTTTCCTTCTTTTTCTTTATCTGCTAACCACAAATTTATGTTTTGGACTATAAAATACATCAAGAGGAGGAATATCTTCAATTTTCAAAATGATCTTAGAGGTTAGGAATACTAGGATTACTTCTAAATCATTACTGTCCAAAGCCTTATTGGAAGCCCGATTATTAAACGAGGTCTTCTCTGTAACTTCAGGAGTATGTGTAACTTTCTTATCCAATGTAGTGTTCAGATCTTGAGGTTCTGTTGTTTGTATAGCTTGGTTAAATTCCTCCCATATTTTATCAATTTTTTTTCCTCACTAAGTCTCTTTATTCTGTGTAGAGGATGAAGTGTTTGTCTCTTTTTCTTGGGATGTATCATTATCTTGTGTTGAAGTATTCACGGATTTATTATGTTTTGTGTTTTGTTGAGGAAATCTCAACAAATCCATAGGCAAGTGAGCTATCCTTTTTGTTGGGAGTAGTATAGGGCACATTAATGAACCAACATTTAATTTTCAATCAGGGAGTTTGTGAACTTTGAGGTGCAGCACTAGAAATTTCAGAGAGAGCCTTCAACAACCTGCAAATAAAACTCTGGTCTAACTTGCGCATCAACCTCAACAAATTAAATTGAATCCCGCACTTCAAAGGAAACTTGACAAAACACAAATCCTGACGATTGAAAACAAGCTTTGATCAAACATTCAGATAAATGAAAGGAAAACTTGAACTATTAGCAATTGTGAAACGAAATCCTAATTATCAACAAAAAAAAGGTAAATCCTAACTATTGTTTTATTGAAACCAAGAAATGCCTGAACAACAATGAAAAGGAAGACTGTAAATGTTGAAATAAAATCAAGATCAGTTCAAAACCATTATTTGTGCAAAGAAAATTAAGAAAGAGAAGCACAAAAACCTCATAACAAGTCTACACTAATCTTGCCTCATCTATCTCTGTCTCTTTTGCTTAGGATGTATGAGTATCTTGTGTTGAAGTAGTCACAAATTTATTATGTTCTATGTTTTGTTGAGGAAATATCAACAAATCCATAAGCAAGTGAGCTATCCTTTTTGTTGGGAGTATTATAGGGCATATTAATGGACCAACATTTAATTGTCGATATGGGATTTTGTGAACTTATGGGCGCAACACTCGAAATGCCAGAGAGAGCCCACAACAACCTGCAAATAAAACTCTAGTCTAACTTGCACATCATCTCAAAAAATGAAATTGAATTATGCACTTTAAGGAAACTTGAGAAAACACCATTCTCGACGATTGAAAACAATCTTTGATCAAACATTCGGAAAATGAGAGGAAAACCTAAACTATTAGCAATTGTGAAAGGAAATCATAAGTATCGAAAAACAAAAGGTAAATCCTAACTATTTTTTGATTGAAACCAAGCAATGCATGAACAACATTGAAAAGGAAGACTATAAATGCTGAAATAAATTCAATATCAATTCAAAACCATTATTTTTGCAAAGCAAATTAAGAAAGAGAAGCACAAAAACCTCATAAAAATTCTGCACTAATCTTGCCTCATCTATCTCTGTGTAACAAAATCCCTTAAGAAATTAAGATCTGATTTACTAAAATCATCATCAATCATTATTAAATATGTTCACTGTGTAAGAATATTGCGTGGACAAGGTTGAAATGGAAAACACTGTCGCTCATACTGTAGCAATTATCATTTCTTTGAAATAAATGTCACCTGGGAGAAAACCCATCAAATGGACATTCAAAAGAGAAATCTATCAATTCACGGTTTACCATTTATCGAAAAAAATGTATGTATTATTGAAGGCTTCAAAATCATAGAGATCTTCCAATAATGATAAATAGTGCATGCATATTGACTTCTTAAACATGTTTTGAGACCAATGTGATATTTAGAACTTAAAATAATTTCGATGGACAAAAGTTGCACCAGACCTTGCAACTTGACATCGAATACCCTAGGCATCCTTCATCGCAGTCATTAGTTTGATATCACAAAATCTCAAGTTCTAACCAAATCAAAAGACGCATGGTCGTCGCATAGAGAAGAAAAGTCTCAAAGTATATATTAGAACAGGAAATTCAAATCGCACCAAATACTTTGAATATCACACATCATGAATGCACATAATTAAAAGGAAGAACATTAGATCACCGACCTAGCATTTCTCATACAAATTCATCTTATACCAGGTGAAAATTTCCATAGATAAAGAAAAAGGGACCATAATGAAAATTGCTTTAAAATACCCTACAGATCTACCACGCCACTCAGTAAATGACGAATTAAATGAAATCACTCAGCAAACCAGAATCCAACCTAATACTGAACAATTCAGAGTGGTGTTGAGTTGGTCTGGCGGCCAACCCATCCAACTCACACCCTCTATCAATAATCCGGTTCACACAGAGATTATAAGCATAAAACACATAAAATAACTAAACAAAACATAACTTGAAATGCCTTGATTCATCTTTGAAATCTTATTATTTACATGGTGCAGGAAAATATTATACTCCAACAAATAGAGGGAGAGATTCATAGGTTAGCTATGCATAATGCTACATTGGGACCGTCTCTTCCCCTCCTTCATTCTATAAAATTGACCTATGTTTGTCAAAAATACAGTTCTAAAATCTAATATCCTATGCCTCCTCTAAAATACAAGATCTTCAGATTTATAACATCAGTGTCTCCTAATTATCTGGATCAAAAGTTAAACAACGCATACAACTTTAGAATTGTGAACTAATTTTTGGAAAAAATAAGGAGTCTGGATATTTGATCGGATTCCTATCAATATAAGGTTCTATTTTAACACCAAAACCGATATTGAATCATCGAACTGTCGCCATCGTATCCATGGGCATATCACGCTACTGTTAATCTCATGGCTTCTAGAAATAGTTTGACTGCCTTGATGCCACTTTGTATTGGGTGTAATATAATGCTCATATGTGTTTTCATTTTGGGTGTCGGAACGTGGACAATGGATCACAAATTTTCATTTGATATATGAGTTCAAATCTGTGTGGCCAGGAAAATTAGAGCCAATGAGTAATATAATTTTACTTTCACTCTACACGTTGTCTCATAGGCCTAGGTGCAATTAAGGGAACACATCAACGTACTAAACCTCTGTTCTTCAAACCCATATGCTCATTTTCCATCATGACAACTGGATGTATGATAATCATGGAAGTGTGAACAATATTTGCACTACTGGAACAAGAAATGTGTTTTTGGAACAAGAATTGTATTGTTGGAACAATAACTTGATGTGTGGTGGAGGAATTTGATGTGTGGTGTGGGAATTCTTTAGTGTGCAGGTAGTCGATATTAAACTGGTTCAATAATCCCAATTGGTAAAAGAATCTTCTACATAGTATAGGAAGGTGAATGCAGGATCAAGGCCTATTAGCATATTCATAAAAATATAATCAACTCAGTATAAACTTGCAAACACACAAACTATTATTGATGATGATTTTAATGTTTAAATATCGTTAAAACAAGGAAATCATGGAAAATTAATAAATACTTACTCTATTTTCTCCGAGAGTGCACAAAACCACGACAATAACCATTCAAACTTAAACAACAACATGAGGGATTTCGATTAAAAGGTGATATAAAGCAAGGAAAACCAGAGGCCTAACATCCCCCCATGCTGACCATCTTCCATGTCCTCATGCAAGAAAATCAATTGTTGTATTTTCGATCCCTTGCAAAAAAAAAAATATTAAAACATTTATGGACACTCATAATAATGTTCCTGCAATTTTGTGTGATCAATATCTCCTTCACTAGGTAAAGCTTGTTCTAAAATCAGAGTGTTTGTTGGTCTCTTTATTTATTTAGAAAAATTTCAATAAATTATAACACAAGGTCTGCCATAATAATACTATATTGAAAGGATGGTGTTATTACTTCAATAAAATAGCCAACTATTAAAATTTACACAAACATCTCGGGGGTATCCTTGATCAGAAGTTTCACTTTAATATCCTCATTGCAAATATGAGTGACATGACTTGAAAGACATGGTTTTAAAAGTAGAAAGAATAATACCTTCCCATAGTGACCATCTTACCTTTATCCACATATAGTTGAAGCTCCTCTTTTCTAGGAAAAGTGAATTACCTGCACTAAGGGTCCCACGTTCATAAAAAAAAATTATTCCAAAAAGTTTATAGAACTCCAAGGCATAACACTAGAAGGATATTAAAGCCATTCTCAAAGGGATATAACAATGAATCTAGGGAAAGAAAAAAACAACCAAGTAAATCATAGTGTAAAGTTAACTTTAATACCACATGCATGGCCCTATTGCCAGCAGGCGTCAATAGCCTCGACATGGATGCCTGTTAACCCCACAAAATGCTTCTGTCCTCTCTATTAGATATAGATTTAGATTCATTTGAAAATAATTTACATTTGTTTTGAAATTAATTGAAGGCCACTGTCCTGCCTTATTAACCAGCTAACGAAAATTCCATTCACAAGAACTAACAAGAAAGAACAAGTTGGCTCATGATAAGACCTCTTCTCTTCCAGATTTTCAACTGAAATCCATTACCCTGGCTTTGTGACTAGTAATGGTAATGTCGTTCTTGTTAGGCCCATGATCATGGTAGGTTGGCTTGTTGTGAGATCTCCTATCCATCAGTTAATTTATCTTATGAAAAAAAATATGATTATAATCAACCTTAAATAGGTTACTTAATAGGTGGGGAGGTGATTCTGCTCCTTAAGGGAACGGGATGGTGTGAAATTTTTTTAATTACTAATATTTATTGGTTGGTCCTTCTACCCTAAAGACTCATTTTAAAGAAAACATCTTAGATAATGACTAAAAAATTCCTCAAATTTCTCATGCCAAGGTTCTTATGAAAGCTTGTTAAAGTTTTGTAGGTGTGGTCCACCATAGGAGGATTCTCATCAATACCTTCAAAGAGGAACTTAAAAAAATTTCTTGGATGATAGTTATTGGTCAATAATCAAAGTCACTTTATAAAATATTAGGCATTTAAGAGTGAATTTCTTCTAACAAATCTTACCCCGAGAGTGCATAATAATAGAAATTTCAAAAGCTGAGCTTTATGGAATCACATTTTCAAGAGTGTTGTCATAAAATTTTATTTAAGATGGCATATTTATTCATATTAACCTATCATGTTTTAAAGAGAGGAATACCACCTTTAAGTGTAGGCATACTTCCAATGTAGCCATATGCATAACATAATGCTAAATACACTCACACTTATTTTTAAAGAATACACTTCGATACAAACCAAAGTGTGAGAAACTAGTTTATTTAACTGATATGGTACCAAGAGTTGTCGAATGATGAGGGAATGATGTGTGCTGATAAATGCTTGAAACCAAGATTAAATGAGATCCACATATTGATGATTCTCCAACTCATACAAATCTTCCACCACTTAATGAACACTCTCTTGGAGGGATACTGAATCAGGTGAAAGACAAAATAAAAATCCCTCAAGTTCGGGCTCAAATATCTACTTTTTCAGATTAATAAGAATGGTTGAGAGAGATTCTAGGGTTTTGAGTTTCAACAACAATTTTAGAATAGGCTACATTTATATATTTCTCCTTTAATGGTCTTTGAATCAAGGCTTCTTCCCCGGGTGAAGGTTTTGTGGTAATGGGGGGAGTTTCCAAATTCACACCCTTACCCAATATGGAAGATGTAACATTTTGTTCAATAGGGGAATCAACAGGAAGCATAAGTGTTTCAAATTGTTGTGCAACCTGTTTTTTTGGATTAGGGGGCTATGGTTTGGACTAAGGCTTAGACTAGGCTTAGGATTTTGGTTAGGGTTTAGACTAGGGTTAGGTTTAGGGCTTGAATTAAGGTTAGGGCTAGGGTTTGAATAAGGGCTAGGTCTAGGGTTCGAATTAAGATTTTGAATAGGTTTAGGTCTAGGGTTTGAATTGATGTTTTGAATAGGGTTAGGATCATGAATAGGGTATGGGTAAAGATAAGGAGTAGGGTATGGTATAGGATAGGGGGTAGGGTATGGATTAGGATAAGGGGTAGGGTATGGATTAGGATAAGATTTCACAAGTAACTAGGACCATGGATGAGAATGAATTGATAGTGCATTGAATGAAAATTGTGATTGTTGTTGTTGATTAAGTAATTGATTTTTCATGAAATACTTATCTAGAGAAAAATTTCCAAACCATTCTTGAGGAGAAGGGGATATCTGACTCAAAGAAGAGTGCCAAGAAGGGCTCCATTGTGGCCATGAAGTAGGGTATTCAATTGGAGAAGTAATAAAATTCAGCCATGAAACTATAGGATTATAAACATGCCAAGGAACCTGCTCAGGAGAATAAGCATTAATCCAAGTATTGAATGATGATAAGTTTTTATTTATACCTCGCAATTGATTTGATTCCTTACTTTATTTCCTGAGTACCTTTAGTAATCAGGGTAGTGATGGGCAATGTTCAGTTGAATAAGCCTCCTCACAAATTTTACAACGTTTAGGCTACTAAGTGGAAACCTTCCAAGGAAGTGCTTCTTCATACAATTGGTGCAAAATATTAACAACGATTCTTCGTCCTTCTTATGTTCTTCCTGCATATCATACAAATTTGAAATCAAAGATTTAATAATATTATTTTTATGTTCAAGGAAAATACTAAAATTTTCACTTATGAGTTCATCATTGGATGATTTGTATATGTCTTTCGCAGCATCAAAACTCATCATTTAATGATTACTCAAAATACCATTTTCCTATTTTCAATAAGCCAATAGGTACATTTTTTAGTACAGGAATAATGTATATATAGGTAGGGCAGTTCATACAACACCAGAGAAAATGAAAAAAATAAAAATAACCAAGATGTGTAGGAAATAAATAAATTCAAAGAACATAACTTTGCAAGAGAAACTAGGTGAAAAACAAACCGAATGCAAAAGGTCATCGAGTTCAATCCCCTGAGCACCTCCCCGGAAATGACGCCAACATGTTGGGAGTAGTATAGGGCATATTAATGGACCAATATTTAATCGTCAATCCAGGAGTTCGTGAACTTCGAGGCGCAACACTAGAAATGCCAGAGAGAGCCCCTAGCAACCTGCAAATAAAACTCTAGTCTAACTTGCACATCAATCTCAACAAATTAAATTGAATTGTCCACTTCAAAGGAAAATTGAGAAAACACCAATCCTGACGATTGAAAAGGAATGTATGTCAGTGTAGGCGTATGTATGTGTTGTGTTTCACATCGAATGTATGTGTATGTACATGTATTATGTCGTACACCATATATAGGTGTATGTATTGTGTTGTGTTGTACTCCGAGTGTGGGTGTATGTATTGTGTGGTGTTGTACGCCTAGTGTAAATGTACATGTTGTAAAATATACATATTTGTATGTGATTTAAGAGAAGCAAAGGCGCTAGGTGCTTTTCGGGTGTGGCAACCGATCCAGTGTGTGTACAAAGGACAAAGGCAGAAGTAAGCACCGATGAAGGAAAAGTATCGATATTTTATTTCAATTCTATTATGCATGTGATCTACAATTCTATAATGGTTACATGTGATTTGTGATTATGGTTTATTGTGATATCATGCGATTCATAATTTTAATTTATGATGGTTGTGTTTCTAGCTAAACAGATGTGATATGTTTATACATGATGATTTGACCAAATAACTAGTTTGACTTGTTGGGACATGAAGTGAATAAAATTGCAACTGTACCTTATTGATGAGCTACCAATGAGGTATGATGTGAATTTATTTCAATTTATTTTTAATCTAATGGAAATTATGTGCTTAGTACAGGAAAGAGTGAAATTCCTGGTTGGGTGGTTGAAATTTATTGCAAGCATTAACAACAACAACAAAAGGAATTGAAACAAGCATCAGTATGTTGGTAAAGCACTTCAGGAGAAGGGCCATTATGGGACACTGGTACCCAATAGTGTGCATTGATTTCCATGAGCATGCTATGACCAATATGATGGTTTTGAGGCAAGTATATTTCTTGGTTTTTCTACCTTCTGATGCGAGGAAGCCTTGCCAAGGGATGGATCACCTAGGATAGGGGATGTCAGGGAACTTGGAAGGTGAGTCACTGTAGGGAATGGATTATCGGATTGCCCGAGGGACTACAGAGAAGTGAAGGGAAGGTCGGGGTGGATTTATTTTGGTTATTAGCATTTCTAGATTGAATCAGGTGCACATTGGGAGTGTGCCTTGGAACAATGAGCCGATAACTTTTCACTAAGAGTAAAATAGTGTAGGATTGTAGCACTGGACATTGGATGCAACTTTGAATTTGACAGTGGATTTTGGACTTCCTAGAAAGGAGGTGAATCCTGGTATTACTTTTAGGGTGGATGTGTGAGCCTCTGGATTCCCTTGTTGCGGATGCAGAAATCGTATCCTTTTATTTGTCGGTTGGGAAAGTGTGCATATGTATATATGTGGTTGTTATTGTAAATACCATACTGAGCTATGTAATAAATCTCTAGTAAATGGTATGATTGTCATGATATTTTTTTATTTTGAGTGGGTTATTCATTGTAAATGCTGTAACAATCTATCTTATAAAGCTCCATGATTAGTATGTTTTCTTTTTTGCGGTTTTGCTAAGGTATTTGTTTGGTTGAACACCTAGGACGGTGTCCCTTAAGGGGGAGGGTTCTGTAAGAACCCTAGTAAAAAAATTCACATAAAAATATATAATACCACGGTGATGGGACACTTATCCCAAGTTGAATGGTGGGAAAAACATCCTAGTGGGTGTTCATTCGATTTATTATGGCTACAGGAAATTGGCAGAGGTTTTGGAAAGGAATGAGGCATTAATTGTCATTTTATTTATGAAAATCATGGAAATTAGGAGAAAAGGGATAGGAAAGGTCACATGTTTCATGTGAGGAGTAAAATGAAGAAAATAGAAGCCTCTTCTATAAAAAGGCTTCTGAGGATCAGTTGGTACCTTTTTTCAGTGCATTTTTGGAGCTCTCTAATTATTCTCTCTCTCTCTCTCTCATATACTCTTGGACACTTAGATTTTGGAGTGCTTTGAGACTTGGAGCAAGAAGGAAAGGATCAAGCAGAGAAGAGCAGGATCATGCAGCTACAACAAGATTCTTTGCAGGTATTGATTTGCATGTGTTATTTTCTTGCTATATTTTGCACGCATGATATTGCATGTGGTTTCTTGCTATCCTGGCATGGGTTTTTCGAGGCGTGACATTGTTTTCAGCCTAGCCTTTCCATTTCTGGATGGCCATGGTGTTGTGGAGTTCTCATGTTTTTTTTTAACTAGATTACCAGATGGATTCGAAGAGAAGTGAGGTGGATATCCAAATGATTATAGAACCTATTCATTTGTTGCCTTAGTTTAGGGCCTAGTAATTCGGGTTTGGATTGTGATAAAGCCTGAGAGGTGGTGGTTTTCTCTCCATTCATGCCTAGGAATATTTGGTTTGGGATTTCAGTAAATCCTGGAGAGTATGTATTGGTTTAGGGCCTAGTTATCCCTGATTCAGATGACGCGTTGCAGTAAATCCTGAGAGACTAGGAGATAGAAAAATTCCTCACAGTTTAGGTAGAGAGAATCTGGTGATATCCATGCTTGTGTTGGCTTAGTGATCAGGTGTAGATCACAGAAAATCCTAATTTATGATTGATGAGAAGCTCATTCCTGTAGGATTTGATGTAAAATTTCACTAGTTATTATGTGGATTCTATTGTTGTTGTATCCATGGTATTTTTGTTGTTATTATGCTAGTTATAAGCATGTATTTTATTAGTGTTGATGTATGACTCTATCCATGTTTTTACTTGGGAATGAATGCAAAATGGATCTATGGTCAATTAGATTTTATTGCAACTTATGATGTAAGGGATAAATTCTTCTTAGCGATTCTCAGATAAGTATGAGACCCCTATGTTTAAATTTGTTATTTACACTTGTAGATGCAATGTTTGTGACATGTTTGACGAAATTCCCGTATGGCTAGGAGGGGTCCAAATGTGTTCCTAATGATTTGATTTCTTCCGTACCTTTGTTTTAATGTTATTTATCATCTCATAAAGTTTCATGAATTTTTGGGCAGTGACCTAGGCTCTGGGGCTGAAAAGGTGGCACAAATCCCAAAGTTGCAGGCACAAAACTAACCAATTGGGGCCCTGGCCACATGCTTGTTGCGTTGTGCTTGTGGCTATAGGCTCCCAGCTACTACCTTGCCTTGGAATTCCTACGGCTATTGTCCAAAAGCGTCAAAAAGTCAGTCTCCCTCAGGGGTCAGGGGTCTGGAAGGTTAGGTTACCTCTTGAGGATGTTTTTGATGATGTGTAAGGTGTGTTTGTCTTGTTGTCATCAGTTCCACTTTCTTAAGGTCATCTAGGAGGTTGAATCTCGTATTAGTATCCTCTCATCACATGTTTACCCTGGTTGGTTAGTTATTTGGGTAGATGTGGGAAGAGAGTGTTACATACACTGTGCCAGAGAAAATTGTACTAAGGTTTAATAGTTTGAAATTGAGTCCTATTATTTGGAAGATATAATTGTATAAAGGTCAATGGTTCAAAACCCAAAAGCCATGAAATACCGCAAGTGAGTTGAAGCCAACTCATCTATTATTCTATTCTTCCTTGGGAATGGTGTAAGTGGTCTTTTTCTAATGATAAATCCTAAAGTACTAGGGAATATAGATGTGGATGAGAAATTAGAAGAGTTTGAATGACTAGAACACAATATTGGCCACCACCTGATCGAAGCAAAGCCATAGAATAATGTTGGAGGAGGAGGAAGAAGAGGGAAAATCCAGATCTTCAGGTTGTTTCTAGAAATCATCCTTGATCCTATCCAAGATGGTGAAGATCTGCTCAGTGGCTTAGAAAAACAAAGCCATTACCTTGTCTAGGAGAGAGAATTCCAAAGCGAAAGACATACCCTCCAAGAATACCTAACATGAGAGAAAGAACACATGCAGGGTCATGGAATCCATACCCTTCTTATCTCCCTTCACGAAGCCACTGAAGATATATGCTAGTGGGAGGAAGAGCAATGTGTCCTTGTATTTCAGATCGATGGTGGAGTTTAATTGAATCGTCTAAAAAATCATTCCACAAAGAAAAGTGGGGAAAAATACAGTTGTAGTGGAGTTCATCCAAGAGGGAAATGAATTACGACATAAATATAAATTTACTTCGTTGAAAAAAAAATCATAAAAAACATATTAAAAGATCATAACAATTAAAATAATAAATACACTAAAAATTATGATCGTCATTTTTTTTCTTTCTAGTGGGCCTTTTATTAGCCTTTCAACATTTTTAAGCTAATAACATAACCATTACATATTGATTATTACGCACAATGTTGTCGCTTATTTTCGCAAAAATGAGTAGTTAGAAAAAGATGGGATAAATCATATACTTTTATTATTTATTTGTGTAGTCATATAAATTAAATAGCTAGTGAATACATATAAGCATAAATCTATAATAGGTATCCAAACACTTGTTTTATAATATATCTCACATTGCCAAAATATATATAATTTGATTGAATTGTAATTTCTTTTTTTTATTATTAATGATAGAAATAATTACTATATATATATATATATATATATATATATATATATTTAACTATGGAGATTCACCCAATTTATCATGAAAATTCCTAATATGTTAAATAGGATTTGTTAAAATATGATAAGCCCATGTCATGGCTTATCAATACCACATGCCAAAAAATCATATTGCGAACACTTTGTTCATATAATATATTTTTTTAATTAATCAATTCAATTAAAAGGGTAAAAATGGCATAACTAATTTGGAGATAAATCTCATTTTTTTATTTTTGAATACTACTAAGAATATTATGGAATATTATGTGGAGGTTAAATCCTTACCATCCTCCTAATAACTATTGATAATTAAATTAAAATTTATGGTTAGTTATTTCCTACCATAAATAAGCAAGTCTTTGCATAAAAAATGGATATGAATAAGATGTAAATAAGTATATTTACTAAGATTTATTTCCCAACATTATTTGTGGTTTCCTTAGCACTTATGTAAGACTAAAATTGTAAATGTGTGAACTTAATGGTGGTGGTTATAACCGGCCAAAATTTATGCAAGTCCTTGTGCCTAAAAAATAAATTAATTTATCCACGTCACATCTCAATTAATTAATTCATGCCAAAACAAGATTATAGAATTTCTCTATTGTTCATTGTTAATTTAGCATTGGCCAATGTAGTAGGTTATAATTCTTTATGCAAATTTTCCCAAAACATAACTTCTAATTTGAATGGTTGGGACTAAGCTGCCACACAAGGCTTATTTGAAAATAAACATCCCCAGCATAATTAATTAAATGGTTATTAGAATTTTTAGAAACATATGTAATATTTAATTAAACATATATATATAATTAAACCTCCTTTAGTCACACATATGGAAAATAGTTATATTTATATCATATAATTATTAATTAGTTTAAAGGAAAATAGTAATATAAATGAAAACATAAAAGTATATACAAACATAAAAGTATATACAGTTTTGTATATTTTAGTACTTAAATAGTTATATGGAGATGGGCTTATTGTCTCACAAATAAGGGGTTTCTTACATCAATTTAGTGTTTATATTTCTAGTGACCTTAAGATTAAATTATTATTATTATTATTATTATAAAGCATTATTTATTTTCTTGTGAAGTTAATTTCAATAATCATAAAAAAAAAATACATTTGTAGTGGCTTGATGGAAGTCTTTGGTCTTCCATTTGGGAAACCAAACCATTGGTGATGCATTAGGTCGTTTTTGTTGGAAAATTGTAGCTGCGTTTGACATTTTCATTATCAAAGTCAAACAAAAAATCATTTGTCTTGTAGTTGTCCAAGTCAACCCCAAATTAATAGGTCAGCCCCTCCACTTGAAGGGTTTTGACCCAAGGTCAAAACCCCCTTTATGAGACTACTATATATTGTCATTCGTCAGAATTAATTTGGACATCACATACACTCATCCATTCAACCTGTTCTACAAGAAAATATGCTCACATGTGCGAAGGAGAAGATCCTTTTCTCTCTGCATTTACCAACAATTTTTACTTCTATTGACCTATATTGACTATGATTTCTTCTTTGTTATTTGACCTAATTATAGACTAAAGTTGGAGGTCGAATATGCCTAGCATATTTGACTATTTTGTTGATTGATTTTGGATCTATTTCAGGGCATTGAACGAGAGTTGACTACAGGTCTAACCCTATATTTTGACTAAGATTTGACTATGGAAATGCGGGATTATATTTTATCCCTTTGACTATTTGTTGCAAGTTGAAATTCATCCCCTTTGACCAAACATTTATTTGCGACTAGATCGTTGATATCTCTCCTTTGACTTGATTCGAATTGGAAATTAATGTGGTCAATGGCTGACCTTTTGATTGGAATTACGTAATGTACAAATTGGATGAATTGAAAAAATTATCATAAAGAAAGCTTTCTAGGTTTTCCCCCTTGCGAGGTTTCATCCCAAGAAATTTTGGTGTTTCTTATTTCATTGTCTCATTTTGATCTCTACTGCTCTATTGTGCTTAATGGTTGAAATTTTCTTATGTGTAACTGCTTGATAATTTCAATTATCTAAGTAAAAAATATATCTTTCGAAGTAGTTATTTGGAAGAAAATTGTTCTAGTCTATCCTTCTACTATAAAAACAACACGATATCAGAGTTAAGGTGGAGAAAAGAGAAATTGAGATCACTCTTGAAGAGACCCTATCTTACAAATTTAGAAGATTCATCATCTACACTTGAGGTAGCCCCGAAGATGGAGTCAATTATGTTTTCCCTAGAAGCCCTAACGCTTTTCAAAATTGAGCTATGTCCTTGTTTGAAAAGATGAGCTATCTGACCAAAAGTCTCATGAAAATGATGAAAGGATGCCTACTTATTATGAAAGATTTTTTTTTTTGCAATATTTTTCGAAGGTATCAAGATATATATCTGGTGAATTATGCATTTATCTCTAATGCTATTTGAGATCAAAAGCCTCTAAGAAGAAGGATTAAGTTCCATAATTCTAATAATAATAATAATAATATTCCCATACAATGAAGAAGATAAGCTTGAATAACTTGTATATTTAAGGAATTTTATCATCATAGGAAAAGGACTAGAGTTTTCTCATCAAGCTTGAAATATCAACCCAAATCATTATGGTTTCAAGTCTTTAATTATCAACAAAAAAATGAAGTTAACACTGGAAATTTGTTTCTTTATTCGGGCCAAGTTAAAATGCCACTATGCCAAAATGCTTCAGGAGATGTCAAAAGCCTCATGAACAATAATAGAAGGCTGAAATTATAATTCATAGTTTGGAAGGATATCAAGCATCTGAATGTACTTAAGAAGGATCACAAAGATGATAAAATTAAAGTGTTTTGATATTGTGCGTGTGTGTGTTTGGTGCACAAATGTACCAAATCACACTTGCTTAAGAGGAGTGGTTTTTTCCTCTTAAGTTCTTGTTCGCGGGAAGAAAATAAAAGGAGTCAAGAAAGTTAGTGAACATTCTAAGAAATAAACATACTAAATAGTGAAATAGCATGCATATTCAAAAATAAAAACTAAACTAAAACACATAATACAAAAGCTCTAAATAGAGTCAATCAACTTCAGTAATCCAAATGGTGGCATTTACTTCCCCCTCATTGAGTGCTGGTAGGAATAAAGGATGAAATGTTTACCCTCTTGCCAAGGGGCCCTTAGAACTAGGGAGTTCTAAGACCCGATGCAAGGATGTCTTTACTTCCAAGCTACCTTGGCGCAAAGTCTCCCTCTCTCTACTTCGAAGGACTGGAGTTGTTGGATGGCCAAAAATTGAGTCCCCTATATCTCTGCTCTGGATCACACATTGCTGGATTTCTTCGGGAAATTCTAGCCAACATAACAATGTGTTCTCCTATTGTTCATCTCTTGGTGTCCTTTAATAGGATAATTCAAACTCTCCTTTCCTCTCTTGGTACATTGATGGATGGTGACCCAAGAGAGAAGGGTGATTCCATTTTGTGCCACATTATTCCATTGTGTACTCCCTTGAGGTCCTAAGGAGGCTTGGGCGGTTGTCCTTAGGCAACCTCAAGTGTGGGATCAATGTCTTGGAGTGTGCCTTGTGGTGCCAGAAAGTGACTTCCGCCACTCTCAGGTCCGCGCGGGTTTTTGAGGAAAAGTCGTGCAAAGGCACGCTTATCGAAGAAAAGTGTGTGCAAAGGCACATTTTGCTAGTTCCTTCAGTGTGCAATTTGATTTTACTTCTAGACCTTAGAGATTTTTAAATACTTCAAATTCTTTAATGTGCCTCGGCCCTGTAAATCCTTCTGCCTGACATTTAATAATGTCATCTTTGCTTGTCTAATTTTCTAGTGATAACATTTTCCCCCTAATGTGTGAGGTCTAGGAGAATTGTATAGCCAAAATACATTATAATTTATTTTCTGTGTACTGCGCAGAGAGAGAGAGAGACCTGCGTGTAGCACAGAGTTGGAGACATCTTGTACCAGGTCGAAGAGCGACCATGTCCTATGGGAACCCTACAAGAAATGTTATAATACAATAAATACAATCTTTCTACGAGTTAGGCATGTCCCATGCTCGTGATGCTTTGGCTAGCTAAACAAATCTATTTGACAGATACAGATTCTGTCAATGTCACTAGTATGGTAGTGATATGCTGGTTGATGACGACAATTGTTGATGCCCTCAAGGGTGTTTTTTTCTTTGAAAATAGGTGGAATGTGGTACCCACATGCGTAAGCTTGGCATGGCATATAAATGCACATTTTACGCATGGGTGTCTAACTGTGACCTTCCCGTGTAAGCATTGCTAAAAGAGATGCTTATAAAGGCACGGGTCTTCGACAAATTTGATCAAAGTGAAATGGTTTTAAGGTACGATACCATCTTGAAATGAAAGCTTGTGTTGTATTTGAATTTCAGGAGGATCGATGACATCTGTGGGAAATGATGCCTCCCACAGTGCCACCTGAGGATGTCCCTTTTATGGAGAGGGGTTATCCAAGGTATCGCTTCGTTTTTGGAAAATAGGTGTTGATGTCGACAAAAAGGAAGCCACAACCGAACGAGAGATTCGTTGATATAAGGGATCAGGATCATGGATGTGATAGGTTTAACGTAGGCATGATGGCAAGGGGTGGCTGAAAACTGATGATGGAGATTCAGTGGCCCAAGGTCAGAGTATAAAAAGCAGCTTGGCGACAGTCATAGCTATTTCTGATGGGGAAATCCCTGGAGTCAGTAGGACATCTAGGGTGGGTATATATTGGTTATTAATGTCATGGTGGCTTATGCGTGAGGGTGGGATATCAGACCAAGGGTGACTAGGGACTGCTACCATGGGAGAAAAAATGGATGGGTGGGTGGGGGACATAGTGCACCGTTTGCGGTCTTTGTACACTTACCAAAAGAATGAAATAATGGGGTTTGGTTTGTACAAAACACAAAGACGGGTGCCGCAAAACATGAAAGTGTTCACCCATTGATGATGTGAGGAAGGTGTTTTGCTGAGGGTGGGGGCCCCATTGGTTGGTATCATGTGTGGGGTTGATGAAGCGGATGGAAAAAGTCGTAGATGGGCTATGTTGATGGAGGTATGGTAGGCCAAATGCAAGGCGCGGTAGTGCGCTTTCGATATTCTTGCAAAACCTGGTAGTCCGGGAAAGGGGTTTTATTTCGATATGGTAAAACTTGACCTGATGCATGGCGGGTGAATGCGCATGAGGGAATTATGGAGTGTTGATCATAGTGTTTCTTTCGGTCCTATAATTGGGCCTTCTGAGTTCTCGCTATGGTCCTCCAAAGTTTCTGAAAAGGGCAACATATAGGAAAATATGGCTTAATTCAGTTCATTTGTGTCAGTTGAGCATTTGAGGATTTGAGAGGTCAGAGGCTTTTGCGGAGCTGTTCTTGTCATTGCAGTCAGCCTTAGTACCCAAGACTAGCAATTTTTTAGCCAAGTAGGCTTCATGACGTCCTACATTTTAATTTTTTCAGTGTGTCGGTGCCAGGGTTTGTACAGGATGGGTTTGTGTTGAGTCTCAAATCTGCATCTTTTCCATACATCTTTCTAGACCTTTTTCATCCACCTGAACCTTCCAAGTTGTCAGTATCATTGTATATTAATTGCAAAAGAGCATCTAACATGGTTTTTAATTATATTTTTGTGTCTGCTGTTTGATTTAGATTTTGCTCATCTAGCTGCGGAATCTTGCCACTTTTCGCAGCCATTTTGTGAAACTCTATGTTACAGGTGTCTACAGGAAAAACGAGCCACATGGGCAAGTCAGAAATGATGTGGACATGGATCGTATCCTACTGGCTCGATCAAATTCATCTAGGGAGGCTGCAGTCAAAGGTGTCCAAATGGAAGTCAACCGTAGAGTCCCACGGTGACAGGACTCTGTTTCGTGTCACGTGAAGATTCATATGGGCGTTTCTGAGTTGCGGGAGACAAATCAACATCTGTGCACGGCTCCATAGCCGAATTCAAACATCCACTCCTCATAGATTTACTCTTCAATACGGCCATGATCCTAGATCTGTGGACGTAATGGTCTACATGTTCTCCATCAGCATAAACTTTAGGGAATCAGTTGTATTTCCTTTCTTATAAATAACGCGTTTGTATACGCATATTAGATTAGTCTCGATTAGTCTCAAGATAGCTCTTTAATGTAATTACGTTGCCACTGTGCCGTAACATCACCTTTCTGTTATGACTGCATTTTAATACATAAGAAGACTTTGTTTCCAAGCGTAATTCAGAATTGAAGGTTGTTGCCAAGGCTAGTGTAGAGGGCCCCTGTACTTGCCAAGGTTCTGTGCATTATTGTATAGTTCTTGTTTTATTTCTTTAAAACTCATTGTGCCATAATTCATTCACAAGTTTATACATTGCATCTTTCATGGTATATATGCTTCATTTCTGTTTATAATCTTTCATGCTTTCCATTTTACTTCTGTCTTTCATGTTTTATGTTATTGATAACTGATCAGTGTTCTTGTTTCAGGTTATGAATAGGCAGCCCGGGCATTTGCATAACTTTTTGACTAATGACATGGAATTAACATTGTTCTGCTGCTAATTTGTTTTTCTTAGTTTCTGTTTAATTTCAGTACTGCTTTGTTTAATTCAGTTTTGCTCATTTTCTTCAGTAGTTAGATTTAGATATATTAAATTACTCATAACATCTCCAGTTACCTCCGAAAGCCACAGCTGGACTGATGGCGAGGGATTGAATTATGGATGTGTGGTTTGATATTAGTTTACTTTCTGCAAGTTAGATATATTAAATTGCTCATGACATCTTCAGTTACCTCCGAAAGCCACAACTGAACTGATGGCGAGGGATTGAATTATGAATGTGTGGTTTGATATTAGTTTACTTTCTGCAAGTTAGATATATTAAATTGCTCATGACATCTTCAATTACCTCTGAAAGCCACAGCTGGACTGATGGTGAGGGATTGAGTTATGAATGTGCAGTTTGATATTAGTTTACTTTCTGCAAGTTAGATGTCGAGTTACTCAAGTTGTTTATGGTTACTTCCAAAAATCATAGCTGGACTAATGATGAGGGATCAGAAGACAAGTTGATGTAATTTGATTTAGATTTACTTTGTTGCAAGTTTTGGATTTCTTTCAACATAGTTTCTTTTATGTTTGAATAGCAGGAAGAATAATGAGTTTCATGATCAGAAGTTTATTGTTTGTTTAACTAGAGTAGTGATGCAATTTTATTTTCTTTGAAGAATTAATTTTGTCATTGTGTGTTTTTAAATTCTCTTGAAGTTAGGAAAATCATTAGCAAGACATTGTTGTCTTGAATATTTGTCTCCATACTTGTTTTTCAGAATTTCATAAAAAAAACCAAAAACGACAAAAAGATAAGAAATAGGTTATCTTGCACATATAGTGCGCCACACTTCATCAGCTTACGAATCCCGGATTGATAATTTATGTTAGCAATTTAGGACACACTAAATTGACCAAACAGTTTGTATCGATCCTAGGCTAGCTTTTGCCTTGACTGCATGGGAGATCAAGGTACAGGCATGTAACTTGCGTGCAAAAATAAGGTTTTACGCGCACTTACCACGCCTGTTCTAGATTTGGGTGCAACCTTGTCACATCCATGAGAGAAACAGACACGCTTTCCTCACCCCTGTCTGAGGAACAAGCGCATGGAGGGCTGAAGCTATTTTTTGTAAAATTTTTGGGAAATTTTGTCTGTTTTTTAGTTTTTTTAGTGTGACTAATGTGTGCCTGTTTGATGATAGGATGTTGTGGAGGGAGAGGGATTGGCCTGATCTCCAGGATGCTTTGGCTACTGATGGTCACGCGTGCCAACATTTGGCGCGCTAAGGTCTTCTCAAATTTATGGAGAATGACCTGCCACAATCACAGGATGTGTGCCTGTTTGAATGGCTAGATGCTTGGAACCTATGGTTAATTTCTTATGGATAAATGATGTCAGGATATGTAGAGTTCTTCTGGGACTCTATCATGTTGAGGGTAGAATGATACCTGCTCTAGAACTTTCGGTGGATGGAGCAATGAATGGTTTTCACACTACCTACAAAAACAAATACCCCAAGTGAAAGCATCTTATTTATTCAAATATTATTGAAAGACATGTGCTAAAAAACAATATGAGAGAGGGCATACCTGTCGGCACTGAAAAATTATTTTTTCGAGGGTGAAAATGTGTGGCACAGCCCTTGACTTTATGGAGTGTTTATCACAGTGTTTCTTTTGGTCCTGTAATTGGGCCTTTTGAGTTCTCGTTATGGTCCTCCAAAGTTTCTGAAAAGGGCGACATATAGGCGAATATGGATTAATTCAATTCATTTGTGTCAGTCGATCATTTGAGGATTGGAGAGGTCAGAGGCTTCTACAGAGCTATTCTTGTCATAGCGGCCAGCCTTAGTACCCAGGACTACCGATTTTTTAGTTAAGTAGGCTCCATGACGTCCTGCATTTTATTTTTTTTAGTGTGTCGGTGCCAAGGTCCGTACAAGATGGGTTTGTACGGATCCTAGGCTAGCTTTTGCCTTGACCACGTGGACAATCAAGGTACATGCGCGCAACTTGCGTGCAAAAATAAGGTTTTGCGCGCACTTATCAAGCCCATTCTAGATCTGGGCATGCCCTTGTCGCGTCTGTGAGAGAAACAGACACGCTCTCCTTGCGCCTGTCTGAGGAAAAGGCGCATGGAGGGCTGAAGCTATTTTTTGCAAAATTTTTGGGAAATTTTGTTTGTTTTTTATTTTTTTAGTGTGACTGATGTGTGTCTATTTGATGACAGGATGTTGTGGAGGGAGAGGGATTGGCCTGATCTCCGGGACGCTTTGGCTGCTGATGGTCACGCGCACCAACATTTGGCACGTTGGGGTCTTCTCAAATTTATGGAGAATGACCTGCTAGGATCACATGATCATCTTTTGTGCTACCTAATTCGATGTTGGAACAAGGCGCGCAAGGTGATGGTGCTGCGGGGGTGCGACCTTGTTATCTGTCCCGAGATGGATATATATTTTGTGACCGAGTTGCCGCCTCAGGGTGAGGCTCTCCCTTATCCACTTCCTCTTGGGAGAGAGGATCTTGAGCAATTTTTAGGAGACCATTGTGGCGGGGCACCCCTTACGGAGGGGTGCATAGTGATTGCTTATGTGGCTGACTTGGCTGAGCAGTGTGCTCTGGCCGCTATTGTACAAATGGCGGGGTCATCTGTGCCTCATCAGGTGTCGGGGCCACAAATTGGTGTTCTGCATCAGATAAGGGCCGGACACATCTTTTATTTTTCCCATTTTTTAATGACGGGATGCTGGCTCAACTTTCTAAGGTCTGAGATGGATCAAAGTTGTTCACATATCCTAGCATTCTTTGTAGCATTATGTATGAGTGGGTGGTGCTACTGAGACCTACGATGTATGTGCCAGCTAGGGGGCCACTGGTGCCTCGCATGAGGAGGTGGGCCCCTGTGATACCTCACAGAGAGGAAGGTAGGGTGGGGCGTTACTAGAACGCCACCACAGAGGCTTGGTTTGAGGCAAATCCTTAGATGTTTTTTCCATTTCCTTATGCGGGGATGGACTTTCGAGGAGACACAGACATGGGTCTGCCCGGTGGATATGCATGGGGGCCAGCCAGTATGTTTTTGTGTTTTCTGCATTTACTTGAGTATTTATGTTTTGTATGTGTATTATGATGAAACTAACATAGTTTTGTTACTCTTGTAGATGTTGGTGAGGTCAGACTTCTTGTGGCTCGTTTTGTGGGACACCATCCAATTTGGCGACCTTGAGGTGCCCCTCGCAGGGGACAGGTAGGAGTTCCAGTGCAGCCTCTAGGTGGAGCACCGGGCAGAGGGGCTAGTCCCTCGAAGGAGTGTAGTAGCTCGGCTACTACAGAGACTACTACTAAGCGAGCTCGTGCTGATGCGGCAGAGGATCGCGTAGATGAATTGATAGAGTAGGTAGTTTCTCTAGAGGTCAGAGCTCAGGTGCTAGATGATGAATGGGGTCGAGTGGACCGCTTGAACCAAGGGATGCCTACCCGAGGTTTCGTGGATGACCTCGCGGATGCATCGCTGGAGACATTGATGGCCTAGGAGAGGGGTTATCGGCTGATTTTACGTCGGGTGGTGATCTCCGCTTTTTACGACAGCTCCAGTATTGGTACCGGGAGCAGCTGTGGGTCTAGGTGCCCCACCTGGGGTAGCACCGCCCTAGAGTTTTATTGTACACGGGGAAAGCACCCATTATGAGGATGCTTCCACTATTTTTTTGACTTGTATATTTGTATCTTTTGCGCTGACCTATGGGTCAAATATATTATTTTTTGCACTCAGACACATATATTTTTTGCGGCTCTACAGGGTGTGCCCCTTGTTTTGTTTATGGATTATGCTATGCTGATGGATATCTATGTTTTCTATGTTTTTTGTTTTTTAATATATGATGGTTTATCTGAGATGCATTCCATTTTAGAATATTGTTAAAGCTATGTGATTAGCTGTTTGGTTTTGACTCCTTGGTACATGTGTGAATGTAATGTGGTCAAACTTTCGGCTTAATCTTTTTTTCACGCAAGTATTTTCTAAACAGATGTGAATCTCGTATCTCAAATTCTTGGTTTAACTACGAGACTACTAACTGGGAATCGAGGTAGATGTGCGTATGGCGTATGCCCTGACTGAGGGCGTCACACATAAGTACAATGACGATGTCATATTTTTCCTGATTGTTTGTCGTTGAACCGATTCATACACCTGTTAGACACCTATAATATTTGTTATACCAAAAGGTGGCTAAGAATTTTTGAGCCTCCAAGGAACAAATTTTATCACTAAAATTTTTTGGCTCTTGAAGTCTCCTTGAAGGCCTCCTGCCTCTGTCCAAATCTGCACCACTGTTTACTTCCCAAAAAACCCTGAAATCCTGCTGGTTTCCAAGGCCAAATACTGCTGCAAGACCCTTTTTCCCCTTTTCCCCTTTTCCAAACTCACTTTTTTTTAACCCGTTCATTTCCCATGAAAATCCCTCATTTTCATGTTTCTCTCCTTTCCCCCTCATCAAAATCCCCTTTATAAGGTTTTAATACTCTCTCTTAACCTTATCCAAACCCTCAAAACCTTATTGGGCTTAAGCCCCCTTGGGCTAAGTCTCTAGCCTTTTCCGCCCATACACCCTGGCACCGGAACCAGGCGCTGAGCAGTCGGGGGCTTACCCGTTTTAAAAATATTTCTCCACCCGAAAAGCTTTAAAAACTTTGTTATTTATCAAAATCATCGTTTTATCATTTTATTAAAATTTCCGCCGGTACAAGTTTTAAGTCATTCCGCACCGTCGATCTAAATCCACAGATCGGACAGTGTGGAGTCCGTCTCCCGGTGGTCCCCGCATTCCACTGACCCCTTCCAGAAACCACCCGGTATTTATCGCACTGCTTTCAAGCGCGCGGCGGTATTTTTGATTTCGCAGCGATTCCATACAACGATTGACACGCGTCCCTTGTACCTTTTTCAAAACCGCCGTCCATCGCGCACAACCGCAGTCCATCGCGCATTATCGTTCGGACCAGGATGCCCAGCGATATTGCTGTGCGCCGTCCAATCTGGGCCCACTCATCTAACGGTGATCGCTTGCCGAAGCTGTCCGATGGTTAACCAAGATACACACATGATAACCGGGCTATCGTACAGTGGCAACGACATCTCCGCCGTCGATCTGATCTGAAGATCGACTGTCCAAAATTCATCGCCCAGATTCTCTCCTTTTGACTTTCCACCTCAGCTCCTGACTGTCGATCTCTGTGTGATCGATGGCTTAGATTCATCCTCCTCCTCTGCCTTCTCGTTCAATCTCGACCGTCGATCTCTACACGATCGACGGCTCAGATTTAATCTTTCTTTCGCCCGTTCTACGATCTCTCCCGATCAATCCTGACTGTTGGATGATGCCATCCAACGGCCCCACTGTCTTCACACGCCTTCCGATGCAGTTAACCTATAAAAGCAGGATTTTATAATATTTTTTGTGTTTTGCAGTGTTTTAAATCATTTTATCGTGATTTTCAAAGAAGATTCCGAGGCGGAGGGTGACGACCCTCCCGTCTTCGATTCGTCAAAGGAAATCATCCAGGGTGGAAATGCACGTTTCATCAATGTTTCCTCAGGCATGGATGCCTTATAAACCCTACGCAGCACTGCGCACCAGCAAGGAAGCCATGAATTGGGCACAGTCAAAGAGTATCAGTGCCAAAGACCCAAATGTATCAGAACAGAGGATTAGAGACAGTTTCACGGGGATTACGTCTAAGAATGATTATTAGAAGCCTAATCCCCGATTTAAAACACAGTTTAAATAATATCTTAAGGGTTTTATCGACAGGAGCACTTCCACCACCGCAATTGAGGCAAATTTATCCCTTTAGCTATTAAAATGCCACCTGTGCCTCAAAGTATTCAATCAGAGGCCGAATTTATTGATCAGGATCAGGTATTTGTCTCAAACGCAGCCGAAGAGTTACTCCCGCTGGGGTCTTCAATGCAAAGAATGTCTAAATATTTACTTCGACGCCACACAGTGCCTCAAAGGTCAACAAAATCTCCCACCGAGCTTAATCTTTATGTAACAAAATTTAATACAGAGTACACCCATGTAAATTTCTTCTTTGAGCCCCTCAAAGGCCAAGAAACCATTAAGTCTATATTAATTGTAATTGAGATCTTTTATCAGATCTCACCTTCTCATCCTTCTATATATACTTTTGGAGAAGATGATCGAGGGGTTGGTTGTAGAACTTGGAAATATATTTGAGCAAAAACTTCTGATTGTAAATAGTGTTCACTGGCCCTTGGAGCCCAGCTTGTGATAGATTAGATAAGTTGAATGGTGAAGATGATTGTTGAACTGAAACATTGGACTTGAAGACTGTAACTGGTTTGACATTAATAACAAGCTGTTTCTTGGGATCCTGGTCTATATCACTGGTGAAGTGCTTCTTTCTTTGTTATTGTTTTCCTTCTATGTATGTCATATTGTTTCACTATTCTCTGATAAAGGACAGCATTATAGAGTTAGGACCTACTGTATATCAGTAACCTTCTCTAACTGAAAGCTTTATCTCAATGTTTTCCTCTAACTTGTTCATTTAAGAATGATTTAATACAGTTTAAGCAATTAGGAATGTTGGAGTTCCCTCGTCCTATTGTTTGCTTTAAACCTTGTTCTTGAAAGTTATTTTCCTTATTTTCTTATTAAAGATGACTATGGAAGATATGGTGTGCCCTGGTCCTAGTTTTTCTCCAAAAGTAGATTCTGAAAGTTTCCCTTGGTGTTGATTGAAAGCAGAATAGGTTTAAAAGCACTTTATCTGATCTTAAGTTACACTTTGTTTCTCTTATATGTTTTCATACTTTCTGAAGGTAATTATGTGGATTACTGGATTGTTTGTCAATTAAGCTGCTTGAATACAAACTTGTCCAAGAAGTTTATGGTTAGCCCTGTTCTTGGTTGGTTTTAAATAGTTACTTAAGAGGATTTTCTTGTTTGGACTGACTATAAATCCTTTGTGAAATTATTATCAGTTTCCACCCCTCCAACACTTTATTGTTTCCATTCCATCACTCTAATCTCAATAATCTTGTGATATAGATGACCTGCCCCTTGGATCACGCTTGATGTTGTTGCTCAATTAAAGCCCAGATATGACTCCATAGCCCAATGGACTAAAAACTAGCATTATATCTATATTTTTAGCCTAAGATGTTCTATTCACTTGCAACTTCACACTCTTGAAACTGTTTTGCATTTAGAACTTTCCCCTCAATTAATTTTCATGCTCAACCATCCAAAAAAAACAAACAAACCTTTGGCCTTCATAACTAGCCTAACATCATAACCCCAAACTTCAAAGACAAATCCATCTTTGTACATATTGGAGAGATCCCTCTACGGATTCAGGAGGGATAGATCCTAGAATCCCAAAGTTGGTTGAAACGATGTTGCTTCTGCAGTTTTAGTCTTACCAATCTGCTAAAATTACATATTCCTAACATTTCTGGCGACTCCGCCGGGGATCGAACCCAGAATCTTTGGTTATATTGGTATCCAATAGACATGGTGGTGGACCATTAAAACTTTTACCTCCTTAGGAGTTAAAACATCTTCCACCTGGCGACTCCACACTCCACAATCCTAAACAGACCTTAAGACTCCACTGGGAAGAACCCTTATCATCATAATATCATTCAAACTCTGTCAGAGGACTGTAGGATTAAAATTTGTGTAAAACAGATTAGTTAACCTCTCAAATACTGTCATACCTGGTTAAACTTTTCCTGTTATTTGGGTCTAAAAACACAGCATAGTGGCTCCTAGAAAGATTCACACTAGAGCCTACCCTGACCCAAACCCACCTGAGATAGTTGATAACCCAGAAAGCATCCTTAGGAAGTCTCCTAAGATTAAATTTTCAACCGTTTTCAAATCACCCTTGAGAGCTAATTCAGTTCCTGAAAACCTTGCAGCTCTACAAGAAACACATGGTGGTGGAACCATAAAACATTTTACCTCCTTACGAGCCAAAAATTTTCCACCTGGCGACTCCACACTCTGAAACTCCCAGAAGACCAAATGACTCCACTGGTAGAATACCCTGAACTGATTGACCAAACACAGTGACCTCTTTCTTGATTTACAAACATGATTCCAAGAATACAATGAAGATATGCCCCAATGAGTAGAGATCATATCCCTGGGTTTCCACATAAGATGCCCCAGGTGAATTGGGATGACAACTTGCCTGTTTTTCAAGGTGAAAAGTTTGATGACCCTTTATTACATCTTACCAAATTTCACATACATGTATGGAGGTTGAAAGTTGAGTGGCATGAAGACTGCCTAATGAAAATGTTCATGTTAACATTAGAAGGAAAAGCTAGGGATTGGTATGAATGCTTAAGATCTAGTAGTTTGTTTTCTTTAAGAGACCTTGAATATGTGTTCTATGAGAACTATAAAGAAAACACTACATCATTATCATTGGGTGCAATATATTATGACCCATCACAAAACATCACCCAACACATTATAGATAATGAGGAAGCTTTGGAAGAGATGCATCCTGAAGATCTTTTAATAGCCATTCATGAGTTTAATCTCCTATTGAAAAATTTTAAAAACATAGATGAATCAGTTGAGGAAGAGATGACCCAAGAAGTAAAGAACATCCCTCAAGATATCCCTGAAAACTCAAATATTGATTCATCACTCCTTATAGCCGAGGCTCAAGAAGACATCCAGCCTCAAAATTAGTCTTCACAAGAGATAGAGAACTGTTGTACTTCTGTTCAAAGGGACATAGAAACATCTTCCCCTTTGACAGAGATGGAAATAGATCAGACTATTTATAAACAGTCAGTCTCTGAAACTTTTTGCAAAACTAACACCCTTGCCCATTCACATAGAGAAATTTGTTGTACAGATTTAGAAAGTTCTTTTGTAGATCAGAATGAAGAAGGACCTACTGATATCCCAATATGTTTGACTAATGAAAATGTTTATTCTAATAAATTTTCAAACTTCAATCAGTCTTATGATGATGATGATTTCCAAGCAGAAACTAATCATGAAGGGCAACCAACATTTGATTGGTGTTACGAATTTTACCATCATCAACTTGAAAGCAGAAATCATCCTTTTTGATCCATCATAAAAAGCTTTCACTTTATTGGGAATCAGCAGCCTTTCAACTCAGAAGGTAAAGAGAAGAGTAAAGAAGAAATTTTTGAGCAAGAAGAAACCATTGAATACATCCCCACTCAAGAATATAATAACCTCTTCACAAAGTTCAGCTCACTGAATCCAAGCGTACCAGGGCTATAAGAGGACAACACTGCTAAATATGATGAGTCCTCCAGTTCATATGATGATGAAGAAGAGGGAGAGAAACAAATAGAAGACTATCCTACTGTGGATATACCCTCTTTTCCAGAAGAAACTTCTCCTATCATTGATATCAATCTGCCATTCAAAGAACCTGAATTTATATCAGAAGCAAACATAAATTTGGAGAAAGAAGATATTTCACTGTTTGCTATTATGCAGGTTAAGGATGATGATGCTTCCAAACAACTTTCTGAAGATATGCTCCTCAAATTTGAAGTCTTGGAAGTAGATAACCTACCAATTGTGGAGGACCATAAAGAAGAGAATCATCTTTTCTTTGTTGATCCTATGGAAGAGTGTGTGGAAATCCCAACTGGCTCAAATTATCAAACAGTGACCCTTTGCAAGAGCCAGAGACATGAAAAGTTGTCACCTTCTGTGATAGCCTTGATATTGAAGGTTAACCTTCAATATGTTCTATGGATATATCTGACAAGCAGCTAGAGTTTCTACTTCTTCTTGACATTACTCAGCTGGCTGCATTAGCATTTTTGTATCATATGATAAATATAAATACTCCATGTTTAGAATAGGTTAGATAGGAATGTCAATAAAGCTCAGTTCTGAGCATGTAGTTAGTTGTTGTTTTCTGCTTTGAAGAAAAATCAAAGATTCAAAAATACAAAAAAAAAAAGAAAATAAAGAAAAGAGGGCAGGTTGCGAAAACAAAAAGGTATAGCCCCATACCAAAAAAGAGAAATAAAATCTGAAAGTGTGCAAGCTTAAATGCCACTCCTAAAAGAACACACTTCTAGTTAGTCAAACTGTCTAATCTTGACTAATTAGCTTTAAATTTTCTACTGATAGGATAGTGAATTTGATTTTCCAAACTGTTTAATCTTGGCTTATCAGTAGATAGATTAGGATAGAAATGAAAGGTTCAAACATGTTCAAAACCTGAGCCTCAGTTTCCAAAGAGAGATGACTCAATTATGTTTTATTTTCTGAGTCAAAAAGATATAAAAATCTGGTTCTAATCAGCTCAAAATCTGAACTAGAGAAAAGGGAAAGACAACCCAATAAGAGCCAAATCAGAGCTGTAGGAAAGAGGAAGGAAATGTTTTCAAATTTCAGATCTTAAGCCTTCCATTTTTTATTTATTTTTTCTACAAATAAATTTCTATGTGCAGCTTGTTTTTATGTTTTAGAAATTTAGAGAATGAAAATTTGTTGGACAGTTTAATCCCAACAGATGGTAGATTAGGTAGAGAATCATCTGAACTCAACTGTTAAATCTGAGTTTAGGGAGAAATAAGGAGTAGAAATAGATTAGATTTCTTGCTTTCAAAAGAATAAAATGTTGTGAATAGAGTTTGCCAATCCAAGTGCACTCTTATGAAGAAAAAATGTTAGATCAGTAGGATTGGGTAGGTAGAAAGTTTGTATTGATGAAAGTCCATTGTTTTCATAAGCTGCCAATATGTTTCAGAGAAGATCATCCCAGCAAAGGAAAAGCAACCCAATGGACCAAGCACAGGTCAGCCTCCCAGAGAACATAAATGGATGAGGCAACTGATCAGTCTCCCAAAGAATGCAGGTCTGAAGTTCTTGATGCCTTCAAGAAGGCATCATCCCCAAGTGGAGCCACTGTTAGCCACCTATAATATTTGTTATACCAAAAGGTGGCTAAGACTTTTTGAGCCTCCAAGGAACAAGTTTTATCACTAAAAATTGTTGGCTCTTGAAGTCTCCTTGAAGGCCTCCTACCTCTGTCCAAATCTGCACCGTTGTTTACTTCCCAAAAAACCCTAAAATCCTGCTGGTTTCCAAGGCCAAATACTGCTGCAAGACCCTTTTTCCCCTTTTCCCATTTTCCAAACTAACTTTTTTTAACCCTTTCATTTCCCATGAAAATCCCTCATTTTCATGTTTCTCCCCTTTCCCCCTCATCAAAATCCCCTTTATAATGTTTTAAGACTCTCTCTTAACCTTATCCGAACCCTCAAAACCTTTGAAAATCATGAAAAAACCATAAAAATCCCATTTGTTTATATATATTGGGCTTAAGCCCCCTTGGGCTAAGTCTCTAGCCTTTTCTGCCCATACACCCTGGCACCGGAACCGGGCGCTGAGCAGTCGGGCGCTTACCCATTTTAAAAATATTTCTCCGCCCGAAAAACTTAAAAACCTTTGTTATTTATCAAAACCGTCATTTTATCATTTTATTAAAATTTCCGCCGGTACAAGTTTTAAGTCATTCCGCACCGTCGATCTAAATCCACAGATCAGACGGTGTGGAGTCTGTCTCACGGTGGTCCCCGCATTCCACTAACCCCTTCCAGAAACCACCCGGTATTTATCGCACTGCTTTCAAGCGCGCGGCGGCATTTTTGATTTCGCAGCGATTCCATACAACGGTTGACATGCGTCCCTTGTACCTTTTTCAAAACCGCTGTCCATCGCGCATAACTGCAGTCCATTGCGCATTATCGTTCGGACCAGGATGCCCAGCGATATTGCTGTGCGCCATCCGATCTGGGCCCACTCATCCAACGGTGATCGGTTGCCGAAGCTGTCCGATGGTTAACCAAGATACACACACGATAACCGGGCTATCATACAGTGGCAATGACATCTCCGTCGTCGATCTGATCTGAAGATCGACTGTCCAAAATTCATTGCCCAGATTCTCTTTGTTTGAATTTCCACCTCCACTCTCGACCGTCGATCTCTGTGCGATCGACGGCTCAGATTCATCCTCCTCCTCTGCCTTCTCGTTCAATCTCGACCGTCGATCTCTGCACGATTGACGGCTCAGATTTAATCTTTCTTTCGCCCGTTCTACGATCTCTCCCGATCAATCCTGACCGTTGGATGATGCCATCCAACGGCCCCACTGTCTTCACACGCCTTCCGATGCAGTTATCCTATAAAATTAGGATTTTATAATAGTTTTTGTGTTTTGCAGGGTTTTAAATCATTTTATCGTGATTTTCAAAGAAGATTCTGAGGCGGAGGGTGACGACCCTCCCGTCTTCGATTCGTCAAAGGAAATCATCCACAGGGTGGAAATGCACGTTTCATCAATGTTTCCTCAGGCATGGATGCCTTATAAACCCTGCGTAGCCCTGCGCACCAGCAAGGAAGCCATGAATTGGGCACAGTCAAAGAGTATCAGTGCCGAAGACCAGGAGGAACTAGAACAGAGGATTAATGGACAGATTTACGGGGATTATGGCTAAGGACGATTATCAAAAGCCTAACCCCCAATTTAAAACACAGTTTAAAGGAATCTGAAGGGTTTAACCGACAGAAAAGCCTCCACCGCCACATTTTGAGGCAATTTGATCCCTGTAGCCACCTCGACGCCACGTATGCCTCAAAGTATTCAATCAGAGGCCGAATTTATTAAACAAGACCAGATGTGTACCTCACAACACAGCCACAGAGTCACTTCTGCATGGAAACTTAATAAACATATATCTGCGGAGTTACTTCGACACCATACAGAGCCACAAAGGTCAACAAAGCTCCCACTGAGCTTTATCATTATGTAAAAAATTTAATACAGAGGATAGTTATGTAAGTTTCTTCATTGAGCCCCTCAAAGGCCTAGAAGCCATCAATTATGTATTAAATTTAATTGAGATCTTTTATCATATCTCACCTCCTCATCCTTCTATATATACTACAACAGAAGATGAGTGAGGGGTTGGTTGTAGAACTTTGATATACACTTGAGCTTAAACTTCTGATTGTACATAGTATTCACTGGCTCTTGGAGCTCTGCTGGTGATAGATAGGTTAGGCTGAGATGTGTAGATGGTTGCTAACCTAAAGCACTGGACTTAAAGCTGTAACTGGTTTGGAGCATCAATACAAGCTGATTTATGGGATCCTGGTCTATGTTGACGGTGATGTTTTTCTCATTGTAACTTGTTATTTTATTTCTGTTTCCACTGTGTTTCATTTTCTCTTATAAATAAAATCATGCATAGGGTTGGGACCTACTGTATATCAGTAGCCTTCTCTGACTGAAAATATTTATCTGAATGTTTTCTTCCAATATTTGTTATTTAAGAACGATTTAATTCAGTTCAAGCATAGGAATGCCGGTGTTCCCTCATCTTATCGTCTTAGTTGAATGTTATTCTTAGATGTTACTTTCAGTATATGTTTACTAAATATTAACTGAGGAATATATGGTGAGCCCTGGTCCCAGTTTGATCTCACAGACTGTCTGACTATTTCCCTTGGAATGTGTTAAAAGTTGGCTAGTTTCAAAGTACTTACCAGATCTTAGGCCATTCTATGTTATCTTTGTGATTTTCTTGAAAATAACCAAGTAAAGCAGAGCTAGGAGAGGATTTGTGGTGAGCACGGCCCGCTAGTTTCTACTCCAAAAGTTGCCTTCAAGTTTCCCTTTGTTTTAAGATGTTTTCTATTGAAGGTGTATCAAACGCTGGCTAGTTTCAAAGTACTTACCAGATCCTAGTTTACTTTTATGTTTTTCTTGAGTCCATGTCAAAGGCTGGCTAGTTTCAAAGTACTTACCAGATCCTGGGTTGCTCTTGTTTCTGCATCTGTTTATTTCTCCTTCTTATTGTATCATTCCATTCCATAAATCAATCTTCAAAGAGATCCTTAGACATAGATGACTTGCCCCATGGACCACTCTTGCCTCTTGTTGTTCCAATTAAACCCTATTATGAATCCATAGCCCAATGGACTAAAACCTGCAATTGTCTATCTTTTTGACCAAAGCTTACTCTGATTTCCTGCAACTTCTCACCTTTGAAACTTTTTGCACTCAAAACTTTCCGCCTTGAACAGTAATCATGCTCAACCATCCAAAAAACAAACAAACCCTTGGCCTTCATAACTAGCCTAATATCATAACCCCAAACTTCAAAGACAAATCCATCTTTGTACATATTGGAGAGATCCCTCTCCGGATTCAGGAGGGCTAGATCCTAGAATCCCAAAGTTGGTTGAAACAATGTTGTTTTTAAGGGCTTAGCTCCCACCAATCACAAATTACAAATTCCTAATAGGCCCACCATTATTTCCATTCCCAAAGTAATCCTAAACAAAATCAAAATAAGATTTACATTTTTTTGGGCAGGTAATAGATCTTCAGATGGAATTCCTCTGGTGTGATGGTCCACGATAGAAAATCCAAAGCTATTAGGTCGGTGGGGCTTAAAGAGTATCTCTCTATTCAATCAATATCTAACAACAAAGAGTTTATGGAGGCTTCTTAATAGCAAATATTTTTGGGGGAAATAATTGAAAGGCGATTTTTTTGCAGGGAAATCTGATGTATAATCGATCTAGTATCCAAGGAAGATTATTCCCAATTACTATATTGTGTGGAAGGTTTTATCCAATGATTTCCCTAATTTAGGTAGTTAGATTTCTTAGAGAATAGGTGATAGGAAGAAAATTATACTTGGTTTGTACCCATGGGCTAGCGTTGGGGATAATTACAGGTTATCTGATAGAACTATTGACTCTCTCCACTTAGTTGGTCTGTCCCTTTAGTGGATGTCCATGCCCATACAGTCTAGGAGTGGGGTTTCCGTGGTTATAAATTAACTGAATATTTAGGGATTTCTAGGGAAAATTTTATTGAATGGAAAGGCTACATTGCTTTGTTGGTATCTTCTATGATCAAAGTTTCATATGAGGATGATCTCCAATTAATATGGTCTGAGAATACTACTTCTGGTTTTCTTTGCAAAGTTGGGTTATAAGGCTCAAATGCAGGCCTATTTCAATGGGGAAGTGATTTTTTGGTGGAGTTTCTTGTGGAAGCACTCCAGACCCCTTAAATGTAAATTAACCTTATGGAAATATCTTTCAAACAAACTTCTTACATTGGACATTGGCTAGAAAATAGGTTGGGTGGGATCGAGTAGATATCCCAATGTCAAATTGAGGAGGAGTCGATCAACCACCTATATAATTCATGTGCTTTCACATTGGAGGTTAGGTCCTTAGAAAACAAAAATATTTCTCCTATGCATATTTCTTGGTACAAGACATCTATGTCTGACTGTGTTCTCGAATGGGTAAAGAATAGATATGTCAAGGATATTTAGGTATTTCTAACATCTTTTTTTCATTCAATATGGTAGGACTACAATTTAGTAATCTCCTAGGATAAATTGATATTATATATGGTAGTGATGAAAAACATTGACTCCACCTGCAAGTATTTTATATTTGAACCAAAGAGGAAAAATTCAAGGATTTCTATCTACCACCAATGGAAGAGATGATTCGTTGTGGATATTTCAATGGGGCTAATCAAGATTTTTCACCAATATATGGAGTTAAAGTTTCTTTATACCTTATATATCACCATTTTATGCATATCAAGTACACTTATGGTTAGGTTTCAAATACCAAGGCTGAATTTTCTGCTCTATAGGCATTGAATTATGTTGCAAATTTTTACGATTTTAAAAAATTATAGACCTTGGGAGATTACAAATTTGTTAGGTCCTTATAATACTAGTGCATCCCACTTATTTTTATTGTTAGTGTAGCCCCATTATTGTTATTATTATGCCCATGTTTCCCCCATATTGTTAAATCCCTCTATTTTTATTGTTGTTCTCTTACATTATTATTGTTATGTAGGCTCTAATTATATTATGACCTTTTAGACTCTTATATATACCAAGGAGGTCTTTTCATTTGTATCATCCAATAATTGTTCATTTATGTGATGTAAAGTGGGTTTCCCCCACGAAGAGGTTAATTTTCAAGTCAGTAATCTATCTTTTCTTCTATTTTATGATCTTATTGCATAACATTTGGTATGAGAGCTTTGGAATATAGGGTTTCGCTGCTTCAAACATGTCATGTTTGGATTTTAGCTATAACATTTTTTATACAAGGCTTCAGAAGCTAAAATTTCAACCACGTGGAGCTGAAATATTAATGAAATTGGTGTATAAATTTTAAATATTGGGTCGCTATATTTTATGACATATGGTCTAAAGAAGTTAGGGTCTTTGCATGCTCCAGAATTCAGTCTCAAACAACTAACCTAAGGAAATTATTCATAACTTTATATACGAGCATTAGATTTGAATTTCATAAAATGTGACTAAAATTTCATGGAATCTAGTTGGTCATGTATCATTTTCAAGGTCGAAGGTCGAAACAATGACACGCAAAATTTTGTACAAGTTTTCTCTATTGAACCAACCCATAATCAGGTCATCATAGGAGATTTTGCATAAATTTATCTTCAAGAATACAATCTCAGTATGACTTGTGGAATTGGAAAAAACTCAGGGATACCACAAGACAAAATTTCATACCTTGGGGAGCTGAAATATAAAGATACAATAGTTTCAATATCAAGCTCCAAAAAAACAAGGAAAAAAGTGTGTATTTTTTTTAATTTTCATAAATTTTTGTTTGAAAAATCAATTTGAAGTAATTCAAAGGGAATAGTGAAGCATATATATCATTATCTAGTTCTAATATGCTTCGCAACAAAAAATGGATGCACCCAGTAAGCAACCAGAAAACTCTACTATGACGCATGAAGAAGAGAAAGAAATGCAACATGATATATCAAAGTTATAAGACCGAGTGCAAAAAATTTCACTCTTACAAAGAGTAACCAAAAATGAATTGAGAGTGATGAATGTTAGTATGGATGGTTTAGAAAAGAAAATAAAGGGGGACATGAATGGTTTAAAATGGGACAATAAAGGTTTAAAAGCATACATGGAAGGTTTGACAAAGTTGTTGTAGGAAAGGCTTCCTAATGGTAACAAGGTACTCCATGAAAATCATGATGAGGAAAAAATAAATATGAATTATGATTTTAGAGAATCCAATAATGGGTTGAAGACTAATCACATTCCAAAGATCGATATGAGGAATTTTGATGGGAAGGATTCAGTAATATGGATACTATAGATGGAGCAATTATTTGATCTACATGACGTGCCACACACATAGAAGGTGCAAATTACATCTTTATATTTAGAAAAAACTTAGGTTGTTTGGGATCGATGGGTTTTTTCTCATAAATCAATTGTCACTTGGAAAAATTTTATGGAAGAATTGGTAGCACATTATGAGGATACAAATAGAAATGCCTTCTTTAGCCAATTGATAAATGTGAAACAAAAGTGTTCAATGATAGAGCCCATTGAGGACTTCCCTCTAGAAATAACTCAAAATTTGCAACTGCTAATGAATCAGACTGAAAACAAGAGACACAAATTTATTCTACTATTCTGCAGAAAGGAAAACACACGATAGAAACACATGCAATAACATGCAACCATCAAAACACAAGGAACACAATGGTTTTATAGGGGAACCCAACTAGGAACCCCCCCTGGTTGCTTTTCATTAATTAAGATGAGAATATGGATTAATTGCAATGATTGCTTCACACATGAAGCACACCCAACACTACAATTTTGATCTCTTGGTCATTAGCGTGCACTGACCAACACTTAGCCAAAATAGGCCTCAACCTTCCTCCTATTTCCTTGCGCAATCCTTGAGGAAATTAGCCCCTAAAAATAGGAGAATTCCATATTTCCTTCCATAATTCCAAGGGAATTTATCACCTGCTTAATTACCAAGCTTGTACGCTCAATTTTTATACAATTGATAATTACAATGTGAATTTTCCTCTACTACAGCTAGGCAATTCGAATTTCATTTGTGTCTAGCCTATTTTTAGTTGATTGACTAGTTTAACTTAGAGAACAGCGAGTTAAAAATAATTCTACTACTCAACTAACCTTCAACTGACTCAATTAATGACTAAATCTTAGTTAACTGAGTTCAACTAAAAATAACAGAACTAGATTTCTATATTTTAGCAATCACTACATGCGCAACTCTACTCCAAGCTTACAAACTCAAATTTAATGATTTAACTCGTAGACAAGGCCATGTCACTCTAGCTAATTTTAATCCAAGTCATCCTACTGATGTGGAAAATTGAATTACTCAATTTGACCAAGGCAAAAGTCAAATTGAGCCTTTCTTTCTACAATTTCTAATACTCTCTCTTAGCAAGAAAGGGATTTTTCACCACCCCTATCCTCCACCTCTATATTGAATGTACTGTAACACAACTAACAATTCTCACTTTTGTTATTGCTACAACAGTAAATTAAAATGAGAAGCATCCAAAATAATGAATCAACCATGTCCCTAAGTTGCAACTATCTCTAGAGCCTCTTACTGCTACTAGCTTGTAATTGTCACCCAATATCTAATGGCATCAACTGACATTGATCCTTCTACACATAAATATTTTGGGCCCCTATAGCAATGGTAATGATCCATGAGAAGAGTATACTATAATTGCTACCGCTCTCCTGTGGACCCTTCCCACATATTTGCAACTCTAGGACCAATTCTCTAAATCTCCCCACCTCATTCCTGGAGGTATAGATGCATGCATGGCGAAATAAACCTCTAGATTTTAGATATTTTTAACTCAAACACCAATTTTTTTTACTTATCTAGTAGAAACATGCTTCAAATGATCTTTCCCTTCTCTAAAAAACACATTATATCAACGATCTTGAATTCTAGCTACATAAACTAGATGTTTCTTCAGACCATGTACATACATTACATTCTTTAGGTGAAGATGAGAGCTTGACTCCCTCTTAAAGGTGATAGTGCTAATCCCTTTAGTAATATACCTTCCATCATCTCCAAGCTATATATGTAATTGTAGGTCCTCCTCTAAGCTGCTGAATAACTCCTTATTTCCTGTCATATCATATGAAGCACTAGAGTCTAGGTACCACTCACTCCCTCTTACTGTGTTCTCCATGCAAGCAATGAGGGCGAAATCCAACTCAAATTGTGATGCGAGGGAATCTCCACCTACTCCTATTGTAGGATCCTTACTGGATTTCTTATGTGGACACTTGGTTGCATAATGTCCATACTCATGGTAGTGAAATAATTTAATTTTCTTGAGGTATTTCTTCTTTCCATGGTTCTGGCTAGATTTTGTCTCTCCTTAGGCCTTCTTGCCTTTAGCATTCTTTCCTTTGCCAACTAGAACACAGTGTTCTTCTTCATTAGATGTGGATGTGAAACATCTCTAGTATTTTTTTTTATATATCCTCCTGCACCAAATCATACCAAAATCTCTCCCAATCTGATAGTTTGTATCTTCCATTAACTGAATCCTGATAATTGTGCTAGGATTTCAGAAGGCCAAGGAGTGATAGCTCACATGTTCAAAAGATGGCACATTTTCTCATACTCTCCAAGTTCATCTCGAACATGAGTGAATCTGGATAGGTCTTGAGGAATGGTTTCATTTTTCTGCATTTGAATGCTCCTGAGTTTATCTCTCAATGCCAATTTCTTGGCATCATTGCTCCTATGGAATAGATTTATCAGAGTTTTCCACATTGCATAAGGATTCTCCTTTCCATGCAAGTTTCAAAACACATGAACTCCAACGCCCTCCAGAATGATCGTTAATAATCCTTGTGGATTTTGTTATGTCTTTCTTCCACTAAGCGAGTGCTTGTGCATCTGATGTTGTTGGTTTTGGAAAATCAGTTTGTGTGTATTATCATACTCCATTGTCATCCAAGACAACTTCCATCATATCTTTCCAAGCACAAAAATCTGAGGTGCCCTCCAATGCATACTCAAACCTCAATCCATTGAAAGAAATTTTTCCTACATTGAAGAGAATTTACACCAAAAACTCTGCAAATTGAAATTTCTCTGAGAGAAGCTCTGAAACAACATTTTTATGTAGTCTTCCATAGCTCTGCTATCATGTAGAAATAACTCGAAATTTGCAATTCCTAATGAAATCAGACTGAAAACAAGAGACACAAATTTCATCTATTATTCTATAGAAAGGAAAACGCATAATAGAAACAAATGCAATAAAATGCAACAGTCAAAACACAAGGAACACAATGATTTTACAAGGGAACCCAACTAGGAAAAACCCCAATGTTTCTTTGCATTAATTTAGATAAGAATATGGATCAATTACAATGATTGCTTCATACATAAAGCACACCCTGCACTGCAATTTTTATCTCCTACTCACTGACTTGCTCTGACCAACACTTAACCAAAATAGGCTATCAAAAGAGAACTTTACCAATTACCCATTTTTTTGAGGTAGCAAAAAAATCATCTGATTTTGAAAAGTGTTGATTAAGAATACACTTTTTTTTAACATATTTTTGACACTTTAAATTTTCTATTGTATCAAGTATGAACATTTTTTTATTTTTTTTATTTTAGTGATTTTCATGTTGCTTTTGAAAAGTGTTGATGCAACATCAACCCCCCTTTTTTTAGCATATTTTTGACACTTTAAATTTTCTTCTGTATGAAGTATGAACAATTTTTTTTAAATGTTATTGATTTTCATGCTAATTTTGAAAAGTGCTAATGCAACATCAACCCCTTTTTTTAGAGATCTTATTTTTGACACTTTAAATTTTCTAATGTAGTAAGTGTGGATAATGTTTTTTAAATATTTGTGATTTTCATGCGGATTTTGAAAAACGTCAACATTTATTTTAAGACACATTTTTGACACTTTAAATTTTCTGATGTCCTAAGAATGCACAATTGTTTTTAAAATGATGATTAATTAACCATTTTTCAAGTTTTCTTATTCCTCTTCTTGCTTTTCATCCTAAGATGTTTGTTTTTAAGGATTTTCCAAACATGTGTTTTTTATTTTTCTTTGCAATGTTTTTTTGTAATGAAATTTTTAATTTTTTTTGCGAAGTTTAAAAATAATAATAACATTAACATTATGAGTTTATGATTTTCTATAAATTTATATATTATTAATTAATACTTCAATACACATAAAATTAAAAAAAAAAACAAAACAAAACAAAAAAACAAATCAACTTAAGAATACAAAATTAAAAACATATAAAATTAAAAATATAAAATACAATTAAATTTAAAAAAAAAAACATTGAAAATGAAAAACATAAAAAATATTAAAAACATAAAAAAATGAATATTAAAAAAATAAAAAAGAAAAAAAAAAATCCTCATAAGAAAAAAAAAAATCAAGAAAACAAATTTAAAAATAAAAATAAGAAAAAAACATATATATATAACATTAAAAGTAAAAAAACATTAAAAAAAAATTTAATATTAAGTTAAGAACTAAAAAAAACTTGAAAAAAAATTAGAATTAAAAAAAAAATGAAATTGAAAAAATAATAATAATAATAATTGAACTCGGCCCAATTTTGAGAATGGACCAGGTGCTTGAAAGGCAAAGGGCTGTGGTTTTTTTTTCAATTTTTGTTTTTTTAATAATTTTTTTTTATTACATTTTTTAATTGTCTTTTTTCTATTTTTTTAGTTATAATTTTTTTTAAATTTTGATATTTCTTATTATAATGTTTTATTTTTATTTATTTTTCAATGCTTTTTAATTTTTAATTTTTAATTATTATAAGTGTTTTTGTTTAATTTTATTTTATATTTTTTTTAATATTTTTATTTTATTTTTAATGTGATTTTAGTATATTTTTTATTTTATTTTTAACTTTATGATTTAAATATTTTTTAATTGTATTTATTTTTTGGTTTTATTTTTTTATAATTTAATTGTCTAATTTGTTTTTATTTATTTGTTTTTTTTTTAGTGCTAAAATTTTAAATGTTTTTTGCTTAAATTGTAATTTTGTTAGAATATTTTTTGTTTTTAATTTTTTTTACTTTTCTTAGATTTTTTATCTTTTTTGAGCTAATTTTGTTTTTAATAATTTTTATGCCTTATTTTTGTGTTTTTTTATATATTTGTTTTGTGTTTTTTTATTTCTAGGGACCCTAAAAACTCTATTGTCATTTTTTGGGAAAATATTTTAGTTTGTTTTTTTTTTTTTACATTTATATATTTATTTATTATTATTATTATTATTATTTTTTGCAACGTCCGTGTAGCAACTCGAACCCATTATGTATCAATTTGATAGTTGATTTTAATATTTTCATTATAAGGGATCAATTTTTCCCCCGAAGTGTGTCAATTTCATGGTTGTTTTTTAAGATTTCATTGCAATAGGTCGAGTTTGCCTACACTGCATGTCGATTTGATGGTTGTTTTTTAAACTTTCATTGCAATGTGTCAAGTTTTCTTAGGCTAAGATTTTCAAATAGCTATACTTTTAACATTTAAAAAAAAAATTATTCTTGGTATAACAACTCTTTCATTCAGGGGTTCATTTTTAAAGGCTTTTTTAGTCATAATTTTCCCATAATGCCATGGTTGAAATATATCGAAAACTTAAGGTTTTTTGTAGTCGTAATATTTGGTTTTAATTCCATGGTTGAAAATTTGTCAAAATTTTAAGGTTTTTCTAAGTCATGATATTTTATCTTTAATGTTATGGTTGAATATAGTTATAAGTATTTAATTTTTAGCATCATTGCTAAAAATTGTTGGAATTTAAATATTTTTAGAGACATAATATTTTATCTTTAATGTCATGCCTGAAAATTGTTGGAATTTTAAGGTTTTTAAGAGTCATGATAATTTATCTTTAACGTCATTGCTAAAAAATGTTGAAAATTTCCCCCGAAAAAAAAAAGGCATTATTCTAGAATCAACACTTCTCATTTTCAGAGTGTTTTATGCACCCAAAAAAATTACTTTTTATTGGCTTTTACTGTTATTTTTTAAAAAAATGTTGAAAAATTATCTCAAAAAAAAAGTAGTTATGCATCATCAACACTTTTCATTTTCAGGCTATTTTTTCATGTTTTTTAGGGTTTTTTGGCTAGAGTTTTCATTTTGAAGCAATAGTTTTTGTTTGATCGATAACTTTGTTAAAAATGATAGAAACACACACAATAACGTGCAATCATCACAACACAAGGAACACAATGATTTTAAAGGCGAACCCAACTCAGAAAAACCCCTTTCATTACTTTGAATTAATTTGGATGATAATATGGATCAATTACAATGATTGCTTCACACATGAAGCACACCCTGCTTTGCAATTATGATCTCCTGCTCACTGACCTGCTCTGACCAACACTTAGCCAAAATAGACCTCAACATTCCTCCTATTTCCTTGCGCAATCCTTGAGAAAATTAGCCCATAAAAAATAGGAGAGTCCCCTATGTCCTTGTGTAATTCCAAGGGAATTGATCACTTGCTTAGCTACCAAGTCCGTACACTCAACTAGTATACAACTGATAATTAAAATACTCCTTTTCCTCTACTCTAGCTAGGGAATTCGAATTCCATGCATGTTTGGGCGATCTTTAGCTAATTAACTAGTTTAACTGAGAGATCAGTGAGTTAAAAACAGTGCTATTACTCAACTGACCTTCAACTAACTCAATTAATGACTAGAGCTCAGTTCACTGATTTCAATTGAAAATAATTAAACTAGATTTCTAAACTTTAGCAATCAGTACATTCACAACTCTACTTCAAACCTACAAACTCAAATTTACTAATTTAACTAGTATACAAGACCATGTAACTCTAGGTAACTGCAATCCAAGTCATCCTGCTGATGTGGAAAATTGAATTATTCAATTTGACTAAGACATAAGTCAAATTGAGTCTTTCTTGCTATAATTTATAACATTTCAAATATTGAATATATAGGTAGTTGATACTCCAGAGGAGCATAGGATTGATGTCTTCATAGGGACTTTAAAGGACTTTAAAGGATAACATCCAACATGAGGTTCACCTTTGGGAACCTAATTCATTGGAGAAAGAATTTAAGGTGGCAAGAAAAGTTGAAAGAAAAATTATGACAACAAGGATATCAACCACTCACAACAAGGAATTGTTTCTATTGCTAGCCTTCCACAACCTACAAGGTTCACACAACAACTGGAGGAAAAAATAGCCAAAGAGATTTGTTATAGTTGTGATAGAAAATATAATAAGGTTCATAAGTGTGTTGAGAATAAATTATTTTACGTAGACTATGAATAGGAAGAAAAAAATGAACAGGAAACATCAAAAGAAGAAGATATACACCACGAACCAACCCGAGAGAAAGAAGAAATGAATCCAACCATATATATTGTAATGCATTGGCAAGAATTACCATTGCTCAGACTCTCAATATAGAAGGAGATATTAAGAAAAAAAGGTGACATTGTTGATCGATTCTGGTAGTACCCATAATTTTATTCATTGTAAGATAGTCAAAGAATTCAATGGCTTTCTATATCCATATACCCAACACGAGTGTTCAAGTGATGGTTGCAAAAAGAGGAATTATAAATTGCTCAGGGAAATTTCAAAATATCAATCTAACTATGGTGAAATATGTATTGAATAGTAAAATGATTTCCATTAAAATGGGTGGTGTTGATGTTGTATTAGAAGTCCAATGGTTACAATCTTTGGGGATGATAGCTTTTAATTTTCAAGAAATTTTCAAGAAATTTTCCTCGAAAGGAAAGGAAATTGAATTAAGAGGAATTTTAGGGAAACCATGGAATATAATCAACTCTAATGGAATGAAAAATATTTTGAATAAATAACTATGAGTCATAATTACACAATTATGCTCACTAGATGTTTAAACATCGAAATCATCTATTTCCCTAGATATCCAAAGAATATCATTCCAGGCTATTTGAGACTCCCAAATGCCCCTTGTTACACCAATTTTTGGTCATCTAACCTGTTACTATTAGATGGACTAAAGTACACCATGCAAGGCTAATTTTTCCATAGTAAAATTGCTTTCACTATGAAAAATAACTTAGTAATCCATAATTTATTAAGTTGTTTTTGGTTAAAGTAGGAAACCCCATGAGGAATAATTGAATAAATCCTTATTTGTTTGATTTTCCTTAAGGGATAATTAATTAAACCAATTTTTAATTAATATTCCTGGTCATATTTAACCCAAAACAAGAAAATTAATGGGATAAATCACTATTTATCTTATTATTTTCTAGGAATAATTATTTAAAACATTATTAAACGACATTCCTTGTTAAATTTGACTAAATCATTTATAAATAATTGAATAAATCACTATTTATTTAATTATTACTTAACCACATTCTTAAAATAATAAATAAATCATTTATTTATTTATTATTTACAAATAAATGGATTTGACCAAATTCAAATTATTTTTCCCTCCAACAAAAATAATAAAATATTTCATAAAAGTTGGATTTAGATTTGGTTAATAATATTTTAATTATGGACCAATATCTAGACTAACTCAATATTTTGTTATAAATAGCAGGGTTTTTCCATTCATTCACTACCTTTTGTTGCCTAAAGATCACTCTGGATCTATACTTTTGGTCTAACTTTGATCCTCCATCATTGTCATATTTTTCTACTTTTTGCTTGTGAGCTCCCTTTGAGTTCCATTTTGTCTGGGTTTTCTGCACCATCAAGAGAGAGAGATCTTAGATTTGAAGTGTTGAGGACATATAAGAACCCATCCCATCGAGGGGGACTAGTAACATCTTTCTACGTTCCCTTCCCAGGTGTCATAATACAAAAAAAATCTTTAAAAGTTTGTATCTTGTTCTTTGGATGCATGGAGAAACTCTTGCTTATTATTTTTTGTTTAATGTCTTTAACTGCATAGATATGGATTTTTGTAGCATTTATTTTTATCACTAATTGCAGATCTAAGGAAATCGACAGTCGTCTTTGATGTTAGGGCTGTTTTTTATGCACAGCTAAAGTGATCTTTTTTCGTACGCTTGCGATTATAATTCACACTAACAACTGACGACTCCACAAGGGTTTATAATTACAACCACTATTGTTTTTCAGATCCCTACATGATCAGCTACTTCAACCCCTAGGATTTTTCTTTAGCTTCTTATTTTGAATTTCTTGATGTTGTTTTTAGCCTTTAAAACCCTAAAACAATAAAAATTCTTACTTATGTTTGTTTATGGGCCTATTCGTAGGTAACAGGTATCAGTCATAGCAGAGATGGAAATTTTTTCTGAAATTTTCTCCCAAAATAGCCGGAAGTGTAGGTCACACTTTTTGGGCCAAAACCTGCAACCTCAACCTTCAGGAAGTGGAAAACAACCCGAAACCTGTGACCTCAGCAGAAAATAGGTCAGAAACTGTGACTTGTACTTTTTGAGGGAATTTTTCTGTGATTTCTCTCAGTTTGTCTGGGCTACTATTCAAGGTTTTCTAACCTACCTCTCCACTCGTCTTGGACCTGTAATTGCTTATTTTTACTCGACGAAGTAGGAACCAAGCCCCCTAGGGCTTCAGTACACTTCCACCCTTTTAGGAGGAGTTTAGTTGAAGCAAGTCTTCTGAGATTCTAGTGTGTTCAACCATTTTTCATATCTGAACCTACACATTCAGATCCATTTTAGATCGGTTATTCATCCATCCAAAACACCTCTTTTCAGTTTTTTTTGGGCCTCCTTAGGGTCCCCTCCATTTCCCTTCAGGTTGTAGCCTTTCGCAACCTTTTTTGCAGCATTTTTCCCTCTGGTTTTTTGTTGTTTTATGCACCTATTTCCAGCAAATCTGACCTTTAGATCCCTGTCCCTCCCTACTTTAGATCCATTGGCCATTTTGTGTGTTTTGACTATATTTCTCCCACCCATAAACTAGTTATTGGGAAGCCCTCCTCCTTGGGTTTAAATTGATGCATCTTTAGCTGTTTATTTTCTATGGTATTCAGTTTCCTTTACTGTCATTTTCAGATTTATTTATAATTATACAACATATTTTTTATTTTTTCTCTACACACGTCTGGGATGTAGAAAATTTAACACAATTATGTATTTCCTGGATTCTCCCAATCTAAAAATTATATGCCATTGTTAAATACAAAATCCTTCTACTAAATTCTTTGTGGAAATTTAATCGCCAATTGCAAACACATGAAGAAACATCAATCACACATAACACAGATGTTTTTATCGGGAAATCATAAAGCTAAAAACCCCACTATCATATATTATGTACATATCATGGGTCATGAAACAATATCATACAAAACTCTAATCCAAAAGCTCTCAGTACAATATACAATCATCTCACACTATCATACAAAAATTGGCAAATACATACGCCAATTTACTGCCTCCTGATAGCCTACCTCCACTGCACAATCCCTGCTGATCACAATCCTTGAATGAATGAGATAATGCCTTGACTTGACTACGCAATCCTCATTGGCATATCCAATGTGTGTGTGGTTGCATGATTGCACCCACTAATGTCACAACAGATAATCAAATTGTCCCTTTCACCTATCTCTCAACTGGGTCTCCACTGGATCTGACATGCATGTAGTTAACAGTAGTAAATCTTCAGTTGCATATGAGATCACTCCATGTGAATTAATTTAATATTTAACTCATTGATCTCTCACTAGTGTATCTTTAGTTACAACTAGTTACAACTAGCACATCTAGGTTTAACTCACTTAACTGAGTTAAACTACTTTACAACTCACATAACTACACATCTAACTCTGTTAAAACTTTGTATCACTCAGTTACAACTAAGTCCACTTGCATGTTCCACCAACCAACCTTAGAACTAGAAATTCCTTCAGCTAACTGGTTTTCCACTTTAGTTAACTAAAATCAAGTCCTTCAACATAATAGATTAATATTTATTGTCCAATTATTATTAAGAGATAATAATAATCGACATGCATTCTATTTTTAGACATGCGATCTATAAATAGACTTCACACATGCATCTAAAAATATAACCCCATCTATAAATAGAATTTTCTCACCATTCTGAAAATAGACTCCTACTATAAATAGAATTTTCTCAACATTCTAAAAATAGACATACACCTAAAAATAGCCTGTGGGCCCCACCTAGTGTGGGTGCTTAACTTTCACTAGGATCATCATCTTGTTGAATCTCAATACTCCCTCTCAACAAGAAATGGATTATCCTTCACCCCGATCCTGTCTCTATGGTATTTGAATTTTCTCCTGGTGAGCGCCTTCGTCAGAATACCTGCATCCTGATCCTCCATAGGAATGTACTAAAGCAACATGATCTTCCACTGCACACAATATCTAATATGATGATACCAGATATCTATATGCTTATATCTATCATGAAAGACAATATTAATCGAGAGTTTAATGTAACTTTGATTATCACAATGAATCACTGTAGGATCTAAATGAGAACCAAACAAACCAACCAGGATCTTTCTCATCGAGATAGCCTCACATGTAGCTTGACTTGCTGCCATGTATTCCGCTTCCGCTGAATTAAGTGCCACAAATATTTGTTTCCTACTGTACCAAGAAACAACTGTAGATCTGATACTAAAGGCCCCTCCTGATGTGCTCTTTCTAACCGGATGCCCGCCCAATTTGCATCCATGAAGTCATGCAACTTCACCTCATTCGTCTGTCTGTACCATAAGACATACTCAAATGTGTCTTTGATATATCTCAGGACATGCTTGTCTACCTTCCAAAAGAGCTTGGTAGGCTTAACCATCACTCGACTAAGCTGGTTCACCGCATAGCATATGTTCGGTCTTGTATTTACTAAATACATTAGTGAACCCACTAACTGTCAATAGATAGTAGAATCCACTACCTCTCCAGATGTAGCGTCATATTTCCTCCAGTTTCCTAGAAGAGGAGTATCCATGGATTTGAAAACCTCCATGTGAAACTTTCCCAGTATCTCCCTTGCATACTTTCCTTGAGATACAAAAAAATCACCATCTCATTGCCATATTTCCAATCCAAGAAAATAATGAAGGAGGCCCATATCCTTCATCTCAAACTCCTTTGCAAGGTCCTCCTTGCATGAGTGTATCAGCTACTCATCACTAGTCAGTATTAAATCATCAACATAAAGAAAAATGATTAAAAGCTTACCCTCCACCACAATCTGGTATAGGTGTGCATCTGCCTCATTCTTGGTGAAGCCAAGTCCGGTGAAATAGTTTTCAATCTGAGTGTACCAAGCACGAGGTGCTTGCTTCAGCCCATACATCGCTCTTTTGGGTCTGCACACATGCGACTCGCTGCTGAAGATCTCAAATCCTTTAGGATACTCAATGTACACTTCTTCCTCAATGATCCTATTAAGGAATGCAGTCTTCACATCCATCTAATGAATGTGCCAACCCATCTGCACTGAGAGAGCAAGGATGGTCCTTATGGAAGAATACCATGCAACAGGTGCAAAGGTTTCTTCATAATCAATCCCCTCGATCTGTGAGAAGCCCCGGGCCACAAATCTGGCCTTATACTTCTCAACACTCCCATCAGCAGCTTGATTTACCTTGTAGATCCATCTTGAACCTACCACTGATTTATCAACCGGCCTTGGAACAATTTCCCAAGCATTGTTTTTGACAATGGAGTCATATTCCTCCACCATTACATCTACCCATGTGGGCTCTTGCACTGCTTCCTGAAAGGAAGATGGTTCAGTCACAATAAATTCTCTCCTAAGAGCCATGTATCCAATGAATCAATTAGGAGACTGTCTCTGTCTGTGTTGTGAAGTAGGGACTCCTACATTCTGTGCCGCATCAAGCTTCAGCCTCTCAGCTTCTGTGGTACGCCTTCTACCAATTCTAATGTTTTTCTCTATGTGAGTGGACTCCTCCACTCCATGAACCTCCTCCTGTGGTTGATCCACATCTAGAGACTCATCTTTGGGAACCAAAAGTTCCTCCTCCACATGTAAGTGTAGCTCCCTCTCAAGTGACAACTTCATGGCTTTCTCCTCATTGAATTTTATATCTTGTTGCACCACAGTCATTCGACTATTTGGAAAATACACAGGATAATTGTGGGGTACACCCCACAAATATCCCAACTTCAGCAGTTAGCTCTAGCTTCTTCCTGGCATTCTTGGTCACATGCACATAAATAGATGAGCCAAAAATATTAAAGTGAGAAACATCTGGTTTCTTACTAGTAAAAGCGTCTCCAGGTGTACTCATGCCAAGTACTCTACGAGGACAATGATTTTGCACATAAATCGCAGTGTTGCATGCTTCCACCCACAATCGTTATGTTCTTCCTCTCTATGACCCCATATTGTTGTGGGTTATGAGGCGCTATGAGTTCTCTTCGAATTCCTTCTTTGCTACAGAAGTCTTTGAATTCGTTCGAGATGTATTCTCCACCATTATTGCTCCTCAGAGCCTTCACTTGCTTCCTCGTCTCTTTCTCAACCAATGCCTTAAACTCACAAAACTTTGCGAATGTTTGATCCTTCTTCTGCATGAATAAGATCCATCATTTATGAGAAAATTCATCAACAAAAATAACATAATACATGTGTTTTGATGTTGAAGCAACCGATAATGGTCCACACACGTCTGTGTGAACTCTCTCCAGGATCACCGAAGCATGGTTCTGCTTTTCATGAAAGGTGGACTTTACATACTTCCCCATGGTGCAACCCTTGTACTTATCTAATTGAGGAGGTGTTCCCATTGGAAGTCAAATAGATATTTGTTGCATGACTTTCAAGGCTCCATGATGAAGATGGCCCAATCGCCTGTGCCATAATTCGCCCTCATCCCAGCTCACCACTTTTTCCACCTTGCCCATCATGGCAGCACAACCTTCTACCTCCAGCTTGTATATATTCTTGACTCGAATCCCTATCCTCTTGGCTTGACCCTTTGTTTTATGTCACAGGAAATATTTTCCATTGCTAAAAACAACGTCATAGCCTCTCTCCTCCAACATCGCAACTGAGACCAAGTTTTTCTTCAGACTTGGAACATGCATAACATCTTTCAATTGAAATGGTTTACCTTACTCCCTCTCAAAGGTAAAGGTACCAATTCTGGTCGCACTGTATCGTCCATCGTCGCTCATCTCTATATGCATCAGGAGATCTTTCTCCTCCAAGTCACTAAAAAGCTTCTTATCTCCCGTCATGTGGATGGAAGCACCACTATCAAGATACCACATCGATCCCATTGCGCTTGAAACCAAGCATGCGATCAAAGAGAAATAATGTTCAAATTGTGAGGCAAGGACCTCACCAGCTGTAGCTCCAACAACCTTCCTGTTCTTCTTCTTCTGTGTGCAGTTAGTGGCGAGATGCCCATGTTCGTGATAGTGAAAACACTTCACCTTGGACAAATCTAGCTTCTTGCCTTTAGACTCTGATTTTGAGTGGAATTTATTCCCTTTCCCTTTCCTTGCCTTGGCAGCCAAAGTACAATCCTCTTCATCATCATGCTTTGATGAAGAGCCATCTCTAGTGTTCCGCCTGAACTCCTCCTGCACTAGATCTGACCACAGTCTTTCCCAATCTGGGAGTTTTTCCTATCAATTGACAGAGTTTTGATAACTATGCCAACTTGTAGGAAGTCCCAAGAGAGACAAACTCATCAAATCATCATCAGAAACCGTGATTCCCACACTCCCTAGTTCATCTCGACATTGGAAAAACTTTGTGAGATACTTAGGAATATTGTCGCCCTTCTCCATCTTGATCTTTCTGAGTTTATCCTTCAATGCCAATTTCCTATGGTCACTGCTGCTTTGGAAAAGATCTGTCAAAGCCTTCCACATCAAAAATAGGGCGGCTTTCCCATGAAGTTTTGAGACAATGTGGTCTCTCACACCTTCCAATAGAATCCTTCTCGTCTTCACTACTTTCTTTTTCCAGGCGTCAAGTAATGCAACATCCGTCGAAATGGGCTTAGGAACATCACTGTCAATGAATTCCTTCAAGCCATTATCTTCAAGCACCACCTCCATCTTGTCCTTCCATGCAATGTAGTTTGAGCTGCCCTTGAGTGCATACTCTATCCACAAACCATTGAAATCCATTTCGATGTTTACTCAACTGTCGCACCAAGAAATTCTTGCAGCAAATTCGAATTGTTTCCACCAACAAACTCAGCTACTGCTTCAATATTACAATTTTTTTTGCTCAGATACCATGTAGAAATTTTAATAAAATTATGTGTTGATTGGATTCTCCTAATCTAAAAATTTATGCCACTGTTAAATGCATAATCCTTCAACTAAATTCTTTGTGGAAATTTAATCGCCAATTGCAAACACATGAAGAAACATCAATCACACATAACACAGATGTTTTTACCAGGAAAGCATAAAGCTAAAAACCCCACTATCATATATTATGTATATATTATGGATCATGAAAAATCTCATAAAAAAATCTAATATAAGAGCTCTCAGTACAATATACAATTGTCTCACACTGTCATACAAAAATTGGCAAATATATGCACCAATTTACTACCTCCTGACAGCCTGCCTCCACTACGCAATCCCTACTGATCACAATCCCTGAATGAATGAGATACTACCTTGCCTTGACTGTGCAATCCTCATTGGCATCTCCAATGTGTGTGTGGTTGCATGAGTGAACCCACTAATGTCAAAACAGATAGTCAAACTATCCCTTTCACCTATCTCTCAACTGGGTCTCCACTGGATCTGACATGCATGTAGTTAACAGTAGTAAATCTTCAGTTGCATGTGAGATCACTCCATCTAAATTAATTTAATATTTAATTCATTTATCTCTCACTAGTGTATCTTTAGTTACAACTAGTTACAACTAGCACAACTGAGTTTGACTCACTTAACTGAGTTAAACTACTTTACAACTCACATAACTACACATCCAACTCTGTTACAACTTTGTATCACTCAGTTACATCTAAGTCCACTTGCATGTTCCACCAACCAACCTTAGAACTCAAAAATCCTTCAACTAACTGGTTTGCCACTTTAGTTAACTGAAATCAAGTGCTTCAAGAGAATAGATTAATATTTATTGTCCAATTATTACTAAGAGATAATAATAATCAACATGCATTCTATTTTTAGACATGTGATCTATAAATAGACTTCGCACATGCATCTAAAAATAGAACCTCATTTATAAATATAATTTTCTCACCATTCTAAAAATAGACTCCCGCTATAAATAGAATTTTCTCAACATTCTAAAAATAGACATACACCTAAAAATAGCTTGTGGACCCCACCTAGTGTAGGTGCTTAATTTTCACTAGGATCATCATCTTGTTGAATCTCAACATGGGCTTAGTTAAAATTAACACACTTATCACATACACGCACACCCTAAGTGAAGATCGCCTAAGTGAAGATCGCCTGGTTTACACTGCCAGGCCAAGACTTAAATATTGTAATCAATTGATCCTACATCTCCATGCCCATGTTTCAACATTGTAATCAATTGATCTTGCACCTCCCTGCCCTTGTTTGTCTCTCTACCTTCTGTGATCTGTGTATGTTTTCCATCATTGTGCCCCCAGGGCGTTTATCCTAGAGACTCCAAGGCCTTCATCCTTAGTTTCCGTTAGGAATACTTACTCCTCCACATAGGGTTCGAGTTCGTCCTCCACCAAGTCTCCATTCTGACTCTGCTTTTGGTTCATTGGGTTCCCCTTCTGGTTCTATTCTTGGCTCTCCTCCACCTTTCACCTTCACCATGTCTGGTTTAGGACCTAACGCTCATGGAAGCCCCGGACCTAATGCTGGGAATGCTACTAGTGGTGCCGCAAGAGGAACTATCCCGGCTTCTCCCTTACTCCCTTATATGGCAAGCCTCAGTCTTCTCGATTTTAGCCAGTTGATTAATGACCCCATACACCATGATTTTGGATGGTTTTCTATGCTAACCATGCTCCCTTAAGACATAACCAAGTTTGAAGGAATTGATGGAGAGGATCCTACCAACCATGTCCATTCTTTCCACATGTGGTGTTCATCTAACTCCATCATCGATGACTCTGTCCGTCTTCAGTTATTCTAGCATACACTTACTAGAGAAGCTTCCAAGCGGTATGTCGACCAGGCCTCCTCCTCTCATACTATTTTTGCGACCCTTTCTGGGGATTTTCTGTCTTACTTCCAACTTCCACTTCGCTATTACACTGGTACCGAACTCTTGACCTCTTTCCGTCAATATTCTGCTACCTGCCTATCTGACCATGTTCAATAATGGAAAAGAAGAAAGAGCCTATGTCAAGCCCTACCTTCGAAGACCATGTCTACATGGAATGGTTTCTCATATCCCTTTTTCCTGCTATTCGCAAAGATGTTGCATCTCACTTCCCTCAGACCGAGGAAGCTGCCCTCCAGATTGCATTGAAGTATGACCTGATCTACACATAGTCTGGTTATTTTTATACCGTCTTACCTGATCTCCCTAGACCCAGTGGTGCCAACACACCAGGGGCATCCCATGCCACCAACAGTATCTTTGGATCCCTTTCACATCTGTACACTCATCCTCCTATGGGTTATGGTTTCCCTCAGGGAGGGGCCAGCTCCTCCAACACTTTCCCCCCTCCTGGCAACATGAATCTAGGATACATCATGCCTCCTCCTTTTTCACAACCTATTTAACCCAATGTTTCCCAACCTCCTTATTATCCTTGTTTGCAGCCTGGTGCTCTAGCTCCTCTAGCACTAGCACCTTAGCCTCCCTTTCCTTCTCAAGCTCCGTAACAGCAACCACCCCCCCCCCTCAAGGGCAGGTGTATGCATAACATAGTGCGAATAATCCTCCTACTTCCAAAAATAAGAGGAAAGGCAACGAAAACCAATCTGCCCCAAGTAATCCAGGAAAAAATCCCCAAGGGAATACATCTAACAGTGCAACCCAGCAATAGGGCACTTAGCCCAAGAAGGACAAGCCTATTCACATGAATAAGCCTTGTTCTTGTTGCGGTGTCTATGGTCATTATACCCATGATTGTCCTCTTTTACCTCAGATGCATCAGATGTGAGAAGCTCAAGCAACATCCCGAGGATAGCAAGCCTCCCCTTTGGTTCCTCCTAATGATGCACCCATCCAACTAGCTGTGTTCACCAATCCTTTCCCCTAGCAAGGATATGTGGCTGCCCAACCCCCTTAAAGTCAGGTGGCCACTTAACCTCCTCCATATGGTACCTTTTATTACCAGATCCTCATGATTAACTCTAAACAACCCAATACCATTCACCTCAGCCTTCATATTCGATCCCGCTAGTACAACAAGTCCCCTGTTACATCCACTACCAAACCCCCTTCTTTAGGTCCCACAAAGCCTCTTTTGACACCCAATGGTCCTTTACTGATCCATTAGCCTAAGGCAGAGGTTCATACCAAGATCCCCAAGGGACCATTACACCGAAACGCTACTTTTGGTAAAGCTAGCCACTCCTACAATATAGTAGATGACTTGGCGCAATCCCCTGCCGCTATGTCAACACTAGATGTCCTCCAGTCGTTCCCTTAAAAACAAAAAGCTCTACTAACTTCCATGGGTGATGTGGATCCTTCATATGATCATTTGATTGTCTTCGACATTGACAAGTTAGAACATCCCCCCCTTCCTGCTTACGTCGCCTTCCAAATCCCTGTCAAGATCCAGAATGCCAATGTCTCCCGTTGTATCATTGAGGAGGGGGAATCCACTTGTGTGATGTCTAATTTGGTTTGGAAGCAAATCGGATCTCCTGAGTTAGCCCCTTCCACTATCACCCTCTGAGCGTGGGATGGCCACTCTTCCCAGCCCCTTGGCATGTTTTGCAATTGTCATATTACTCTTGTGGGAAAGATTGTTTATGTTGACATAGAAGTCATTGATGCCCCCTTAAACTACAACATTCTATTGGGTCGTAGCTACACTTATGTGATGTATGTTGTCCCATCCGTGGTTCACTATAAGATGTGATTTCCTCATAGTGGAAAGATCGTCACCATCGATCAGTTGAGCTATTATGAACTGAAGTCTCAGACCTCCCTTGAGTCCATCATCTCTTCGATGGCCAATAAACAAATAATCAAACCTCTGACCAGTGTTTCACCCAGATTCTTTAAATATTCCTCTTTGCTTGGTTCATTTCCAAGTCTCCCTCCTCCCATCTTTGACCCTAGCTCGTTGAATGTTTGCATGATGAAATCATCTCGATCCGACCTCAAACAGACCGGTTCGACTAGTCAGCAGCCCTGCCCTCCGCAACCTACTCCTAGCACCTCGACTCAGCCTTTAGGACCCTCTCCTCAAGGCCCCTCATCTGTAGCTGGTTTCCATGATCCTATCTACCCTCCTGGAATAGTTCTGCCTGGCCTTAACCATCTCAAAGCCATCCCGCCTAGCCATTACCCCTCCTGTCAAATACTGTTTCTTGCTCCCCTTCATGGAGTATTTTTGGTACCTGTTATGGCTACCTTGTCTCTTCCTAACATGACCTTGGGGATCCCAGCATGGTACATTGATCCCCCAGCCACTATCCGGCCTAGTTAGCATAAACGTTATACAGATTTTACCCCGGCCGAACCGGTCGCCATGACCCCTCCCTTTTCTTATGTGCCTCAGCCACCTCAACATGAACCTACTCATGTTGCGAAAGATTCAGGTGAGGGGGGCAAAGCCCGCAAGAAGGCACCCAAGGACAAGGCTGCCCAGACAACCCCTACTCCTCCTCAACCTCCAAAGCATACCCCCCAGTGTGCTTTGTGTGATGTTTTCAGTCATGCCACCCATACCTGTCCTGAATTGCCTCGTCTCAAGCCCATGGTCAATGAAGCATTTTCGAAGTTTGATATCCCAGAGGTCTATGTCACTTTACCTGACTCAGTCCTGAAACTCAAGTATTTGTGCAAAAATCATCCATGTGCTTTGTGTGATTTCCATGGCCACAATACCCACCTCTATCCCCCCCTTGAAGACAACGCGCCTCTTTAGAAGCGATTTACCAATTCGAGGCCAAGCACAACGAGTCCACCTCTCCCTTATTTGCGAGTTTTTCTTTGGAAAAACTAGAGGTCAAACCTGCTCCCATTGACATTCCCCCTTCTGATGTTGAGATGACGGAGCCTTTGGTCACCATCCTTTACCTATCATCATCTATGATGTCCATAGTGGAAGACCCCTCTAGTACTTTCCCTTCTGTTTCGACTGACCTCCCTTCAGCGATCACCCTGGGCTCAACATCGGTGGATTCTTCATCTACTTTTTCTTCCATCACCCCCCATGACAATGCGCATGTGAACCTCTCTTCTCATGATGATGAGTCATGTAGCTTTTCCACGTCATGTGGTTACCCTTCCACCAATCACCCCATCTTCTACTATGATGACGACATCATGGAAGGCTTTTCCACCCCTGACTTCATATTTCTCACCCATAAGAGGAATGGCACCATTCATGTCTATGGTGACTTTCGTGACTTGAGCACACACTGCCTTGCACCATCCACCTTTCAGTGTGCGGGTGGTAGAAATCCTACCGAGAGCACTCCCTCTAGCAGTTCTTGTTTGATTTCTACCTTGCGTTCGGGTTGCCAACATTATTCATCATCTTGTCATTTGTTGTCTTGTGGAAAATTTCAGATGGACCCCTCGTCCACACCATATATCGGTTATGTCGATGGTGCAAGTCGCTACTCCCAGAATATAGTCGTGGCATCCTAGGCCATTGTTACCCCCTTGCATTTGCTTGTCCTTTCTAATGACATATGCATTGGTACTTCCACCAATAACCATGTTGAATATGATGCAGTGATAGACTTATCAGCCGATGCCCTTTCCCTCCGCATCATTAACCTTCACGTTCATTTATATTCCTTGTTTCTTGTCATGCAATTGAATGGTGTTTATCGTGTGCATAATCCTATCCTTTTTAGAAGATATTTACGAGTGAAGCTTTTGATGCGTGAATTGGAAGTCATTACATTAAGTCATGTACCTAGAGCACAAAATCATTATGTAGATAGCATTGCAAACAATATTCTAGATTGGCATTTATCACATGCATTTAACACAATATAATAACAATAAACCATAAAACGATGCATATCCATTATATGTGTCATCCAAAATGTTTTAGAGTCCATCCACTCTAATACATATGACATGCCCATAGCATGTTACAAAAATAAAAAATAGGGGCACCTCATGCCCCTACATCTAATCACTATCTGGAGGATCCCGGGCCAATGGATCGACTTCGGCAGCCCGTAGATCACGCATCCCCTGTCCGGCCATCGCCATGCATCGCATGACCCCTCGTCACTTCAAGGGTAGACCAATACATGGCTCTATGTACTGGTCATCAAGATCTTGCCACCCATGCTCTGAAACACTATTCAGTAGTCTCTCATATCTACGATGGATGTCCTCTAGGAGGGAAACTGCATCCTCATTTTGCGGACCCCTCGACCCACCAGGTGCTGTAGCTCCTGAAATTGCAAGCCGCCCCATATACCCACTCAGTTTCATCGATGTTGTATCTGCATACCAAAAGTGAATGAATCAGTACCAGATACAATATTCATAAACTTTAAAATTCACTTTAAAGATAACCAACTTGTCACTTATCATTGGGCCCCCATGCTCGACCTAGCGGTAGTGGCAAGTCTGGGCCTCCATGATAACTCATCCCACTATAGGGATAGTCGTTTATGTGCAGTGGAATTTGGTCCTGATGAGTGAAAAACTTGGGTTAGAACACCTGTTCGACTGCCCCACCTCCCACTCTACATAGTAGTTGCTCCCAGCGGCGCATCCTGGGCTCTTGCGGGCACCCATCCTAGATCTGTATGTGAGGCTGAAGTATCGGGATCTTCTCAAAGAAGAGCGACCAAAACACTGTGCCATATGCACAGTCGTGGTCCACCTGCTGCTTGCATAGAGACAACTTTCGTTTCAATGATGACAACATCATTTGGGCCCACCCATAGTAGGTCCCAATTAGCACACTCTCAACAAACATCATCTGACCCCCAGTGATGTTGTGGAGTGCCTAGTTGTCCAGGATATGCAGCACCACTGCGGCCACAGCACGAGTTTCTAGCCTTTCTATATCTTCGATTGATATTTGTGTCCCTTTCACATGGAGACCTGGTTGACAGTGGTGCTCTACAAACTCCATAATGTTCCGCCCTCGCAGTATCACTGGTCGTGTGCTTCCTAGCATCCCAAGTGGTGGGAGACTAGTCAGGAAATATATATCCTGTGTTAGAAAATTATATATTACGGATAATTGCAACACATAAAATATGCGGAAAATACAAGCACACAAATCACATAAAACCAGAGAGACACAAATATACATGGTTCACCTAGTTTGGGCTACATCCATCTCGAACAACCAGTCCTTCCTTTCTATTATCAAGCAAAATGAAGAGACAAAACCTACAGCAGATCCGCTGTAATATCCTCTGTTCTCTCTCACAGTCTCCCTATCTATTTCCCCCTCAGAGAATACACATGTAATCCACATCCGCAATACAATACCCTCATACAAAGAGAGGGGTTGCCTTCTAGGGCAAAAAAAAACCCTAAGCTAAACATAACTTCTACCGTCAGATCATCTGCCTAATGAACGACCCATATTGACTAGAAATTACTATACTTTTACAAGGCAATTTTACATCTGTTTTTAGCTTCGGGGGCGTTGCCCTCGAAACCCCCCGCCATGGGGGGGCTCCATAAAGTCACTGCCTCCCCCTTGGACCCCCCACGGTAGTGATTAATTACCGTCGGAGTTGCCACCCCATTTAAGGTACAAGGGTTCAATGCTATGATACAAAGTAAGCAAGATAATTAGGCTCCACACCCAACAATCTCACACTTGGAGACTGATTGTAGCAACTCCACCACTACTTCATTTGTTGGACAATGACTCCTCTTTGGACCTGGTTGTTTCTCATCTTCATCATCATCCTTGAAGACCAATTGAAACTGAGCACATTCTCAGTTTCTCCCTGGTTACAACTTTTGTTAGCGTATCTGCAGGATTCTGGCTAGCGTGTATCTTTTCCAGCTTCAACTCTCCATCTTCCAATACTGACCGTATGAAATGGTACTTGAGATGTATGTGTTTATTCCTTGAATGAAATTTTGAGTTCTTTGCAAGATGAATGGCACTTTAGCTATCAATGTATAACATGCCCATATCATGCTTCTTCCCCAATTCATCCATAAACCTTTGTAACCAAATCATTTCTTTACTAGCCTCTGTAGCAGCAACATACTCTGCTTCTATTGTTGAAAGTGAAACAACACTTTGGATTTTTGAAACCCAACTGACAGTTGTTCCACCTACAGTAAATACATATCCTGTAGTGCTCCTCTTGTTATCTCTGTCACCTGCCATATCTGCATCAACATATCCCTGTAGAGAAATGTTTGAACCACCAAAGCATAATGCTTGATTTGTGGTACCTCTCAAATATCTGAGAATCCATTTTACTGCCATCCAATGTTCTTTTCCTAGATTATTCATGTACCTGCTTACAACTCCCACTGCATGTGCAATATCAGGCCTTGTGCAGACCATTGCATACAATAAGCTTCCAACTGCTTATGCATATGGAACTTTAGACATATAATCCATGTCTTCTTGGGTCTTTGGGCACATCTCCTTACTAAGTTTGAAATGGCTAGCAAAAGGTGTACTAACTGGTTTTGCATTGTGCATATTAAATCTTTTCAACACCTTTTCTATGTACTCATTCTGAGACAATGTTAATTTTCTATTTTTCCTATCTCTGGTTATTCTCATGCCAAGGATCTATTTTGCAGCTCCCAAATCCTTCATTGCAAATGAATTTTCCAATTTTTGTTTGAGCACATTTATTTCCCGCATGTTAGACCCTGCAACAAGCATGTCATCTACATACAATAAAAATATAATATAGCTGCCATCATTTTGCCTTTTCAGATAAACACAATGATCAGAGTGACATCTAGTATAACCTTTTTTAGACATAAACTTGTCAAATTTTAGATACCACTGCCTTGGAGCCTGTTTTAAGCCATACAAGCTCTTCTTTAACCTGCACACCAATTTTTCTTTCCCTTTGACCTCATATCCTTCTAGTTGCTACATGTATATCTCTTCCTCCAAATCTCCATGGAGAAATGTTGTCTTTACATCTAACTGTTCAAGATGTAAATCTTCTGCTGCTACAAGACTTAAGATAGTTCTGATTGAAGTCATCTTAACAACAGGAGAAAATATTTCATCAAAATCAATACCTTTCTTTTGTGAAAACCCCTTCACCACAAGTCTAGCTTTGTATCTCTGTTTTCCTCCATCTTCTTCCTTCAGCCTGTAAACCCATTTATTCTGCAATGTAGTTTTACTTGCAAGCAACCTGACTAAGTCCCAAGTCTGGTTATGCATTAAGGAGTCCATCTCTTCTTCCATGGCTAGCTCCCACTTCTTCCTGCTTTCAACCTGCATTGCTTCTTCATAACATTCGGGTTCACCAGAATCAGTCAACAATAAATAATATAATGAAGGAGAATATCGTTCAGGGTGTCTACTTATCCTAGTAGATCTTATAACACAACTTTCAGGTGTTTGAGGTGCCTGTTGCTATTGTGGTGGTTGTTGCTATTGTGGTTGTTGATAATTATTATTTTTAGGCACCTTTACTTTTTCAGTTATCTCATCAAGAACCGTGTGTTCCTTGCTTTCTTTTTCCTGTTTCTTTTCCTGCAACTGATTCTTATACAAGACCTTTTCATTGAAAATTACATCTCTGCTCCTAATGATTTTGTGATTTTCATAATATATAAGCGATAACCAAAATCATTAACACCATATCCAATAAAGGTACATTTCTTTGATTTTACCTCAAGCTTTGTTCTGTTTTCTTTATTAATATGGAAAAAGGCCTCACAACCAAAAGGCTTTAAAAAAGAGTAGTTTACCTTTTTACCTATTCATGCTTCCTTTGGAATACCACCATCCAAGGAACTTGAAGGCCCTCTGTTTATTAGATAAACAAGAGTATCTACAGCATCTGCCCAAAATTGTAAAGGCAATCATGCATGCAATCTCATGCACCTTGCACGCTCCATGATTGTTCTGTTCATCCTTTCTGACACACCATTTTCTTGTGGTGTTCTTGGAACTATCTTCTCTCTACAAATTCCATGCTCTGAACAGTACCTATCAAACTCTTTGCTGCAATAGTCACCTCCATTGTCTGATCTGAGACACTTCAACTTCTTTCCTGTCTCAATCTCAACCAAAGCTTTCCATTTCTTGAAAGTATCAAATACATCAGATTTATTTTGAATACAATAAATCCAATTTTTTCTAGTTGCATCATCAATAAACGTAACATAATAGTGAGAGCCACCGAGAGATGATACCTGAGCAGGTCCCCATACATCTGTATGCACAAGCTCCAATTTTTTTCTCTTCTTTTCTTTCCCAACTCTGAGAAATCTGACTCTCTTTTGTTTTCCATAAATGCAATTCTCACAAAAATCCAAATCAACATTCTTCAAACTTGGCAACAAATTTCTTGAGTGAAGAATCTTCATTCCCTTCTCACTCATGTGTCCAAGCCTATGATGCCATAATGCTGCATCTGCTCCTTTGGAAGTTAAAGCATTAACAGAGTTAGAAATACCATTTCATAAATACAATGTACCAACCTTTTCACCTTTTGCTATTACCAGGGCTCCTTTGGTGACCTTCCAAGTTTTATCCGTGAAAGTTGTCACACAACCTTCATCGCCTAACTGCCCTGTTGAAATCAGATTTTTCTTCAGATCTGGAACATGCCTTACCTCCTTTAGTAGCCATTGGTTTCCATTCTGTTGTTTTACAAGAACTTTACCCATTCCAACAATTTTACAGGGTTTATCATCACCCAAACGAACTTGTCCAAAATCTCCTTGAATATAGTCATGAAAATATTTCTTATCAGGTGTGGCATGGAATGAAGCCCCTGAATCTACAACCCAAGAATCAGTAACATTTTCGAAAGAAAGAATCAAAGCATCTTGTAACACATCACCTGTCACGTTTGCTTCATGATTGTTTTCTTGTTGTGTGTCTCCTTCTTTTCCCTTCCGAGATCTATAGTCTTTCTTTAGGTGTCCTTTCTTTCCGCATTTCCAACACACTATCCCCGATCTGGACTTGGATCTGCCTTTCCTTGATTTATTGCGATATCCCGAGCTCTTTCCTCTTTCCATTCTTCTTCCCCTAGACTCTGCACTCAAAGCATTACTCGATGTCTCACCGGAGCTTTTCCGTCACATTTCCTCGCTAAGGATAGCACCGACAACATCATCAAACTTTAAAGTACTAGATCCAGAGACAGAGTTACTAATGGCCATTACTAAACCATTCCAACTCTCTGGAAATGAGCACAATAATAACAGAGCTCTAACTTCATCATCAAATTTTACCCCTACAGAACTTAACTGACTGGTAACTGTATTAAAATCATTTAAATGGTCTTCAACAGATCCACCTTCCGACATCTTCATATTAAATAGTCGTTTCATAAGAAATACCTTGTTTGAGGCCGAGGGTTTTTCATATAGTTTCGCCAACGTCTGCATCAAACCCTCTATTGTTGTTTCCTTCGAAATATTGAAGGCGACTGATGCCGCAAGACACAACCGTACTGTTCTGAGTGCCTTTCTATCGAGAATGTTCCATTCCACGTCTGTCATGGCTGTCAGCTTCTTTGTTTTTCTGCTCAATGGTAGGTACAGATCTTTCTGATACATATAATATTCCATCTGCATCTTCCACACCGGGAAGTTTTGGCCATTAAATTTCTTTACCCTAAACTTACCATCTTTCACCATTGCTCCCACTCAAATCAGGAACCCTTCTTTCCTGCGAGTTTATCAGCCAAATATACCTTTGGCTCTGATACCAGTTGTTAGAAAATTATATATTACGGAGAAATGCAACACATAAAATATGCGGAAAATACAAGCACACAAATCACATAAAACCAAAGAGACACAGATATACGTGGTTCACCCAGTTTGGGCTACGTCCACCCCGAACAACCAGTCCTTCCTTTCTATTATCTAGCAAAATGAAGAGACAAAACCTATAGCAGATACACTGCAATATCCTCTGTTCTCTCTCACAGTCTCCATATCTATTTCCCGCTTAGAGAATACACATGCAATCCACAGCCGTAATACAATACCCTCATACAAAGAGAGAGGTTGCCTTCTAGGGAAGAAAAAAACCTAAGCTAAACATAACTTCTACCGTCAGATCATCCGCCTAATGAATGGCCCAGATTGACTAGAAATTAATATACTTTTACAAGGCAATTTTACATCAGTTTTTAGCTTCGGGGGCGCTGCCCCAAAAACCCCTCGCCAGGGGGGGCTCCATAAAGTCGCTGCCGCCCCCTGGACCCCCCATGGCAGCGATGAATTACGGGCAGCGTTGCCACTCCATTTAAGGTACAGGGATCCAATGCTGTGATACAAAGTAAACAAGATAATCAGGCTCCACACCCAACATCCTGGACACTCAGCTCGATCTGGTGCCCCTGCACTATAAATATCTCATGATTCGAATCCCAATAGCTGACAATCCAGGCCAACAAGGGCTCTCCTACTCTCATCAAAGGGTTATCCACAAACTTCAAGACCCCAAACCTGGCCAATGCAGCATGGACACCATGGTTCTTTCGGATCTCAGACCATAATGTGTCTGGGTCTCTCTCTCTCTAGTTGATCCTCAACTCTTCCATATCTACACAAAACCATCATGTTTGTCAGTGTACAGAAAGGAAAGACTGCATCATAACCATAAAATCCCAACTCTCAGCCAAAAAAAACCACCAAAATCCCTCTCTTTATCAGGTCACATTTTTCAGGCCATTCCTAGGACAGGTCACAGAAAATGCCCCAAAAAGTGCGACCCGGTCGTGAAGAAGAGCAGGGGTCTGTTCTTGAGCTCTGGGTGCCTAAATTGAAATTTTAATCCACTGAATTGAAAGAGTAGGGTTAGGCCTCTTACCTGCAACTAACAGATCTTGATTCCAATGGCCAGTTTGTTCACTACAATCGCCACAAGATTTAGGGACATTTCCCTCTCTACATTCACAATAGTTACACTTGCAAATGAATCAAATTGGAGGGAAAATGCTTTATTAAAAGAAACACCCCATATTTTTCTTTTTCCAACTGCGACCAAACCATAGCTCAGTTTGACAAACTGTCAGTGCCATTGGAAAGCTCTCACTGTGCTCTCAAATGGGTATCCTTTTGTTTTTGTTGATTTGATACTTCACTCAGACACATTTTTTCCAAGAAGGGTCACTTCACCGCTCCTCAAAATCGAATTTCTTCAATTGTAACACTTGTACTTGGGGCACCAATTTTCCTTCATACTTCTCCATGCTCGTGTCGATTTTCATCGTGAGTAACCATCTTGTACTCATGCTTTTATGGTCCCCACTGGACCTACTCTGTGTGGCAATATCATTGAGTCGCCCTTGTTAGAGCATCTAAGTTGAGTCATCATTGCATCCATGGAGTTTGTCTGGAGTCCTTTTGTATCCCACCACAGTCCCCCATCCTTCATTGCTTTGTTCCTCTCTCGTGTCGCACATTTTGGCCTTTAGTTATACTATCCCCTATCCGCTACGGTGTCGATTCGGTAGCTGCCAGGTCATCCATGCCCTTTATGCTCTAATAAGGGAAGTCGTCTGCCTGCTACTCAGTACCCCCCCATTCCTCCATCATCCCAAGTGTCAGTCTATCAGTCACTCTACTATTATCCCTCGTGCCTTAGTCGAGGATCCCTTATCACCTCACCTATGGCAGACCTCCTTCTGTCAACATCAGCTTACTCATTCTAGAAGAGAGGTCTAGAGGGGCGGTGTACCTTGGTTCTAGCTTCCACTCTTGTTTGGTGCCTCGGATCAGGCAAAGGGACTCTCTTTTGCCCTTTCACTAGATTTTTTCTAAGCTCCGGCTCCTTATGGCATGATCGAGATCCATATACTTGATGGTTCAGGGATGCAGCAGATTGTACCAGTACTTCTCGAATGTGTGTGAGATGCTTCAGACCTCATGAGGGGGTGGTCCTTTAGGTATCCCCCCACATGCCCGGATGACTTCTCTATTATAGCCTTTGATGTAGCTCCATAGATTTGATGGTTTTGGCCTCAACCGCTTGCAATGCCTTTTAGTTTGCATGTGTCATTCAGATTTTCAGAGCCCTTTCCTATTTTACAGGGCCTCTTTGGTTGTATTTATATCTCATGTACTAAAAAATAATTATAGAAGTCTTGGTTGTTGTCCTAGGCACAGTATTTATGTGGGATCCATTATCATGTTTTTTATCTGGCCCATGTTTATGCCAACATGTACTATATAGTTTAGTCCCATGTTTGTTGGACGCACCATTATTCTTTATACTTTGTTATCTTGGTGGGCATATGTATGCCTCCCCTGCCTCATGAAGAACAAGTACTCACTCATAAAAGAGACTTGTCACACCTGTAAGTCTCACCCCCTCAAGGTCTTGTCTTCTCGTGCTTCAATCCGCCTTATATTTCTCTCTCTTTAACTCCCCCTTCGGTGTCTAGTGATTGAGTTCTTACAACATACTTCGGTCATATGATTAGCTCCTAATGCTCACATGATGGGGGGAAATATGTTACACCAATTTTTGGTCATCTAACCTGTTACTATTAGATGGAATAAATTACACCATGTAAGACCAATTTTACCATAGTAAAATTTCTTTCACTATGAAAAATAACTTAGTAATCCATAATTTATTAAGTTGTTTCTGGTCAAAACAGGAAACCCCATGAGGAATAACTGAATAAATCTTTATTTTTTTATTTTCCTCAAGGGATAATTAATTAAACCAATGTTTAATTAATATTCCTGGTCATATTTAACCCAAAACTATGAAAATTAATTAGATAAATCACTATTTATCTTATTATTTTCTAGGAATAATTATTTAAAACATTATTTAAATGATATTTCTTGTTAAATTTGACTAAATCATTTATAAATAATTCAATAAATAACTATTTATTTAATTATTACCCAACCACATTCTTAAAATAATAAATAAATCATTTATTTATTTATTATTTACAAATAAAGGGATTTTACCAAATTCAAATTCTTTTTCCTTCCAACAAAAATAATAAAATATTCCATAAAATTTGGATCTAGATTTGGTTAATAATATTTTAATTATGCACCAATATCTACAATAACTCAATATTTTGTTATAAATAGAAAGTTTTTTCCATTCGTTCACTACCTTTTGTTGCCTAAAGATCACTCTGGATCTATACTTTTGGTTGACTTTTATCCTCCATCATTGTCATATTTTTCTACTTTTTTCTTGTGAGGTCCCTTTGAGTTCCATTTTGTCTGGGTTTTCTGCACCATCAAGAGAGAGAGATCTTAGATCTGAAGCACTAAGTACATACAAGAACCCATCCCATTGAGGGGGACTGGTAACATCTTTTTATGTTCCCTTCCCAGGTGTCATAATACAAAAAATTATTTAAAAAGTATTGTCTTGCTCATTGGATGCATGGAGCAACTCTTACTTATTATTTGTTGTTTAATGTATTTAACTACATAAATCTGGATTTCTGTAGCATTTATTCTGATCACTAACTGTAGATATAAGGAAATTGACAGCCATATTTGATGTTAGGGTTGTTCTTTATGCACAACTAAAGTGATATTTTTTCGTACGCTTGCAATTAGAATTCACACTAACACCCCCCACCTATTTGTGATCATGATCATGTTGTTCACTTGATTCTAGGAAGAGTTCCTCCAAACATCAGACCTTACATATATTCCTATTTCCAAAAGAGTGAAATTGAATATATGGTTGCAGAAATGCTATAGGAAGGTATAATTCAGCCTAGCCAAAATTCTTTCTTTACTCCAGTAGTATTGGTGCACAATAAGGATGGGCCATGGTGTATGTGTTTGAGTTATAGGGAGCTCAACAAGCTCGCTATTAAAGATAAATTTTCCATTCCTGTCATTGATGAATTGTTGGATGAATTACATGAAGCAATTTACTTCACCAAGTTGGATCTGCATTCAAGATATCATCAAATCAGAATGAATATTAAAGAAATTTAGAAAACAACATTCAGAACATATGAAGGTCATTATGATTTTTTTTTCATGCCTTTGGCCTTACTAATAAACCTTCCACATTTCAATATTTGATGAATTCCATTTTTAAACCCTTAGAACATTTGTGTTAGTATTTTTTGAAGATATACTAATCTACAACAAGTATTGGAAGGATCATGTTCAACATGTTGACATGGTGCTCAAACTATTGGAAGAGAAACAATTGTATGCAAAAACCTCCAAATGTTTCTTTAGGGTACATGAAGTGGAATATTTTGGTCATATCGTATATCATGAGTGTGTTAAGGTAGATCCCAACAAAATTAAAGCCATAAATGAATGGAAAATCCACACAACCCTAAACCATCTTCAAGGATTTCTCGGGTTGAGAGAGTATTATCATAAGTTTGTTAAGAATTATGGGAAAATAGTAGCACCGATAAAAACATTACTGAAGAAAGATGGATTTTTTTGGACTCCAAAAGTAACTAAGTCCTTTGATCATTTTAAAGGGGCAATGTGCCAATATCTAATTTTAGCTACACCAAACTTCACAAAAACATTTATCATGAAATGTGATGCCTCGAGAAATGGAATTGGTGTTGTTTTAATGCTCTTAGTAAGACCCATTTCTTTTGAAAGCCATCCAATCAAGGGAAGTATTTATACAAACCTATTTATGAGAAGGACATGTTGGCAATACTATACGCCCTTAAGCAATGGCGCCCTTACCTGATGGGAAGAAACTTCAAGGTAAAAACAAATAATGATAGTCTTAAATACTTTTTGGAACAGAGAATATCTTTAGAAGAGCAGAAAAAATGGGTCACTAAGATTTTGGGTTATGACTTTGTAATCGTCTACAAAAAAGGGATCCAAAATATTTTTGCAGATGCACTCTCAATAAGGGATGAGGATGTGGAAGAATTGTTTTATGCCATTTCTATTATCCAACCTGATTGGATACCTAAAGCAATGGAGGAATGGAATAGTGATGAAAATGTGTGGACACTAATTCAAAATTTGTGGCAAGATCCCAGTACATCTTATACATTTATCTGTAAAAATGTCATTATGGTACAAATATTTCTTATATCTATATACATATATCTATATCTATATTCATAGATATATATATATATATATATATATATATATATACATATATATATATATATATATATATATATATATATATATAATTACCAACTCAATCAAAAGATTCTTTTGAAATTTCACACCTCGCCTTTAGGATGGCACTCAAGATTTTTAAAAACTTACCAAAGGGCCAGGAAGGATTTTTCTTAGGATGGCCTTAAATCTGATATTCAGAAGTTTGTGGAAGAATGTTTAGTTTTCCAACAAAGTAAAGTTGATACAATTAAGACCCTAGGTCTGTTACAACCTTTAGCCATTCCAAGTTGGCATTTGGAGGAGGTCTCAATGGATTTTATCACTGGTTTACCCAAGTCCAAATGAAAGAGTGTCGTCATGGTGGCATTTGGTAGAATTTCCAAGTATACACACTTTTTGCATTATCTCATCCTTTTAAAACCAATAAAGTTGCTAGTACATTTATAGAAACTATTCAAAAGCTACATGGAAACCCAAAGATTATTAGAAGTGATAGATACCCAATTTTCACTAGAAAGTTTTGGAAGAAATTATTTTTTTGTCTTGGTACTCAATTAACTCATATCTCATCTTATCATCCTCAATTTGACAAGAAAATTTAGATATTGAAAAAATGTTTGGAAGGATATCTTTGTTTATTTGTATCTGATAGACAAACACAATGGGTCAAGTGGCTACCTTCGGCTGAATGATGGTATAACACTTCCTTATATATTGCAGCAAAAATAACCCTATTTATGGAACTTTATGTATATCATCCATTGTCCATCACATCATATTTAAGAGAAAATTCAAAGGTTCAAGTAGTGGAATATCACATCAAGCATCAACAACAATTTCTCCAACTCTTAAAGGATAACCTCACTCTGGCGCAAAATTGAATGGAAAAATAGGTAGATCAACATCATAGTGAAAGAAATTTTTACGTAGGTGACTGGCTATTTTTATTACTAAAACCATACAAACAAATTTCCTTCAAGAAATCTAAGAAGGATAATGAATTATCACCAAAGTACTGTGGTCCTTACAAGGTTTTGCAAAATATAGTACTATGGCATACAAATTAGAGTTTCATTCATATTCTTGAGTACACTCAGTTTTCCATATTGCATGCTTAAAGAAGGTTATCAACGACAAGAACCTAGTTGAAACAATATTTCTAGAACTTGAAAAAGGAAGGAAAAATCATATTGGAGCTTGAAGTAGTCATAGAAACATGAGCCTGACAGCTACAAAATCGATCAATTTCAAACTATCTCATTAAGTGGAAGAACTTACTTGTTGAATATTCCATGTGGGAGGGTGAACATTGTATACACAAGCATCCATAACTACTCAAGCATTGCAGAAAACACTTTTTTTTAAGGAGAGGGGCATGTTGGGTCCCTATAATATGTTGAAAATGTAGCAAGAAAGTCTCAATTTGATTTTTCCTTGGTTGAATTGAGAAAATTCTAATTTCCATAGCAACAAACAACTTGAATGCAGTTAAATTATGTGACATGGCTCTTGTCACTTAGTTAGCTTAGTAAATTGGATTTAGAGGAGTTAGAGTTTAGTTAAGCATGTGAGAATTCTAATTTGTAGCAATCAAGGTCAGTTATTTCAAGTTGTTTTCAGTTAAACTACTTCAAACTATTGGAGGAACTAGTGAAAGGTCAGTTGTGCATTGGGACTTCAGTCTAACTCATTGATCATCTAGTTAACTAATCAATCAACCAAAACATCTAGTGCATGCAGATCATTTGAGTTCCCCAGGTGTGATGGAGATGCTAAGGCAATGTAACATCAGCTGTAGACTAGTGTTGAGTGTACAGGTGTTGTATGCAGTCAGATGATCAACCTTGGGAATTGTGCAATCATTTTGGAGGAAATTCCTAAATGATAGGGGCCTAATTTCCCAAGATTTGGGCAAGTAAATAGGGGCTCATGAAGAGGCATAAATTGACTAAGTATGGGTTATATCTTCTTAGTGAGCATAGAAATAGGTTATTCACTTGAAGGTTGAGCTCAGATTGAGCTATCAATTGTAATACATATCTATTCATAAAATTAATGTAAGCAAGCAAAGGGGGTTTTTAGTATATTTCTTTCCCCTGAAAAAATACTATGTGCATGTGTGTTATTTCTCATTGCATGTGTTGTGATTGATGTTCTAAATTGTGAATTGAATTATGTAGAGGAGTAGAGAGTAGTATTGTTTCTTGTGATTTATATTAAAATTTCATGAGAAGTTATAAATATACACCATAATTTCTACATGGTATCAGATTAGGATTCACATTACAACAGGAATTTCAAAGTTGTTTCTCATGAGGTTTGAATTTTCTATTCAGTGTAGTAGTATATCTTCAGAGTTGGGAAGATGACTTTCAACGGGTTGAGACTAGAGTATGCCTTGGAATTCAACTCTAATTTCATTGCATGGAAGGATTGCACAGAAGGATTGCATGGAGGAAGTGTTGGATGAAAATGGATTGCTATAATATGTCAAGACAAATACTGAAAAACCACATGCATTTGATGCACATAACCTAGCCCAATGGAAGAAATATGTAGCCAAGGAGAGGATGATAATATTCGAGGGAGTATGAGACCACATTGTCTCAAATATCCATGGGAAAGAAAATCCTTTCGCAATGTGAAAGGTACTAACAGAATTATTCGAGAATAGAAGTGACCATAGGAAATTGGAACTCAAGCGTAAACTTCAAAATATCAAGATGCAGAAGAATGACACTATCTCGCAATATCTGAGAATAATTACAGAAGCTTGTGATGAAACTGGTGGGGTTGGTGTTAATGTTTTAGAAGATGACTTGGTAAGCCTAGATATTCTAGGCCTTCCCAAAATTTGGCATAGCTACCAAGATTCGGTGAACGGGAGAGAGAAATTACCAAATTGGGAATGCCTATGGTATGATTTGGTACAAGAGGAGATAAGGAGGAATACCATAGATGGAAGCTCATCCAACAGTGAGGATGAAGAAAAATTTTCATTGGTTGGAAAGGGAAAGAAGGGAAAAAGGAAGAAATCTCAAACCAAACCAGAATTCAACCAAGGGTGCAAGAAGAAAAAATTGTCCAAAATTAAATGCTTCAATTGTCATGAATCAGGCACTATGCCATGTGTTAGGTCTCTGTAATTTATTGGCAAGATTGGGAGAGTCCAATCACAGAGTTAACATCATTTCAACCAACTTTGGGATTCTAGGATCTAGCCCTCCTGAATCCGGAGAGGGATCTCTCCAATATGTACAAAGATGGATATTGTCTTTGAAAGGCTTAAGGTAATGATATTAGGCTAGTTATGAAGGCCAAGGGTTTTGTTTTTTTTTGGATGGTTGAGCATGAAATGTTACTTGAGGGGAAAGTCCTAAGTGCAAAAAGTTTCAAAAGTGAGAAGTTGCAAGCAAATAGAACAGTTTTGGCAGATAGATAGATATAACGCTGGTTTTTAGTCCATTGGGCTATGGAGTCATATCTGGGCTTTAATTGAAAAACAACATCAAGTGTGATCCAAGGGGCAAGTCATCTATACCACAAGATTATTGAGATTTGAATGATGGAATGGAAACATTAAAATGTTGGAGGGGTGGAAACTGATAATAATTTCTCAGAGGATTTATAGTCAGTCCAAACAAGAAAAGCCTCTTAAGTAACTGTTTTAAAACCAACCAAGGACAGGGCTAACCATAGAATTCTTGGGCAAGTTCTTATTAAAGCAGCTTAATTGACAAACAATCCGGTAATCCACATAATTACCTTCAGAAAGTATGAAAACACATAAGAAAAACAGAGTGTAACTTAAGATCAGATAAAGTACTTTTAAACCTAGTCTGCTTTCAGTCAACACCAAGGGAAACTTTCAGAATCTGCCTTTGGAGAAAAGAATCTAGGAATCGGGGCAAACCATATCTTCTCTAGTCTAACTTTAATAGCAAATAATGGAAATAACATTCGAGAACAATGTTTGAGCAAACAGAAGGACGAGGGAACGCCAACATTCCTAACTGTTTAAAATGTATTGAATCATTCTTAAATAAACAAATCTGAAGAAAACATTAAGATAAATATTTCTCATCCAGAGAAGGTTACTGCTATACAGAAAATCCTAACCCTGTTTAAACTGTTCTTTACAGAGGGAAAATGAACAATATGGCATACATAGAAGGAAAACGATTAACAAAGAAAGAAGCACTTCACCAGTGATAAAGACCAGGATCCCAAGAAACGGCTTTTATATTGATGTCAAACCAGTTACAATCTTCAAGTCCAATGTTTCAGTTCAGCAATCATCTTCACTATTCAACCTAACTACTCTAGCGCAAACAGAGCTTCAAGGGCCAATGAACACTATGTACAAATAGAAGTCTCGAGCTCAAGTGTATTTCAAAGTTCTGCAACCAACAATTTCTCATCTTCTTCTGAGGTATTTATAGAAGAATGAGGAGGTGATCTGAGAAAATATCTCTCAGGATAATTAATATAGGTTCAAGACTTCTCGGCCTTTCGAGGGGCTCGAGAGAGAAATTTATAGGTGGATCACTGTATTAACTTTTTACAATAAATATCAAAGCTCGGTGGGAGCTTTATTTTGACTTTGAGGCTCTGTGTAATGTGGGGAGTAACTCTGCAGATATTTCTGCATTGATTACCTTGCAGAAGTAACTCCCTGGCTTCTTTGAGGCGAAATCTGATCTTCTTCAATAACTTCGCCCTTTGTTTGAAAGGTTTGAGGCAACAGGTGGCTCGGTGGTAGCTGAGGAATAAATTTGCCTCAGATGTGGCGGTGGAGGCTTTCTGTCTGATAAAACACTTTAGGTTTTCTTTTAAACTGTGTTTTAGATTGGGGATTAGGCTTTTGATAACTGTCTTAGCCGTAATCCCCATAAAAACTGTCTTCAATCTTCATCTGTTGTGTTCTGTCTTCACACTTATACTCTTTAACTGTGTTTGAATTAAAACAGTGTCTTGTCGATGTGCAGACCCGCATTGGGATTTACGGCATCAATACTCATAGAGTACTGACGAAACATGGAATAGAGCCCCGTGGATGGCTTCTCTGTAATGAAACGAGGGCATGAGAATCGTCATTCCCAGTCCTTGGCATTTCTTCGTTATACAATGGAAAACCATTTAGAACACCTGCATCAAACACAAAAAAATTAAGAAATCCTACGAAAAATAGGTTTAAACTGCTTCAGATGGTGGGGGAGGAGCGTAGCCGTCGGATAAAAATATCTAACGGTGGAGATCGGCGCAAAACAGAAAAATGAGAGCGGGAAGAAGAAATAAGGCGGGGTGGTTTTTGACCGTCCGATCTGGACACGTGGACAGTCCAGATCTAATCGGAGGATCTCAATCGGGGGTGGTAGGCAAGTGCATGCGATGTAAATTTCCAATGCGATTAAGCGCTGGCTGTTGATCTGCAGATCAGATCGACGACGGAAGGTGAATCGGAGGGTTTTCGAAACGGGGCAAGACTTGTGATTGGAGGGAATAAGGACCGTTGGATCTTCGGGAGGATGGACGGCTGCGATGGAATCGGCGGATCGCAATCGGGAGTGCAATAAAAACGCAAGCAATTTGAAACTTGCGATTAGAAACTTGCGATTGAGCGCAGGCCGTCCAATCTGAGGACCAAATCAACGGCGGGGAATGAATCGGAGGGATCGCAATCGGAGGTCACAGAGATGGGCATGCGATTGCGCAACAGGGAAAAGTTGCGATGCGATTGTGCGCAGACCGTTGGATCGAAGGACTAGATCAATGGTCAGGATTGCTTCGACCTACGCACCGACGGAAAAACCTTTAAACATATGAAAACCAAAGTTTTGCAAAAAAAACAAGTTATAATGGATCAGGTGGAAAATATATAAGTTAAAGGGAAAAGGCGCCCGATTGCGGGGCCGGTGGTTTTCACGGAATGTAATATGCCCGGGAGTATAAAGACAAGGGCCAATCGCAATCGGGCCATTGAGCCTGGTCTTTCCGATCAACCCATTTGTGTTGTTTCCAATTGCGATTAGCGCTGAAAAGCTTTGGCGTTTGGTTTTAACGTATGGGCATGTGGGGGGAAGTGGTTTAGGACTTAGCCCAAAGGGGCTTAGATCCATAGCAATAAAAATTTTGTTTTTTATGAGAAATTTCAAGGATTTTAATGGATTTGGGGGTTCCGAAATAGTTAAAAAGTGAGTTTTTAACTATGAAAGGGGAATTTTTCATAAATGGAAAGAAGAGGACTTATGAAAACAAGGTAGTTTTGATGAATAAAAAGGGGAGCAGATGAAAGGTTTTGAGAAGAGGAGAAATGACAGTCTTTCAGCAGTCTTTCATTTGGAATCAGCAGAATTTTCTGAGTATAAAAATGGGACAGCAAATGAGGATTTGGGACAGAGGCATGAGGCCTTAAAGAGACTTCAAGAGCCAACAATTTTTAGTGATAAAATTTGTTTCTTGGAGGCTCAAAAAAAATCTTAGCCACCTTTTGGTATAACAAAATATTATAGGTGGCTAACACCATGAAGTGTCCATACAAAACATCGAGCAAGAAGAACTCATGAGGAGCAGCAAGTGAAGCCTTGGCTTCATAGTTCGATATTGACTTCACCCTTATCGCATGTGTTGGGCCAAAATTAAGGTATGTTTTCACACTATGTTTACTTCGAATTATCATACATTTTTAGAATTTCTCTCGTATTAATAGTAAAGGAAAGGAGGGTTAGTCCAAAATCAGGACAAATAGACTAACAGTAAGAAGCATGTTCAAAACAACAAGGATTTGACTTATTTTTTCTCTATTCGTAGGAAAATGAGGCAGCTGAATCGACGTAGACCAAAAGACAGCTAACAAACAGAGAACATGAATCCACAGTAACCCCCAGGGATGAGTGGAAGGCAGAAAGACAGATCCACATCTGAAGAACCCAAATGACATCCACGCTCAGCGGGCTGTCATTTGGGAAAAACCATTCTACTACGCGAAATTGCCTTTAAAAATGCCAAGGATGGATGAAAGAGAGGAGGCGAAATAAGAATTATTTTTCTGTAATAGGTGTCTCAAGACATAATTGTCCAGTTGCATTCATGTCTTGACTCTTTTAATAAAGAATTTTGGTATTTTGAATAATCATTTCCTGAGTTTTCCATCGTGTTGGACTTCTGGTCGTTTGGGCCCAGCCCTGGTAGTTTCCGTGCTCACCTCTATACTGTACGTTAATTACGGAATTTATGTTCAGTTATCTAATGCATTCTATGAGATATATTTCTACTTGTTAAAATTCTATGCTTGTGATGTTGTACTTTCCTCTACCACTCAGAAAGTTTATTGCTCATGTTTCTAGTTTACGGTAATAGTTTTATAACTATTGGACATTTTCATCGTTTTCTCAATTCCTTTATACCTATCTTTGCAAGCACACAACAAATGATTAATAGCATATATCACAAGGAAATTAGATATTTCCAAGAATTCTCATCAGAGTTCTCATTATGCTTAATACTGAGAATGTAATTAGGTTAATTAGCAATAATTCCATTGCAAAATTAAAATAAGAAAGTGATGAATTCATTGATTTTGTATTCGGTAGAATGAAGATTAGTTCATTTAGGTGTGTTGTTCAATCATAGATTGTGTTCACTAGGATTGTTAGGCAAGGGATAGTTATTGAAAATAATTTACAAATTCCATTCTACAGGATGATTAGTTTTCAAGGGACATCATTGATCTTCTTCATAGTCATATAGAGTATCTATTTCTGATGTCACTCGCATATACTGTGCTCACACTCTTGAAATAAGAAGAATTACCCTGGGTTGAAAATTGAATGAGAAGATTAGAGGTTGCCTATAATAGTCACCTTAAAGAATCAATATGTTGGCGTCGTTTCCGGGGAGAGTGTTGAAGAGCAACATCCTTCATTCCTTGTTCTCCTTTGCTGTGAAGCACTGGGTATTAAAAAAATGAGGTAAGAAACTGCGTACTTGTAAGAAAAATGCTTGCCCCCTAACCCACTTCTCAGAAATTGATCAAAGGTTAGTAGAATAGGTGCTCTTGTTTTATGACTAGGAAGAAAAGGATAGATACAAATCAAAATCATTTGCAAAATTCTACGAAACCCAAAGGACCGGTAATCCTTGGTAGAACAACATATATAGATGAAATCATTAAGAGGGCTGAATCCCAGGCATCTGTAGGACCCATAATCATTTCTGCTCAAAGTCCTACTACTCTCCCTTAGGTAGCAGCCTCACCATCTACACCCCACGCTGAGATTCACAGTGAAACTGAAGGGTCTGAACAAATCCTCCAGACTACTGAACACATAGGTACTTACCCTTCAAGATAGGGAGGTTCTTGCAATTTACAAGAAGGAGAAGGAGAAACTAGTGGGGCAATACAAGTAGAAGCTCTAGAGACGAAATCTAGATGCTTGGTATTCCAGATCAAGGGAGTGTTGTAAAGCCTCCTCCCCTCTCTCCACCCAATCCCGCTAAGATCACTCCTTCTGAACAATAAATCCCCAAATAATACTGGCATATCTTTGATCAAATGGAAAATAATCAAAACCATAATCAAAGGCAGATGTCGACATTGGAATATCCCATTTTTTACCATGCTGCTAACGCCCCTATGAAAGCCATTCCCCTGCAAAACATCCCCACCTTCGATGGGTTGACCTCGGAAGATCCTGATGCATTTTTATTTGTGTTCGACGTCTTATGTAGGGGATATGACTATACCACTGATCCTCAGAAAATGAAATTATTCCCCTCTACTTTGAAGGGGGCGGCATTACGCTAGTTCATGGGACTTGGTGGGGGAACCATCAATAACTGGGACCAAATGAAGAACATTTTTCTAACAAAATATCAAGATTATTGCCGAAATCGAAAATTAAAATATTAAATATTAAATATGTCTGCAAAAGACAATGAGACATTAGAAGAGTATGTTGAAATATTTCAGTATAATCTGCAAAGGTCCCCATATACTGTATTATCTAAAGACATCCTGAAAGCAACAATAATTAAGGGAATGAAAGAAGAATGGGTTGAAACACTCAATATAATGGGAAGAGGGGACATCTATCAAGAACAATATGATGAAATTATTTCACTCTGTATCAGGTGCTCTCGGGGCAGTACGCGAAATAAGCCACTTGGGTGAGACTCGACAAAGAAAGATCTCAAGCAGTCTAGTGGCAACATAACCAGAGTATAGTTTGGTAATCTTTTGGAAGACTTCAAAACTGACATTCTAGGTACTTTGACAACACAGCTTGATGTCCTACAATCCAAGCTATAGCGGAACAGAGCTTGGCCGCCTTCTCCCCACGCTGTCAGAAGAAGCACAGCCAAAGGGAATGCCCCTTAGACACGATTCAGACTTGTGCTATTTGCACTAAGGATCATGCCACGAATCACTGCCCTTCACTCCCAGGACTCAAAGCAGTTTACAAAGAAGCAAAAGAAGAAACAGAACTAGTCTACTTACTGAACTAGCATCGGAAATGGCAGACACGACCAGGTATGCCTCAAGACCTGCCTTCGTTCTTTCCTTCTCCACAATTTAACCAAAATAACCACTCAGCAAGTTGGAAAAATCAACTGCCTTTCTCCACTTGGCCGTCTCAGTCGTTTCCTATACCACCTTGACCAACGCAACCCTCTACAAGGAATAATTGGCCAAGTTTTCCCTGTTCTCATCCATACTGGAAAAACAACCCATATCAAACTCAGTGGCCAGCATCCCCTTATCAAACCACAAATTGTCCTCAAAATTGGCAACGACCTGTAGGAATGATCCACCCACCAATGGGGACAGGAATTCAAAATCAACCTACACTACCAGCTCTGTACCCTGTCTAGCACAACCCTCAACCTATCATCCGTCCTCAGTTACCAGCCCAACCCAATCCTAACCCCAACAACAGGTCAGTTCAACTAATCCAGATTATAGAAAATCCCAACCCTGAAACTGAACAAAAGCAATGTAATGAGCTAAGGCTAAGATCAGGACGTATTATCTCGCCAACTCAAGGGATGATCCCACCATAATTGGAATTTGGGACTCCAACAGAGCCCAGATAAACAAATGTAACTGAAGTAGAGATGGAGAAAGAAAAGGAAACGGTTGACCAAGAGAAGCCTGAAAATCTTAGGATTTTTTCAGCTCCTTTCCCTAAAAGGTTAACGCTGCCTAGACCAATGATCTCCCCAGAATTTGATATCTTGGGAGAATTGAGAAACCTTTGCATCAAAATTCCTCTTCTACAGGCCATACAAGACATCCCCATCTATGCCAAGACAATTAAAGAACTGTGTGGAAGGAAGCAAGAAAAAAGAGCAAATATTGCTCCCACCGTTCATGTGGTAGGAACGCTTTTGTGACTTTCCCCATTAAATACGATGACCCAGGGAATCCCATGGTAACTGTGAAAATATTCAGCCACTCCTTTCCAAACACATTGGTCGATTTAGGGGCGGTCATTAACATCTTAACAACAGGGACTTGCGAAAATATAGACATATTAGCGTTAGAACCCACAGCTACGCTGTTGGAACTCACCGACAAGTCTGCCATCAGGCTAGAAGGAATATTGCAGTACATCTTGATTTCTATAGACTTATGGGAGTATCCGGATGATTTCCTAGTTATTAACCCAAAAAATTGAATGGACGGACACCCATTGATTCTTAGACGACGTTGGTTAGCAACGGTTGATGCTTACACAGGCTGCCGGATAGGCAACATGAGCATTGCTAGGTGAGATTCCATAAAGAACATTATCATTTACCCACTTGCCAAGCCAAGTCTACCCACGGTACACATTCACAAGCATCTGCATACATATTGGGAGAAAAATATCTGTCCACCTCTGACATTAATCGAAGCTCTTGAATTTAAAGATCAAACTAAAGATGGTGTAATCAATAACTTTATGAATCAGCCACCTACATCTGAAAACTTGAAATGCCAAATGCTGAAAACAGTTCTTGAAGAGGAAACACAAGAAGACCTCTTGATAAACCTTGATGATCAACATATACCTATGACCGTTGTACACAACAGCATACTCATTGAGATTGAGCTAGGGATAATTTTCAATATTAATGGCAATTTGGATAATGACCAAAGGCAGAAGCTCATAAAGTTGTTACAGAAGTATCAGGGAGCATTTTCTTGGGACTACCTAGAAATGAAGGGCATAGACCCCTAGCTATGCACCCATCACATCTATACCGACAACGAGGCTCTACCTATTCGACAACCCCAGCGTTATTAAACCCTCATCTAAAAGACGTGGTAAAAGAGGAACTGCAAAAACTACTGGACGTAAATTTCATTTATCCTATTTCAGACAGCAAGTGGGTCTCCCCTCTGGTAGTCATCCCTAAAAAGAATGGGAAATGGAGGATCTGTGTGGATTATCGAGAACTGAATAAGGCGACACAGAAGGACCACTTCCCCCTCCCTTTTATTGATTAGGTCATGGATACATTGGCAGGGAAGCATTTATTTTCTTTTCTTGACGGTTTCAACAGTTACAATCAAATCCAAATAGCCCCCGAAGACCAGGATAAAACAACCTTTACCTTCCCATGGGGTACATTTTCCTATAGGGTGCTACCATTCGGACTATGCAATGCCCCAGCAAAATTTCAAAGAGCCATACTTGGTATTTTTGCTGACTTAATAAATGAGGGGCTTGAAATTTACATGGATGACTTCACCCCATATGGTGATGATTTTGATCAAGCATCAGAAACACTAGAAAAAGTATTGGAACAATTTATTGCCACCAGGTTATGCTTAAGCAATGAAAAATTCCACATGATGATGACCAAAGAAGTAATCCTAGGGCACTATATCTCTGCAGCAGAAATACAGGTAGACTCGGCAAAGATAGAGGTAATCCTTTTATTAGCCACTCCTTGCACAAAGACAGAGGTGTATATTTTTCTGGGGTATGTAGGGTATTATTGTAGGTTTATAAATAATTTCTCAAAAATTTCTACACCTTTGTATACTCTAACTAGAAATGTCGAATTCCATTGGTCTGATAAATGTGACACTGCTTTTGCATATTTAAAGAGACTGGTCTTGACAGCACCAATCTTACGTGGTCCTAACTTTGAGCTACCTTTTCACATTTCTTCAAATGCATCCAATATAGCGATAGGGGAAGTTCTTGGTCAAGAAGAAGACAAAAAGCCCTATGCTATTTATTATATCAGAAAAAATCTTACTCCCGCTGAATTAAATTACAAAGTGATAGAAAAATAGTTCCTGGAAGTCATTTATGCTATTAATAAGTTTAGACATTATATAACGGGCTATCAAGTACTCTTGTATACCGATCACTCTGCCATTAAATATTTAGCCAATAAACAAATCACAAATGGGAGAATAACTCGTTGGTTGTTTCTTTTGTAGGAATTTGACATCACCATCAAAGAATGCCCAGGAAAAGAAAACGTGGTCGTAGACTTCCTATCCAGAGTTCCAAAAATAGATGACACACTAGCAGTCGATGATTAGTTTCTTGATGAACATCTGTTTGTCATAACAGTAAAAACACCATGGTACGCAGACGTAGAAAATTACTTGGCCGTAGGGAAACTGCCTAGGCATTTAACATCAAGGGAACATAAGATGATTGTACAACGCAGTACCAGGTTCTCCTGGATCGACGGATACCTCTTCCACATAGGGGCTGACATGCATATACGTGGATGCATCCAGGAAGACAAGATCTATGATATCCTATGGGCCTGTCATGATGAACCATGTGGCGACCATTTCGCAGATCACAGAACGGGACACAAAGTATCACAATTGGGTTATTATTGGCCCACGATCTTCAAAGATGCGAAAAAATATGTACAAGTTTGTGATAGTTGCCAAAGAATGGGTCGCCCAGGCCAAGCAGATGAAATTCCACTGCAACCACAATTGGTAATAGAATCGTTCGAACGGTGGGCACTAGACTTCGTTGGGTCGTTCAACCCACCATCGAATCAGAAAACCTACATATTGGTTGCCACGGACTACATAATAAAATGGGTGGAAATAGTAGCCTTATCAAGATCCATGGAGGAATCTGTGATTAACTTTCTATTCGAGCTATTTGTGCGATATGGTCTACCGCGGGAAGTGATAACCGATGGAGGGGCACAGTTCATAGGTAATAAAATCACAACCACTCTACAGAATCATCACATCACCCATATAGTCACGTCTCCTTACCACCTACAGGCGAATGGACAGGTCGAAAGCACCAAAAAAGTCCTTGAAGCAATCCTTAATAAAACAATATCATCACATCGTTAAGATTGGGCCACTAGAATTCTAGAGGCCCTGTGGGCTTATCGCACAACATGGCGAAACACCACTGGATATTCTCCGTATCATTTAGTATTTGGAAGAGAGCTAATTTTTCCCATTGAATTCGAAGTCAAAACTCTAAGGACAACCCAGGAAGTAGGATTGGACTTGATGGAGGCCCAGATTAAAAGACTCCAGCAAATAAAGGAATTGGATGAAACATGGCTACTGGCTCTACAACACACAACGATCATACAAAATCATCGAGCTAAGTGGCATGACAACTTCATAAAAAAGAAGGAATTCCAGAAAGGAGATTGGGCACTTCTCTATGACTCCAGATTCCAAGATTTTCTAGGAAAATTACAGACAAGGTGGCTTGGTCCATATGAAATCCAAGAAGTGCATAACAATGGTACCCTCATCTTGACCACCATAGATGGGTCTGGTTCTACATTTCAAGTCAATGGGCACAGAGTATGCCTCTATCGCAAACCTCTCACAAAGGAGTCTTTCTGCCAGCAGGTATGAAACGATCCCACCATCCAAGTTGTGGCAGAAGGGGGTGATAACCCCACAACCTCAAGTACATGAGAGTTTGCTACCGTCATTTGTAAATAATGTATATAATTTCCTTACCATTCCTAGTTCTTATTTTTTTGTACATTCCTCATACTCGCAATTGTATCCTTTTTTCTCATCCTCTTTCATTTTTATTTTTCCTTGTTGTTCAAATGCTTTGAACGGCTACTGTTCAATCCAATTGAACAGTTGTTGCTCAATCAGATTGAACAGTCGTGTTTTTTTGTTTTTATTTATTTTTCCTTGCTGTTCAAATTCTTTGAACGGTTGCAGTTCAATCCAATTGAACGGATGTTGTTCAATCAGATTGAACAGTCGTGCTTTTGTGTTTTTATTTATTTTTCCTTGTTGTTCAAATGCTTTGAACGACTGTTGTTCAATCCAATTGAACAGCTGTTGTTCAATCGAATTGAACAGCCGTGTTTTTTTGTTTTTATTTTCCTTGCTGTTCAAATTCTTTGAATGGTTTCTGTTTAATCCAATTGAACAACTGTTGTTCAATCGGATTGAACAGCCGTGTTGTTGTGTTTTTATTTTCCCTATTGTTCAAATTCTTTGAACGACTGCTGTTCAATCCAATTGAAAAGCTGTTGTTCAATTAGATTGAACAGTCGTGTTTTTGTGTTTTTATTTTCCTTGCTGTTCAAATTATTTGAACGGCTGCTGGTCAATCCAATTGAACAACTGTTGTTCAATCAAATTGAAAAATCATTTTTTTCCATTCATTTTTATCTTTCTTGTTGTTCAAATTGTTTGAACGACTATTGTTCAATCCAATTGAACAGCTGATGTTCAATCATATTGAACAACCGAGTTTTTGTGTTTTATTTTTTCTTGTTGTTCAAACTCATTGAACAAATGTTGTTCAATCCCATTGAACAGCTTTTGTTCAATCGGATTGAACAACCTTGTTTTTGCATTTTATTCTTTCCTTTATCGATATCCTCCCCTCGATCCACACCCTAGCTATAAAAGGCATCTCTGAGTAGGAAGTAGCAGTTGAAGAGAAGAGGGAAGCAGTAAAATTACCAATATGATGATTCTTTGACACTATAATATTTAAACTGGAAGTTGACATTGTACATATATGAAATGAAAGGCTAAGTCATTCCCACTCAAATATGTTATCATACAATACATGATCTTATGATGGTATATCTTTTTGCACTTTTGAGTAGAATCTCCCTCCAATATGAAGAAATAGGAATAAGGGGTATTAATTGTATTGGAATTCTTTTTACTTCTCTCACAATCCCTAACTCTTAAGGATTTAATGAGCCTCCCTTTATGTATAAAGAATAACTATTATGTTTACATGAAAATTTTTAAGAGAGGATAGGGGGTCTCATCACGAGCCAGCCTACCATGATCATAAGGGTTTAACAAGTGACATGCCCATAATGACCATCACACCAGGGTAATGACCTTCTCATCTGCTTGAAGGACAGGAGGTCTCATCATGAGCTAGCCTGATCACTTTGTTACAATCCTAGTGAATGGCACTGTGATTATCTAGCCATCATACCATCATAGTGACCTTCTCATAAATCAAAATGCTTATGTTTCAAAAAAAAAAATAACTATACTCATATGCAAATTTTTAAGATAGGATAGGGGGTCTCATCATGAGCCAGCCTACCATGTTCATAAGAGTTTAGAAAGTGAGATGCCCACAATGGCCACCACACCAGGGTAATGACCTTCTCAACAGCTTGAAGGACATGAGGTCTCATCATGAGCCAGCCTGATCACTCTGCTACAAATCTGGCGAGTGGCACTGTGGCTATCTGCTATCATACCAGCATGGTGATCTCTCCATAAAATTGGTAGAATAATTACTTTTATATAAGGATCCTGGCTCATTTTTTCGGGTTAAAATAGCAACCCTATCAAGGCTATGAACGCCTGCTGGCAGCATTGGCTTAGCCTATGGTATGAGAGTATGTTTCAATGATAGCCAATTACCTTACCTCCAATTTTTCTTCCATTCTTAACATAAGAACACTACTCGAATTAGTGATAATTCTAATCTACCACATAAGTAACTATATGCGAGATATGCTTACATGTTTGAACTTCAGGATGATGGAACTAATCATTGCCTATCTCAGTATTCCTTCCGTCACACTTTATCATAAAATAAGGACATCCTATTATAATAATAACTATACTGCTTTCTCTCCATTCTCTGGTCACTTTTGCATGAGATACACTTATGACAACTTCCAAATCTGACCTTTACACTACATGCACTCATAATTACCCAATTACTCCTCTTTCCTTGAGCTCCAAAGCCACGACCTCTACTCTCATGTACAGGCTATGATTACTGAATCTTGACATTCCCCCCATATGCATTCATGATTTATCAAATCCCTTTTGTACTTGAAGACGTGGATGCCCTTACTTCGGCTGAGGGGATGTAATTATTCATAAATAAGAAAGCATGCAAATTTCCTACACAAACTTTGTTGGATACACTAATAAGATCAAAGGAGCATCACAATTAAGGTATGAAGCTACCTACAGAAGGTTGCAATTTCCCTACTCTTGCATACAGTGTTCATTCTAAAAAACAAAGCTGAAAGATAACACAATTAGAAGGAGAAATTAGCTCAAGGAAACACATCAGCCATGGGAGGAAACTCTCTCTGGATTGAACCTTTGAACTTTCCAATTTCAGATGTAGCTAGCACTATCCTCCAGCAAGTTGGTTGGCTACCATATTTACACAGATTATAAGGATTTGATACAGAGGTAGCAATTGAGTTCCTTAAAAACCTACAGGAGGGACAGACCAGGCTCAGGGGAAGAGTTATACCGGTCATAGAAGAAATTATTGCTAAAGTCTCAGGAATACCAGCGGAACGAGAGAGATGGACAAAGAAACACCTTCTCTTACGAGAGGTAATCACAACATATCAAGATCTGGAAGAGCCATTGGAGCGAAAAGGAAAAGGGATTAACCCTACTTCTCTACATCAATCGTGGCAGGAACAAATGACATTCATCCAGAGATTCATTACATGCGATGGACGCCAAGACATGGTAAAACCCCATCAACTTAAACTATTAGCTGTGCTTAAACAAAATATTTCAGTTAACCTGCCTGCTTTCTTAAATTCTATAGTGCATGACACTGTTGTTCGAATAAGAAAAGCTAAAAACCCTCAAGCAGTTGTTAGTCACCACGAGCTAATAAAACTAATCACCATACATGATTTGTACAAGCAGCAGATAACCTGGGACAACTTTGTTAACCCTGCCGCACAGGTACTTGAGGAAAACCCTAGTGGGACTGAAATTGAGCTCCCTAGGATGAACATACCTAGAAGTAAAAGGACCCGTGCCTCAACTTCAAAACCAAGCAGGAAAAAGCGGTCCAAAACACTTCAAGAAACCTCGGACTTCATAGAGGAGGCAGGGCCATCCCGCTCACTACCGTTAAGCCCTCAAAATATACCCTTACAAGATTATGAGGAAGAGATGGCTCGAGTCTTGGAGCAAATGAGGGCATCCCATGAAACTAAAAGCTTATCTGAGCAAGATGGAGAACAAGAAGAGCCATTGGACTAGTCTGCCACTGCCAGCAGCTCTAGCCACACTGGGGTATTACCCTATCAAGAGGAACCACAGGCTTTTAGGGCCCTGTCCCCTCTCAAGAATGATGGAGTGAATGAGGGGGGGCATGCAGAAGAGGAGGCCGAATCTAAAAATCAGTCAGGAGACACCATTCCCTTGGAAAAAAACACAAGCATGGAAACAGTTCCCCTGACATGAGGGAAATATTGTCTCACCCAGCCAGGACCCTCATACAGAAGTAAACTCCGAAGTACAGGTAGAAGACACCACCACAAGAGAACCTGAAATTGACACCGCCATCCCTGAAAAAGAGGTTGTTGCTCCTCCACCCCCTACTGAACCCAGACCAGAAGAAAATTTAGCTAAAAAGAAGTTCAAGAAATTAAGCAGAATCTGCAAAAGGTTAAGGAAATTGGTAAAGCAATTGAAAGAGGTAAACAAGGAACAGAAGCCTAAGAAAGAATTGACCACAGCAGAAACCCAAACAGAATTGGTCACCAATTTGTTAGATATTGTTGAGGCTAGAATGCATACTAACCTAGCAGATACTGCTGAGGTTGAAATTCAAACTGACCTAGCAGATGCTGCTGAGGCTGGAATGGAGACTGACCTAGCATATATTGCTGAGGCTGAGATGTAGACTGACTTGGCAAGCACCATTGAGATCAAGGTAAAAATAGACATGGTGGACACTTGCGAGGCCTCTATCCAAACTAGGTAAGAATTTGCCGACGAAAAGGGAACCCAAATGGAGGAAACCCATGCCTATGCTCCTCTAGTTGAAACAGATGTCAATAAAAAATGGTATAAGAATTAATTCGAACACAACATGAGTTGGCACAGTGCAAAAAGGAAGTAGTACCTGTGCAAGAGTATCAGGCAACGCTAAAGAAATTCATGAACCTTTCTACCACAGAAGATGAAACATTTTCCCAGCTTAGAGAAGAGAACGAAAAGGTAAAAAAGGCATAGGACCAGGTGGATCAAGCCAAGAAACAAATCTCTATGATTTGTTCTCTGTATTATGATGCAATAACATGCAGGGCACCAACCACCAACTATGCCCTATTCCTAGTGGAACGATATTTACTGCTGAAAATCAAGGTCATCAGGGCAGGGGAGCCCACAAATTTCAAAACCATAGAGGAATTTTTCCACTACTACAATGATCAAGATGAATAGGTCCAACACCTTTTATGTGAACTTTACATGCACAACTTTTTTCTAGAAGAGGATAAGCACAACAATCCTAGTCTCGTTATAGGAGATGTTCAGTTCCAAGCCTTCCTCTCATTTGCTAAGAACCAGATTAGGTGGGCCAAAGCCTATAACATTTTCCAAAATAGAGAGCATGGCCTAGACCTATGGGTTATAGGAGAGCCTACTAAACCCCTCCAGATGTTCATCCAACACAAGAATTTCATGCAAAGAAAGGGTGTAAGGACTAAGATGGGACCCATCCATAAAGACATTATAGAGCATGGGAGGGAATATTTCGAATACATTCAGGAAGCAGCCCTGGCAGCAACCAAACAAAGATGGATGGCCTCCACAAACAAATGAAGAACAGGGACGTCTGGCTACATAGAAACTTCTAAAGTAGCCATCTCCCGCATTCCTTTCATAGTAACCTCGTCTTCAATACGGGTCCTGTATTAGGTTGGGGTGCGTGCATAGATGCCTTCTACATAGTACCCCGAGGATTATGATCATGACTACAAACTACCAAAAGGGCACACAAACGTTTCCTTTGCAAGAATTAGACAAGAAATTGTGGATTTCCCGCAGCATATAAGGAAGAATTCTAACCTCGCTTATTCCTCGACTTAGTTGCATCTCAGTCTCATTTGTCCGCATTAAGACCTCGCAAATAGGTAAGAAGGGGGTATTCAGTTTTAATTAAGGTATGATTTCACCCTACTTTTACTCGAATTATCATACACTTGTGATTTCTTCGTCTAAACAAGAAAGGAAAGAAGGGTTAATTAAAAATCGTGATAAAGTGACTAATGGTAAGAAGCATGTTTAAACAAATTAGATTGACTTATTTCATATTTATTTCTGGCAATGAGGCAAATCGAATCGATGAAGAACAAAAGATAGTTGTCGATTATAAAATAACCACAAAAAGAACTTCGTGGGATGAGTGGATGGTGGAAAGAGAGGTCCACGTACGAAGAACTAAAACGTACAACAACGCCCAAAGCAAGTTGTCATTTGGAAAAGACCATTCCACTGAGCTAAATTGAATTTAAAAAGGCCAAGGATGGATGAGAGAAAGGAAAAGCAACAAGAATTATTTTTCCTTGCATTAGGCGCATTTGTGATTGTGCACCGTCCGTTGTATTCATGTCTTAACTCTTTAATAAATAATTTAGTATTTTAATAATCATTTCCCGATTTTTCAATTCTCATGGACTTCTCATGGTTTGGGCCTGTGCCCCTAGGAGTTTTTTCACTACCCATGTACCGTACGTTAATTACGTAACTGCGGTTCTCGCTTATCTAATGCGTTCGTGAGACATCTTTTCACCATGGAATTTTACGCCTATGACGTCAAGTTTTCTCACCATTATGTGCGCTTTATTGCTCATGTTTTTTGGTTTACGTAATAGTTGTAAACTTTGATATTTTCATTTTTTCTAAATTCCTTTATATCTCTTTATATGCTTTAGCATGATTGCTCAATGCTTTATCACCAAGAATTAGATATTTCCATCGGTACTATAAGGTTTCTTGTTGTGCTTGTTTAAGAATGTTAATTAATTAAGTTCGCAAGAGAATTCCATTGCAAAATAAAAACAAGCCATTTTTGTTCAATTTTTGAGTTTTTATTCCATCTGGGCAGATTCACCGTTGAATTTTCATGAGTGTTGTTCAATCACAGATCATTCTCTACTAGGTTTTACGCCTTATTAGGATAGTTAATGGTAATTTACAAATCCCATTCCCTTTGAGTTGATTGAACTTCTAGAATTAATTGATCTTCTCTAGTAATATTGAGTAGCTATTTTCGGTGTTTACCTACATACCGTTCTACACTGAAATAAGAAGACTTACCTTGCTGAAAATTAAATGATAAGTTTTCAGATAAGCCATAATAAATACCCTTAGAGAACCTATTGTTTTCAAAATAAACTTCCTACGAAAGTTCATATCGACTACCCAAATCATGAAACCTCCGTAAAGTATGATCAAGAATAATACGAATTTTAAATGGAATCCCCCAATAAAGAAGTATTCAATAATATTAAACATACTCATCAAAAGTAACGTACCTTGATAGCTGGATTGTGCAGTGCTTATCTTATATACTCGCTCTACTGTCTCTACCGTCCTCACTCAAAAAGATGCAAACAATGACGCAGCGCCCATATCGTTCATGAGAACAGATGGTAAGGCACCGAGCTGAATTATTCGAATATTGACAAGCAAGCCCATGTGGTGTATAAGGCGGTCAAAGTTTTTAGGCTACATATTTTTAAAAGAACCACATCATGTTGTTCGTAATTTACCCAAAGACACTCACTATCTATGAGGAGCTAGGTGAGAGATGAGACACAATCGGATGGCATGCCTTCTCAAGAGTATGACTTGGAATTCAAGCCCTCGCACACACCGTCAGAAGGAAAATATGCCGGATGGTCACATACAAACTGGTGAAGGCAATAAAGAGGTATGTTGGGATCACGAAACAGACATGTACCAATCCGAAACACACCTCAAAAAATCCCCCATCAGGTACGTTGATATTCTCGCAGAACATCTTGGCCGGTGTATCGTGAACCACCTCTGTCAGGCTCGAAATGAGCACAAGGCTAAATGCTACATCCCAGCCAGCCGGCGCAGTAAGTTGTTCCGCAAGCACCACAAACGGGTCTTGCTACGTCGCTAGAGCATAGTGAGGCCCAACCGGTTCAAGGAACTACATGATGGCCAAACCAAGGTACCTATTGGTGAGATGCCACAATCAATGCGATTATGTGGTGTCAAGCTATTGGCCCACTCTATTCAAGGATGCGCATGCCTACTTTGGGAGATGCTCTTCGTGTCAAAATTTTCCAACAGGGACCCCATCTCTCATTTCATGTATCATTATGAGGAAGAACCATTCCGTATAGTCAGAGATGTGATCAAAATTTTTCTGACTCCTCCAAACAACATCGATATATCCTACATGCAGTGGACTATTTCATAAGGTGGGTTGAAGCTATACCGTTACGCTCAAAGAAATGATAAGGAGGTAATAGCTTTCTCATCATTCATTACATCATGACTACGTTGGCGTTCCAACCTCCCTTGTTTTTTATAATGCTTCTTATTTTTCGTCGTTCGAAATTATATGAATTTTCTTTAGAAATGACACAGTGCTCAAACATTCGCCAACTATTACCCCCAAGGGAATGGGTTAGCCAAGTCAAACAATAAGAACCTTATCCGAATCATCAAAAATTCCTTGCTATCCCAACACCGTAACTGGCACAACGCCCTCCATAAAGCCCACCGGGCTAATTGGATCACACCCAAACCGTCCCCGGGAACTCCCCATTTTTCCTAGTCTACAGAAAGAAGCAATTCTTCCTCCCAACCTCTCCCGGCCCTTCGCCTGTCACAAGAAACACATGGAACCCCATTCCTTGCTTGCAAGCCTACGACAGACACTTTGTTGAAATTGGAGGAGGAAACGTTGAAAGCTTTCTGGGAAAATTCACCATCCACGATGGGAGCCAAGAAATGACGATGGTCTCCATTATCACAAAATCTGACCGATAGGTTGCTCATCAAGTGACTCTAAGTAACTTCTTCGAAACCAATCTTTTGGCTAAGGCTTAGCCTCCACAACCAAAGAGGGCTCTCTCAATAGGTTTAAGATTTTTGATTAATGAACAGAGATGGCTAACTCGGGGAATAAAAAGTGGATAAAAATGAGTAACTAGTTGAATCAAATATTAGAAAACACTCATTGGCCATGGATTCAAGATAGTCTTCACAAAAAATCATAACTGTCAAACATGGAAGTCAAGGCACTGTGAGTTCAGGTTTATGAGAAAATAAGATGATGTTGATAACATACTTATTTTGCATGTGAAGGAAGTTAGAGAATTGTCAAATGAATTCTATAGCACATACAAAATTAACACTGTATGGTGTAATGAAAAAGACATAGAAAACATACACTTAAACCCTTTAATCTTGGACAGTCAAACAAATTCGTATTAAGTTGAGAAGAAGAAAGGATACAAAAGAACATGATTTTGCTAATGAAAAATTCCAAACATGGTGAATTTAATCTCACAGTGCTTCATAGAGCATTTAAAATCTTTGTATTCCATGATCCTCATAATTAGGAGAATTCGAATTCCCACATACTTGACACCTATTTTAACCATAAACAAAGTTATTAATTACAAAATGACAAATTTTAATCATTTTGAAGAGGTCCAATTCTAATAGGACTAAAACTCCTAAATATGCTTCTAACAACCTTATATGGTCTTCAATTCATCCTTTGCCACCTGAAAACCCATGAATTCTAATTTTTATTTTTACCATTCATTTAAAGTCACCCCGCTCGCCGATGATAAAACTATCCTAGAAATTAGGGAACATGTTTCCCCGTTTTTAGGCTCAGGATCCTTTTAGTTTTTTGAGATGTTCCGACCACTTAACCGATGAATTCGAGGCTAATTTATTTTAGGAACATTATTGACATATTTCCTAAGTCATCCCTTCATGCCGCGCTTTCAGTAAAATCAACTTAACTTCTCAAACAAAGGAAACAGACCGTACCACGAAAGCAGTACGCTTTCGTAGCACTTTTTGTAGCACAAAGGTTTTCACCTTTATTAAACATATTTCAATATTTTTCTTTCATGATAGCCTTTTATCTTTCACTTGAAATACCCTAATAATTTTCAAAACCAAACTCACAAAAATTCCTTTAAAATTTGTTATGAGAAATGATGAAAAGACTACTTCAGCAAATTATTCTTGTTTTTCCCCCGAAAATTAGGTCTTGGGACAGAGCTCTTATTCTCTCAGCAGTCCATGATGTATCTTGAAAAATAAAGGAGTTTTTTATATTCAATTATGTCTTAACAAAACCTCTCGTGTTTTTGAAATACTTTCCTTCATTCCGCAATCGTCATAAAACATGTGTGAAACAAAAGAAAAACTCGTTTTTTGAAAAAATAGCTGAACGAAAGTTTTCAATCTCCCATTTCACATGAATTTGAAGAAATCGAGAGATTTGTTTAGAAATAGGTATATTAGGAAATAGAAAAATATCTTTATTTTTTTAAAAAATTTGTTTTCAAATGTCTAAAACCGCCTTGGAAATTTACTACTAAAACCGTAAACACCGTTTTTCTCTATGGTGAAAAGTCGTTTCAAATAGCTCAATATTGATCACGAAACTCGCTCGTGCAAGAAAATTTGTACCTTGAAGATGTTTAAACCTCATAACAAGTGATATTTATCAAAAAATACGTAACATGACCTCAAAACATGATCTTCATAAAAAAATTTCCTTCATCTTGACTGTGATTTGGCTTATGGATTTATCACTTTGTTTTGTCGCCTAACCACTATGGGTATGTTTCATTGTTTCTATTTCTCTTGATATTAATCGGATTTCTAAGTATTCAACCTGTCTCCTTAGCTTCATGTTGTTGGCCCTCAATTGAGTATTCATTACCTCACAACTTACTTCTTTATCGCTAGTATTACTAAGTGGGCACATTTGCCTCACCTCCGTTAATTATTTCCCCTTTTCGGTTTAGAAACCCTTTTCAACTTCCCGTGAGGGCTTTCATCCTCTTAAATTTTTTTTCTTCAACATCATGCTTTCTAGCTCTCTCCCTTAACTTGGAAACTTCATGATTAGCTGATTTCAACCTTTCCTCCATCTCTTCATAACCCGATTTTTTTTCTCGTTTGAGTGGAGAATACTTCCGGTTTTGGCCATTTCTCGGTATAGGTGAAGAAATATCTACAAATCATGAATGTTGATGCTTCCTCTATTTTCTTTCTTATCTTAACATTAAGCTCTTGCATCTTTTTTTTGTACGTCACACATGCTTCTCAGCCTTGAAGATAAATGCCGCAACTTCATCATTGACCCTGGGCTTAGATGACTTCATCTTTTCTATTTTCTTCTTTAAGAATTTAATGACGACCTCGCTTGATTAAGTAGGATCAGCCTCGCTTGAAAATATATGAAGGAATCTTTGGTATGAGATTACCAAGAGCTTAGTATTCGAAAAGGCATGAAATAGTGTTTTTTCATGAGAAATGAAGCTAAAAGATTCATTGAATTTGAACTCACCATCATGATGACCTCTACATTTTAAATGATGTATTTGAGTGATTGTACGTTTAGAATGACCCCTAGATGATTCCTAATGATGTAAAATTAATGAAATTTGAATTTTTGTTGATTTGACATGATCCGCGCTAATATGCACTTTGCATGCTTAATGTATTTTCATATGAAAATCACTACGAAAGTAGAAGTGCTTTCTTAGTGAAAAATGGGTGTTTTTTACACCTGGGCTCGCGCTACGAAAGTGTGGTTTTGTGAAGTGTTCCAAACATTTTTCAAGGTTTAAGATATGATTTCTAAACAGATATGGGACTTTAAACCATGAATAAGGTTGTCAAACTTATTTGACATGAAAATGAGACTCTTGAGACTCTTACCCTATCACCTACCCTTAAAGCATGACATGACCCAACACCTATGACTCCAAGTTCGTAATCTTTTTTTATGGTGATAATTAAAGGCTCCACTTCTGGGATAGTGTACCGTGGTACACTAAGAACTAGTAGCTCAATGTCAAGTATCCATTTTCTGACCAAAAACAAAGAATTCTGAACAAGGTTGCTTCAAAATTTTATGGCCCTCACCTCATGCCTGTTCGATGATCTCTCGCAAGAAGCACCAAACCGTACCTACTAAAAAATGCTCACCAACCTTGAGCTTATTTGCATACTCCTACCTATCCTAGCAGCCGCAATTTCCACTTTAGTCATAGCAACATGATATTTCCAATAAAGCCAATCATTTGTCTTTTCGATATTTCAGCTCTTGACCGCATTCACCAAAAACAACAAAAGATAGTGAGATGACCAATGTCATTGAAAAAAATATATCGTATCTTCATAATAAAAATGAAATCGAAACACCGGAAAATAAAGTTCTTCCATGTATTCACTAGGGTCCCGCAAAATATGATCGCCTTGATGACCATCATAACATTCGTATCTTCAAACAACCGATTCTCAACCACATAGGACTTTGATATGCTATCCTAATCGCTTTTCAAAATTATTCCCACAAACAATGCAATTTTCTCATTAATATGATCATTCCTTGATGTAAGTCACAGTAAAGTATGACATAAAAAATCAACCTTTCTCCTCAAATTTCGAGGGTTATAGTAGTAAAGCCATCTTCCAGATTTCCTTCTTTTTGTTTCTTTTTCAATGATTTTCATATTCTTGATGACTATAAAATCGTAAGTTCATCAGAATCTTATATCAAACTAGAGGATGTAAACATGGCTTACAAGAGACCCCTACTGATTTCCATGTTGCATTTTATAGGATGTTATCCTTTCTTTCTGGCACCAAATGTATCATATAAAGAGCCTCTAAAAATTTCCTCATCCATGAATTCATCATCATCATAAAAATCCTCCAAATATTGAATAAAAACCTGCTGCACCTTACAAAGCAATCTTTGACTTAAAGAATAAGGAGGGATGACACTTTATACATCTCATAGAATACATCATGGAAATTAGCAAGAGAATATAATGAATCATTTGGCAATATTTCACCAAGACCATGCTCTTCTAAAGGGCTATAAACATCTTCATGAGACAATCTTCAGGAACCGAACCTTAAGACCTGCAGCATGCATATGGAACCTAACCAAATGAAGAGCAAAAAAAGATTGTCTTTCTTTTCATCTTTAAATATTGGAAGATCATCTAACCATTCAACCTTTGGCATAGGATTTTGGAAAACCAGGATATGAGACTAATTCATAGGAATATCCGGCATTCATTCTTGCAATGGAACTCATCTTGAAACTTCATCAAGCTATTGATCTTCTTAGCAAGAGAGTCACCTTCCCAATTCTTTATTTGATGTGTGGAGTTGCCAAGGTAGATGCAACCTCAAAAATCCTTTTGAGCTCCCCGCTACCTTCGAAGTTCAACTTTGATTTTCAAGAATGGTCATAATCTTCTGTGCTCCTAGCACACCAAAATTTTATCACAAAATCAATTCGATAGGTCGCCTTTCATCAAGTAGACTCGAGTAACTCTTCAAACCAATATTTTGGTCGAGGCTTAGCCTCAACTAGAGACATTTCCTCAATAGGTTTAAGATTTTTTATTATTATAAGACAAGCAACTCTAGGAATAAAAAGGATAAAAATGTATAATCGGTTGAATCAAATATTAGCAAAACATCATTAAATGCCATGGAGTCAAGATAATCTTCAAAAAACATCATAATCTATCAAACATGGAAGTCAAGGCACTTGGAGTCTAGGTTTATGAGAAAAATAGTAACACAATGATAAAACATAGTCTATTTGCATGTGAAGGAAGTTAGAGCATTGTCAAATGAATTCTAAGTAACACATACAAACATTTACCCAAAGTAGGTAATTGAAAAAGCTATAGAAAATGATACACTTAAACTCCTTGTGAATCTTGAGAAGTCAAACAAATCTTTGTATTAAGTTGAGAAGAACACGTAACCATAGTAACACAACTTCAATGAAAATGCCAACCATGGTGAATTCGACCATGCTTCATAGAGAACTTAATATCTTGGATTCCATGATCCATCATTAGGAGAATTTGAATTCCCATACTTGACACCTATTCTAATCCATAAAATGTGCTATTAATTACAAAATGACAAATAACTGCCTTTTGAAAAGTCCTAATTCTAATAGGACTAAAAACCTAAATATGCTTCTAACAACCTTTATCTAGTCTTCACTTCATCCTTTGCCACCTGAAACCCCATGAATTCGAACTTTACATGTTGACCATTCACTTAAAGTCTACCTATTGCTTGATGATAAAACTGTCCTAGAAATTAAGGAACATGTTTCCGTTTCTAGGCTCAAGATCGTTTTAGTTTCTTTGAGATCTTCTTACCACTTCTAACTGATGAATTCAAGGCTAATTGATGTTAGGAACATGATTGACATATTTTTCCAAGTCATCCCTTCATGCCAAGCACTGTGAAAAATCCACTTTAAACTTCTCAAATAGTGAAAACAGATTCAAGGCCATTTAAAGTAGCACAAATAAAGACAATAGTTACACTTCTTTATTCAACATATTTCAATATTTATATTTCATGATAGACTTTTATCTTCACTTGAAATACTCCCACAATAATTTTCAAAACCAAAACTTTGCGAAAATTCCTTCAAAATTTGCTATGAGAAATGATGAAAAAAGACCGCTTCAGCAAATTATTCATGTTTCTTCCATGAAAATTAGGTTCGTACGTAGCCTTATCTTCAGTATCCATGACATTTTAAGAAACTGAAGGTGTTTTTTTATTATATTCTATCTTGAAGGCAAACTTTCCAAGTTTTTTTGAATATATTTCTTCCATCAGTCTTAACTGCCTTTGAAAAACATGTGTAAAACAAGAAAACTCGTTTTTTAAAATAGGCTTCAAGAAAGTTTCTGTCATCCCATTTTACACTTAATTGAATAAAATGATAGAGGTTTTAGAGTTTAGGACAGCAGAATAAAACCTCTTTCAGTTTTCTAAAAATTCATTTTCGCCTGTGAATCGCTTTGGAAATTTAGTACTAAAACCTTAAAACAATGTTTTTCTCTTTCATGGTGAAAGGATGTTTGGGCCAGTCAGAAAGGCACTACGAACCGGTTGTGCAAGAAAATTTGTTCAAATTTCTTCAAATTTCATACCTTGAAGATGTTTAAACCTTACAACAACTTATATTTATCAAAAAATATAGTAACATGACCTCAAAAACATGATCTTGATCAAAAATTTTCCTTCATCTTGATCAGACGGTCATGGATTTATCAGCTCTTTTTTTATCGCCAAAATCACTCTCGTTTTCACCGTTTTCAGATTTTCGTGAGATATTTTCAACCTATTTCTATGTCTTCAACCTCGTATCTCCTTAGCTTCCTCGTTGCTGGCCCTCAACCGAGTATTCATTACTCACAAATCAGCATCTTTTATTGCTAGTACAAATGGCGGAACATTGTGCCCCACTCAATTATTTTCGCCTAGGAAACCCTTTCAACTTCCCGTAGGGCTTTCATCCTCTTAAAATTTAGCTTCTTCAACACCGTTTTCAGCTTTCCTTAACTCCGGTACCATGATTAGTCGATTTCCAACCTTTCCTCCATCTCTTCATAACCCATTTTTCTTCGTTTGAGTAGAGAATACCGTTTTTGGCCATTTCTCGTACAGGGTGAATAAAATACCTACAAATTATTCATGAAATACAAGGATGCTTCTCTATTTTCCGTTCAACACTAAGCTCTTGCATCTTTTAATCGGCTCCCAAGCGACAAGCTTCCGAGCTCTGAAGAGAATGTCAACTTCACCATTGAACCTCAGTTTTGTATACCTGCATATTTTTTGTGTTTCAGTTTTTTAAGAATTTTAATGATTAGCCTCATCGATTAAGTAGGATTATCCTCGCTTGAAAATATATGAAGGAATCTTTGGTATGAGATTACCAGCTTAGTATTCGAAAAGGCATGCGTAGTGCTTTAAGATGATAAATGAAACAAAATACCAACCTTTCAAATTTGAACTCACCTATCATGATGACCTCTACATTCTGAAAATGATGGATTTGAATGATTGCATGCTTTAGAAATGACCTCATTACATCAGACATAAAATTTAAATAGAATTTGAAAGTTTTGTTGATTTTACATGATCCACTATGAATCTGCCTTTCAGACAAATGAATGTATTTTGTGAAAATACACTGTTCGTGCTACGAAAGTGTGGTTTCGTGGCTAATTCCAAAAAAAATTTCAAAAGGTTTGAGATCTGACCTCTAAACAAGATATGGAACTTTTAAACCATGGAATAAGGTTGTCAAACTTTATTTGGATATGAAAATGAGACCGTTGAGACTCTACCCTATCACCTACCCTTTAAAGCATGAAATGACCCAACACCTATCTAATAATATGGATTTAGAATAATGCAAATCTTCTAAGTTTATAATTTTTTTATGGTGATAACAGTGTTCGATAAAAAGTCCGCAATTTAAGCAAGGTTTGAAGTTGGCAACCTCGTCCTCAAATGGGACAAGGGTAACAAATATATAACATATCACCAAATCCCTGTTAATGAATGCTCTGTGATCAAAGGAAAGTTATTTCATTCTCAACAGCATTCAGACTCCAAACTCAGAAGGGAGTGATCAAGGTCCTCTTAGTAAATGGGCATGACCTCATACCATTTGACTCGACAAAATTTCCCCGAAGGCATCACCTTGCTTTGTACCATAGTTTCATTTCCTTTGCTTTATTGCTCTTGTTTTTGCTTATTTTGTGTTGTTTCAATAAACAACTTGCTTGTTGCCTAGAAATTCATTTCCAAGTACCTCAAGTTGAAGGATAGATGGTAGTTACTCAATTGGCAAAGTTGTACGAATCTCTCGCTTGTTAAGAATCAGCCCCTGAATATAAAATGGGCCTAAGCTTGTCCTGATAGACACCGGTGGGGGAAACACGATCAAGTCCCGTGACCAAGGTAAGTAGCCTCACTTAGTGCAATAGCTTGGGAAATGCTATAAAAAGGGGTGAAAGTTTTCAGTGAAACAAGTCACTGATAAGAAGGGGAAAAGGCCAATCTCAGACAACAAAGGATATTCGGGAAAACCCAAAGGCCCCCAAAGCGTACTAGAGCAACCTCTGAAAGTAACATGCTTCTGTAGATCCATTCACCCAGAAAGCAATTATTCAGTTGGGAGTGTTTTGACATGTTCATAAGTGCCTTGAGAACATTCAAAATAAGAGCTATTAGCACATGAAATAAAATAAAGGATCGAGAAAGGCTTCCTCGCACAGAGAGGTGATGCAATGACTTCCGCTACAGTATCGACTGTGTCACTGGAAGCAGCAATGTTCTGGTGACTCCTAGGCAGAGACTCCGCTAGGCCACGGTGACCACCGTAGTGGAGCAAAGCAAGGGGACCAGACAATCTATACCGAATCCTTGAAGCTCTCATGAGCTTACTTCCGAATCTTCTATCCGGTCTCCGGAAAATGATATCACGGTGAACAAGCATTCCACGTAGTGTAAACAAGTGAAGAAAACACACGAAGGCTAGAGATGAGAGCAGGGACCCATAGGGGTGAAAGGGAAAACTTCTGCTAAGCCGCTGCACTCTTCAATATGAAGCGCAAGAAGAGATTTCCTGGGTTCTTACCAAAGGAATCTCATCATTTGTTGTAGCCGCTACAACACCTTTCCAAAATTTAATACCCTTGGAAATTTCGCAGCCCCGACCGCTGGCGAGGCGGTTTGTGGGCCTCATCCATAAACCCCGAGGAAGTCCTTTTTAGAAAATTGTCTTTAAATATAAATTCATGGCTTGTTTTCTTTGAGCTAGTGGCAAGGTCGCAAAGTCGCAATCCCGAGCAAAAATTTCACATTTTGCGACCTAGTGACTCAGCTTAATTAGTGACTTGAGACCTTCAGCCACGAAGGTCGTGCGTCGGCATGGGTTCATACAACGCATTTTATGCATTACAAGGACGAGCGACCTTGTGACCTTCTAGGTCGTGAGTCGAAGGTCACATCTTGCTAAAATTAATAGTTGCGACCGCATGACCCAGCAACCTTGTGACCTCTAGGTCGTAGCCCAAGGTCGCATCCTCGCTTGACCTAATTCCCATCCGCGATTCAGCGACCGCATTAAACGCATCACATGCGACCGCTTTATAACAAAAGGGTCACACAGGTCACATTTTACCCACGCGACGAAGCAAATAAGACGTTTGACAAGCCAATCGGGAGCACATTTTTCCTGTATGTTGCCTAATCCTCCCGTTAAGCTCACTGTGGATGTTGCTCATCTCATGCCCTCGTTTATTAATTTCCCTTGCCCTATTCATTCACAAAATTTCAATCACCATATTCTCCAACTATGGTTTCCATCTCACCGTTAAACCCTTTTTCCTGCTCCTTCTAAACCTTTCCTTTTCATCAAACTGCCACTGTACACAAAATCCTCCTCTTGCTTCTCGAGATGGCCCTCAACTCTAGCTTTACCCATATCCCTTGGATTTTTCTTTCTCTCGCCTTGCTCCTCGGCGGTCGCAATCGCTTAGATTTCTCTCAGAAGCCCCAATGCAACCCTCGCGACCGCAAGCTTGTGACTTCTCGATATGGTCACCGAGACACAAATTCGCTAGGTCCCGCATCATTGAATGACCACAAAATTTCAATTTTGTGACTTGCGACTCGCGACCTAGTCGCAAAGTTGCCAAGTCGTAGAGTCGCGGTTTTAGATCCTTCATGTAGGTGCGACCCGTTGTGGCCCCGTGTTAGCGTGACGGTACCAAAAGATGAGACAACATCAAACCACTTTGGGCCCTAGGATCTAGCCCTCGCACCCGAAGAGGGATCTCTCCACAGAGCAAAGAATGATTTATCTTTAAAGCTCAAAAAGAAGATGTTAGGCTAGTTACAAAGCACAAAGGGGGTTTAAAGTGATTTAAGCATGTTGTCAAGTTGGTCATGAGATCATGGACTAAGAAAGCAATGGAAGGAAAGGAAAAGTGTATGGATGCTTCAAAGAAAGAGGATATAGGCCAAGACAAAGGCCATCCATTGGCCATGGAGTCATGAAAGGAAATTACTTGCATCCACTAGCCAAGGCTTTCAGAAGGGCAAGTCATCTACACTAAAGGATCTTTACAGATATGTGGGATGAAAATTAAGGAGGAAGGTGAAAGAAGGAAAGCAACCAATTTTCTCGTCTATAGATCAAAATGAGGTCATTTAACTCCGCACCGCTGACATACTCAAAGGAAACTCTCAAAGAGACAAAGGGGCAACATAGACTCCACTCGCAGGTCATTTAACTCCAAGTCTGCTTTAGCAACCTGAAGGGGAAAACAAGAGGTAAGATAAACAAAGGGATCTCGGTAGTTGCAACTCGGTCATGCAAGGATTCTAAAGGGATGGCCAACACTTATCCCCATTGCTCCCAAATCCTTCAGCCCAACCCCTGGCACATCTAAGAACGTCATCAACTAATTCATACATCAGCCAAAGAGGCAATAACATCTCACGTTACCGGTTAAATCAACCTAAAACAACTCGCATAAAGACATAGAGCAGAAACATAAAGGTAGGGAGAGCAGAAAGAGCAGGGCACCTATTTCAAGGGTGAACTTATACCACTATTCCGATGCCTACCACTTCCACATGAAACAAAGAGGAATGTAATAAACAAGAAAGAAAACATCACCCATAGCATCAAAGATCCCCAGAAATGTTTACTTTAATTGATGCAAACCAAATATGTACAACAAGCTCACAATGGGTCACATAGCCTCTCGCCCCTTCTCCTCCTAGCCTATTGCATACAACTACTCTGCTACTCTCTCCCAAGACTATTCTAATAACAACAACTTAATAGCGTAATGCTCAAAGCAAGGCAACAACAACCTTTTAATTATGTTCTCGCAATTTTATAGGAGAAAAAAAAAAAAAAGTTATGAAGATGGTAGGGAAAGAAGAATTAAATGAAGAATTATCGTTCGTAAGAGGAGGAAGACCGCAACCCATACCGCTTTTAGGTCACAGCATTTATATCCTGGTGTTCGTCTCAGCATTAATGCTATTTTCTTTCTCGTTGACTGACAAAGTCAGGAAATAATGATAAGAAGGGCTCATTCATACCATGCAACAAATGCTTTCCATGTAGACCGTCGAAAGGCGTAGATCTTCACTTGGACGCAATGTAGATCGAATATTGATGTACTTCGTGTCCTTTCACATGGAAGAACGCCCGCCGACACGAAACCCCGATAATATAATCTCTCTCTCCGTGCATTGATCGTCCAAGAGATCTGTACGAGGTTCAAATTCATACCCTTGCCTTCTAAAAATCCCCGCAGAGACTCAAAAGTCTTCATCCCTGCTCAAGTTCTCTCGCTTTTCTATTCGCGAATTTCGAGCTTTAATGCAGCGCCGAGGGTTGGTAGAGCTTAACCCTATCTGATAGCACCGAGCATAAAACACTTCTTCCGGACACTTCCTCGTAACATCAAGCTCCGGATACAGCTCTCTCGCGCATGACCTTCATTCGATCCTCTATCACCGTAATAGAGAAAACGCATCATGGCGGCCATCAACCATCTCACTCGCAAAACCTAAACGCGATGGAAAACCACGATAGAAAATGAATGATGTGGATGGATGGAGTGAGATGGCCGTGCCGTCGCGGATGGAGGAGAAAATTGGCAAAGAGAACGACAAACACACTATGGCGGAGGTGGCGGTGTGCAGAGCTAAATGTGAAATGAAAACATTAAACAACATGGAAATGTGACACAGCAAGGTGGAAAATGGAGAATGTACGGGTATGCATATGAGGCACCGACGTGGAGGGGACCGAGATTGATAGCCCGGGCGATGGGTCGAGGAATACGCGGGGATGGCGGTGATGTGGCAGATGGAATCGGTAAACATTGAATGACAGCTCGGGCCGGCCGATCGGCGAGATTCGTTCTGGTGGTGGGACACGGAAATGGGCCAGACACGCACTAAACGGCGGCCAAGAAGCCGTGAGGGACGCACAGCCTCTTGGATGGAGGGGCTGTGATCCACCCGCGATCGAGACGGCCACCGTCGTCCGGGGAATAACGCGCGGGGAAAGGGTTAACGAGCATGTACTTTGGAGTTGCCACTGCCTCTGATGAGGGCTCCAAAATCTCGACGCAAGGATCTCGACCGCGCCGCCCCTACTTGTCCGAAGGTTAATGCGCCGGGATGGCTGAACGATGGGACCTGTGGGTACGATGGACTGACCAAACGACGCGCCGCTTCGAAAGACCCACAAACCCTGGATGGGAGGGGCTAGGATCCAATGGCGATCGTGGATTCCCGCTGCCCGCTTTTCGTCCCGGGAATAATGCGCGAGGGCGGGTGGCATTGCCACCGCATCGGGGACAGTGTCGAGGGGACAGGAATCGCCGGGAAACGGAGTAATACCACCCGCGCATGAGCGGTGCGGAATTTACCGACTTGACGGAGGCGTGACGCACGTGTGCGGGGTCCACTGCTGGCCGCGCTCCGCGTCGTTGTATCGGCTTTTTCGACTCGACTACGGAGGTTTAAAGGGATCATTTAATTAGATTTTCCACGTTTTCAGGGTGCGCTCAAACAATCTTCGCGGATAACGGTCCGAGGGGTTAAGCGCCCGGACGTTTAGCGAAGGGTCATGGCGCTGTGTTCTATGGAGGAAGAGGGGGGCGGGGATTAAGACTTGTTGGGGGCGTAGCTCCTTATATTATGGTTTTCCCGTATTTTCAAGCATTTTTTAGCCTAAAGGGAGGGACGGTAGGGAAATGAAAGGTAGGGAAGGCTAATATAGGGGCAAAAACAGAATTTAAGGAGGGTTTAATAGGATAAGGAGGGAAGGAAGGGATTTTGACAACGGAAAACAAAGAGAGGTTTAAATGGGGAGGTTTCAGCAGTGGTATAAGGATAAAAGGCCCTTTTTTAGTGAAGGGATCAGCAGAGAGGGTGTACACTTCAGGCACAAGACAGAGACTCCAAGGAGGATGAATTTAAGGTGGTGCACACCTTGGAGGCTCTGCAATGGGTTCTAGCCCCGCCCCTTGCTCGGCCAAGGAATTTCAGGGGGCTACGCGGGTTCCACATGGGGATGGCTTTCTCAGAGTCAAGAATTCAGAATTTATCTTTCGTGTAGGCCAGATGCCTACCGCAATAAGCCATCTTTCTTCTTCCTTTAGATCAGCTGCCACAAGCTATGAAGACAACATTTCAGCAGTAAACAATTCTCCCAAACAACTATCTACCTATTACTCATAGTCTCATTAACATTTTTCTTCTTAAACAGTTTGGACTTGCGTACCCTTTTACATCATCAATTTTTACAAACAAGAAAACCTAATCTACTTACCCTTATTACTCCATGAGCACTGCATTAGACCGTTGGTCTCATATGTTTCTCTACCCAGACTACTACCCGCTAGGATTAGACCTGCTTCAGCGTGTTTCTTTCTCTACACTCTAAAATGTAGTAAATGAAACAATTCAATCTACCGCTCATGCACCGAGCTTTATTGCTTTTCCACCACCCAGCCTCTGAATCAGAATTCTTAGACACCAGTGATATGATAAAGCCACTACAAACAATTAAGTAGTAGTGTGAAAAAGGATATGAGCACTGCCGCCATCGCAGATAAACTGCTGGTGGTGCTCGCTTGTGGTTCTTCAAACCAGGGTCACCACTTGATACCGCTCATGTATCTGCCCGTGCCGAGGATCACGTCGGAGCGTTCGACATACTGTGGCCTCCAGCGGTACCGCGTGATCAACGCACCAAGACGGTACTCTTCTTCGTCTGCCATGGACCCAGTGGGGTGGTCTACATCTCCGGCGGGGCCCTCGACCACGACGCCCGTCGTAAGCTGCGCGCAGGGCGGCTCTTGGGGAGTCGGATCATCTTCTTTCTTGCACATCAAACGGCAATGAATTTCTCTTCTCTTTTTTAGGGGCGGGAGACCCTCTCCAAAAGGCCCTCGTCCGAACTCGTATGATTTCTCTCGCGAGCTCAAAGTTCGAGCTCAACTTCATATCCGTCATCCACCAAATAAAGAAACACTGCTACGATGATTTAGTGCTTGTTGCCAGGGACAACTTTAACACCTTCTCACTTTCTGCCACAGACATCGCTACTCCACTTCGAAACTCTCGATGCAGGAGGTTTTGATTCGGTTTAACATATTATACGTAGTCCTCCATTAGAAAAATGAATCGGCTCTTCGGCATGGATGATGTTGGCATCGCGACATGGTCTCCCAAAGGGAGTCTTGCGGTGAAACCGCCCATCACAAGCCACCGGGCCGGAGTCTTTTTTATCATTCAAGAATTGTGAGTCGCTGTGTGTGTGATGATTCACACCCCATCGTCCACCGCGTGCTTGCCAAATCAGCCGATCGATCTTTCCTCAAATGGGACGCCGCCAGTTAAGACGGCGAACAAAGAGACGAACCACGCGGGTTCTCGACTTTGACGTTCAAAGGAGCCGCCATTATGTTAAAGCCCCCACATGGCGTATTTGGCAACACCAAAAGATGAGACAACATCAAACCACTTTGGGGCCCGCAGGATCACAGCTTCCAGACCTGCAGAGGGATCTTCCACAGAGCAAAAGAATGGATTATCTTTAAAGCTCAAAAAGAAGATGTTAGGCTAGTTATGTGGTTGCCAAAAGGGGGTTTAAAGTGATTTGCTGAAGGGTTAATGGTTGGCTTAGACTGTTGACCTAGAAAGCAATGAAGGAAAGGACAAAGAGAAGGATGCTCATTAAAGAGGATAGGCCAAGACAAGTAGCCATATCCATTGGGCTATGGAGTCATGAAAGGAAATTACCAGATCCACTAGCCAAGGCTTTCTGAAGGGCAAGTCATCTACACTAAAGATCTCCTGAGGATGAGATGGAACATTAAGAAAGACAAAGAAAGAAGGAAAGCAACCACACCGTCTATAGATTAGGTCGTAGGTCATTTAACTCCGTACCTCGCTTGGACATACTCAAAGGCACTTCCTCAAAGAGACAAAGGGGCAGCCTATAGATCGTACCGCAGGTCATTTAACCCTTCCGAAAATCGCTTAGCAACTCCAAGGGGAAAACAGAGGTAAGATAAACAAAGGGATCTCAGAAGGTAAACTGTCATGCAAGGACTTCTATATTGCAAGTGCAAACACTTATCCCCATTGCCCTAAACTTTCTAGCTTAAACCCTCAACAGAACATCTAAGAACACACCAACTACCCATACATCACCAAGAAAATAAACATCTCTATCACAATGTTAAATCAACCGAAAACAACTCGGGGAGCAGCACACATAGAGCAGAAACATAAAGGTAGGAGAGCAAGACAAGACAGGGCACCTAGCAAGGGTGAATCTTATACCATTATTTCATGCTCACCACAGAACATGAAACAAAAGACAGAAAATGAAGGTCAGAAAGTTAAGAAAACATCACCCATAGAAATAGACCCGTGATCCCGTGAAATGTGCTTTTGATTAATTGATGCAAAATCCGCCCAGGTACAACAAGCTCAATGGCTTCACAGCCTGGCATTCAGTCGACAGTATTGGCAACCACTCAAGCATTTTCCCAAGACCTGCCTAACAACAAATGAATCCCTCTACCGCGAATGCCTGAAGAAGGCAACAACAACAATCCTTTTCTATTATGTTCTCAATTTTATAGAAAAGAAAAAAATAAGATAGTAGGTGAAGAATTAAATGAAGAATTATTTGCTGTCAAGAGGAGGAAGACCGCAACCCATACCGCTTTAGTCGTTGCATTTACATCGTGTTCGTCCGCAAATAAGTACGTTATATTCTCGTCGACTAGACAAATGGTGAAATAATGATGTTAGGTTTGCTCATACCGTGCAAAAAATGCTTCGATGGTGTAGGATCGTCGAAAGGCGCTAGATTCTATTGGAGACGCAATGTAGACTAAATATTGATGTGTACGTGTCCTTTTCATGAAGAACGCCCGCCGACATTTTAAACCCCGATAATATAATCTATCCGTGCATTGGACTCGTCCAAGATCTGTGGTCTTTAAATTTGTACCCTTCTTCTAAAATCCCCTCGCAGACTCAAAAGTCTTCTATCCCTTGCCCTCAAGTTCTCTCTGCTTATCTCCGCGAACTCTTCGGTTTTTAACGGGCGCCCGCGAGGGTTGGTAGAGCTTAAACTATATCTCGTCGATGAATTTATGGCACAACACCCTCCTCGACACTTCGTAACATCAAGCTCGGATACAAATTTCTCTCGCGCATGATCTTCATTCGATCCTTTGTCACCTAGAATAGTAGAAAACGCACGATGGCGGCCATCAACCATCTGCACTTCGCAAAAACTCGAATTGCCAGATGGAAAACCATGGATGGGCAATGAATGATGTGGATGGATGGTGGAGATGGCCAAAGCCGTCGGGATGGGAGGATTGCGTAGGAACGCGGACAGTGATTATAGTGAGAAAGGCAGGTGAGTTAAATGTAAATGAAAGACAATAAACAATGATGAAATGTGACAATATATGCGACGAAAATGGAGAATGCATGTATGCACATGAGGCATCGATATGGAGGGACGGGAGCGATGCAGAGTTCATGGAGCAGGGTTAGGCTCACGCGGACGGATGATGTGGCAGATGGACTCCCGGGCTAACATTGAATGAACCGCGCTCGTCGATCGGCGCAGAGATCAACGGTGGGAGATGACCGGGCACGGGGCCGTGACACCCACTAAACCGTGCGCGCAGCCTTCGGAGGACGAAAGCCCCACGGGAGGGGCTAGGATCCAACGACGACCCATTCCGCGGGCGTTCGGCTTTCGTCCGGGAACACGCGAGCGGGTTAACCCAGCGTGAAGCTTTCCCGAGTTAAGGCCTACTCCACGAGGGCTCCAAAACCGACGGATCTCGACCCCCGCCGCCACCCCCGTCCGCGGTTAATGCGCTGATGGTCGGACGATGAACCGGCAATGGCGAGACCGGACCATCCACGGCCACTTCGAACACGGGCGCCCGGATGGAGGGGGCCAGGATCCAACCATCGTGATTCCGCCTCGGCCCGGCTTCCGGGGAACAATGCGTGTAGCAGGCATTGCCATCAGACCGGGGACGGTGTCGACGGACACAGTAACCGCCCAGCAACAGAGACACCACCGCGGCGTACGGAGCAGCGTTGCAGAATTTACCGGCGGATTGGAGGTGACGCACGTGCGGGTCCACTGCGCTCGGGCGGCTCGCGCTCGTTGGATCGTTCGATCTGACTACGAGGTCGAAAAGGGATCACGACCAGACGCTTGTAAAGGCTTCCCGCCCAACTGCGCGGAGAACGGTCTGGAGGGGTTAAGCGCCCGGACGTTGGAGCGGGCCGCCGCGCCGTTCGGTATGGAGGAAGAGGGGGCGCGGGATTAAGATTGTTGGGGCTTAGCCTTATATTATGGTTTTCCCATATTTCGTTGGGCGGCCTTTGGCCTAAAGGGAGGGACGGTAGGAATGAAAGGTAGGGAAGGCTAAGACAAAACAGAATTTTAAGGAGGTTACAAGGATAATGAGGGAAGGAAGGGGATTTTGACAACGGGAACAGAGGTTTAAATGGGGAGGTTTACAGTGTAGAAGACAAAAGGCCCTTTTTGAGGAATGGATTCACAGAGAGGGTGTACACTTCAGCACATCACAAGAGACTCTAAGGAGGATGAATTACAAAAAGGGCACTCCTTGGGAGGCCCGCAACAATTTAGCCCCCACTTTGTTTGCCAAGAATTTCATAGGGGGCTAACGATGACCGGGCCGCAAGTCGCCAAGTTGCAAACCTCCCCAATCACATAATGACCCGATGGAATGAGTGACCCAAACTCACAGTCAAATAATTTAGAGGTCTGGGCCGCCTTGTCATATTTTGTTATCATTCCTTCCGTCTCACCGCGGGATTGTTTTTTGAACATGCCGTGATACCGGGGTTTAGCTTGGAGTGTGTTTCCATCTCTTCCAGCCTCGTTTAAGGGAGGCTCTTAAATAATTGGGAGGTTGTGCAAAAGCCCGCGAGATAGAGCTGCAGGAGGACATGCCTCCGCCACCACCCTATCTATGGAGACACCGCCCGTGTCTTTGGAGAAAGGGCAGATGACTCGTACTGCCATCGTAACTACAAAGGCATTCCCGTAGGATTTTGTAGACCGGCAAGCAGGTTCAATGTTGGCCCGTATTCACTATGTAGGTGCTCATCCACCAATATTCCCCATGCATGCATCAGTCAAATGATCCCTTCTAGAAGGTTGGATTCCAAGTGTTAGGTCATCTGCTACCACTTAGGGAAAAAATTTGCAACTTAACTAGGAAATATGCAAGCATACTATGCAAATTCCCAAGAAGGAATTCAAACACCCATGTGGTCGCTACACAAGGTACCAAAGAATTTGAACCTTAAAAGTATTTATGATCCCGAGAAGTTTAAGGCGAAGAAGGACTGTGGAGTATAAAACAAGATGGCCCAGACGGTTCATAATCTCGTAGCAAAGAATGATGTAGATTATATGAGTCAGAAGATGCTACCTTAAATGGGGCTTGGGTCCCATCATATGTATGCAATCACTCATGAAAACTATTTCTAACCAGGGAAGACATTTTAGAATACCAACCTCATAGCAAACATACTGACACAGCACAGGAAGAGGGAGTTTACCTGACTCCTACATGGCCTCTCACTCCTTATACGTATGCACGAGATGCTATTTCGAGGGATGGTCACAATAATTACATGTAAAGCACGGTGGGACTATTCGTAAAGATCTAAATGTGTCTTGGGATTCCAGCACAAGCAAGATATGGGAACCATCTCACACACCTCCTAATCTCGCGCCGACTTTAGTGATTTTAGGTAAATATCTCTTAATTTCTGCGAGGGATATAAGCTAAGAACCTGTGTAGCCAACTAGTTCTAACACAAAGAGTACTTTCACTGTCACCTGAACGACCATGCCGTACGCACTACCCAAGTATGTTACCGATAAACCGTCGCTACAAGAGGTGTGCTACCAAATGCCTAGGCGGGGTTCTCCAAAGTCCTCAATAAAGAAAAGAAGCCATGGCCTCACCTCTCACTTACCACGTGCTCACACTATTAAGGATTTCAAAGAAGTAGTAGCTATTAGCCGCATAGGCAAAGAACATCAAAGGTTTTCACTTTGAAACCTTCGCCCGACAGACTGCAGTGATTCAGGGGGTGATCATTCTGAACACACCAATCTGCACATGTCTGCTGAAATACAAACACACAAAAACACTGGCCGAGGAACAAGTTAGAAATTATATAAAAAGATAGGGTTGTTCAGAGGAATCAATTCCACCCAGTGGGGATCAAGGGGTCGTGATGAATAGACCTTAGAAGAGAGGCTGACATGTCGAAGAAGAAAGGACTCACAGGTGAGCCATCTTCCAAAGATAAAAAATAACATTGATGAGGAAAAGGATCTTCCTAAAGATCAACAAAAGAAGAGACAGAAGAGGCTAAGTGCATACAACAAGATGTTTAGAAGAAGCTAAGAGAGGAAGAGCTCAAGAGGACCCAAGATACCTTGGCAAGACAACAAGAAGAAGATAATCGAAAGAAGGAAAGTTGAATAATAGTAGAAAAAATAGGCAGAAGATGAACGAGAGAAAAGAAGAAGAGGCTCAAGAAGGAGAAGAAGAAACAGAGAAAGAAGGAAGAAGAAGAATGATAGAAGAAGGAGGCTAAGTGCAGGTTGAAGAGGAATAGGATAAATAAGAGGCCAATGTAATATCCCAAAATGAGATGCATCAATACATGAACAAAAAATGGAGTAGCAAAGATACATCAATACATGAAATGTAAGAAGACCCAAATAGACACTTCCATATTAAGATCATAGTTAAAATAAATGTATACAAACTTTAGAGGAACACCCTGTCAAGCTAATACTTAAGCCTCAAAGAGAACATGTATAAGAAAAATGAAGTAGCATCAAGTGCCATATGTAGTCAAGCCTATGGCTATGACAAATACAGCTTTACAGACAATCAAGTGCATAATGTATGTCAATACATGGACATGCAAATATACAACCCATACAATGGGAGCAAAGATATAAACCCTCAAACTGAATTTCAAGACAATCCGTAAAGGATTTCCCCCGAACATGCAAAATGGTAGACTTTCAGAGTTGCACTCGGTAATACCAAGTAGCAACACAACTCTGCCTAACCGGATGGATACAAGATGATGCTGTTGAAAAACTTCTCCAATGGATCTTCCAAGAAGACTGATTCTAACATTGAAGATCTCACCTTCCAAACACCAAGAACTCCTTACCGCAAATGCACACTAAAAATAATGCATTCAAGGAGAGGATTGCAGAGATATAGCCATTGCCGAAGGCTGAAGATCTGAAATCAGCTCAAGAGTCCTCCCATCGTATTCCACAGAAAGTTTCTCTCTAAAAACAAGCTCAGAAGTGGTGTTGTGAAACCTCCAACGTAACACTCATCGATTAAACATTATACTCATAGCAAAATAATGCTTAGAACAAGGAGGTATTTGCTCAAGCCTAGTTTCCAGAAATAAGAGAAGATCCTTCAATAGGCCTTTGTAAGCAGAGAAGTATTTCCAACAGAATTTTGCCAATCAAGCAACAACTCGCTACCGTAAAGAGAATGCAAAATAGTCATGTACTCAAAATCCAATATTCAATCATCTCCTCCCTATGGCTGCTCTCTTCTCACTTTTAAAAAAGTGTGTGCCTTCTCGTCAGTCTCAATCCTTAGCAAGCTTCTCCATCACAAATCCTTCCCTCCCACTTGCACCGTACGTTCTGGTGATGATTCCTTCTTCATACTTCAGTTACTGCTAACACTTTGTCAAACTCTGACCTTGTCCACATGCATTTGTCCTCGTTCACACATGAGAGTGTAAAACTGCTAGCATTATGATCCCTTTTCACATAATGAGGGATTTTATTCTTATCTTTTGAATGTATGGGCCTCTCTTTACCCATTTATTCATATCCTATGTGAAACTAAAATCGCTCGTCCATTTATTACTTTAGAATATTACATCCAAAATAAGGAGAGAGGAAGAATAAACTCGTGTTGCAGGAAGGCTCTTCTAAGGAAGCGTAGGAAGCAAGACACCATTCTCGAAGACTAGGAAAAAAACAACTGCCTCTTTATTGAGGTACTCCCCAACAACTCCCGTGATCGGTGTACCTCATTTCTGGAACTTGGCATCCCGTGTTGAATATGAAGATGATTAGACCTCGACAAGACTATCTTGCGACCTCATTATACGTACACAGTGGGGCTTTCAGAGGAAGATAGTGTCTTCACAATGGACCCAATGAGCTCCCCCGTAGCTGCTGGTGAAAAGGACACAGTACTCAGGATATACTTAGGACGGACCCCATCATGATAGCATCACCAGGAACTCGATTTCGCAAAGAACACAGAGAATGTCAATGAAGAGGACAGAGATTGGTTCAAGGCAAACAAAACCAGCTTTGTTAAGGCAAATCACATGAAAGCAAGAAGGCACTAGAAGCAAAAATGAAGAAAGTCGCAATTCATAGCCACCCAAGCTAATGGGTTACCAATCACCATTCAAGGAGTTGGTTACTTTGGAGGCTGCTGGTGAAGTTAGCAGACAGTGAGGAGATACCGCTTATAAAGTAGATGGTTTCCCCAATTACCAAGGGCTCGCAGAATAAGAATAAGAGTGCACAAATAAAAGAAGCTCTCGCTTCACTAGATAGTATATGCCCGAATGGTCCGAAAAGTATCCATGGGCTCCCAAACCCCGCCAGGAAGGGATTATCCTCACACAGAACGAGCAAAGTACAACATATATAGTAACATAATCCAAGGATAAGCTTGTAAAGGAAGTGGGAAAAGGTGATGTCTACATATGAACACCTAATCAACAACGTCGATTCTATGGTACATAGGTCACATTCTTTCCTGTGTTGACATTTAGAAGACAAGTGGAGAGGCACCCAAGTTAACTGCCTTTACCTAACCCATCAAGCAAGCAAATTGTTTCCCTAGGACCTTCCGGCCTCAAAAAGAAAAAAATGATCAATTCATCATCGCATCAGCTCCGCATCTATACCAACTATAACCCTATCCAATAAAACCTCCGTGAAGAGGCGCACTTTGATTCCGAACACTCTCAAGTGTTTTCAAAGGTTAGGAGAAGGCACACCTCAGGTCACTCCAAAGGGCTGTTGCATTACTGTGCCCGCATTTCAACAAGGAACAATAAATAAATGTAATTCCCCGGTCCTTTCCATCACACACCAAGCCCCTTGACAAGGAATAATGTTATAGGTCGCAGTCACAAATGTCTTACCAGCCAAACAAGACCTGAATAGGTTGCAAACAAAGACCCAAATGTGAAGTTGCAAATAGGACCAAGTTGGCAAAGGTAACATCACCTAGGTCACTGTTGCCACTGTGAAGTCAGAAGACAGTGGCCACCCAAAGGTCCCTTGGTTCTATAAGTACTCCTCCTGGGGACAATGCAAAGGACATTTTTTGGACTCATGTTGAGCATGAGATAATTGTATTGCAATGAAACAAGACATCTTAGAACGAATAAAACCAATGTTTTATTCCACCCACTGACCGATGAAAACTCATGTGTTTTAGCATTATAATAGATGGTATTTATGTATTTAGCTATCTTTTATAATCACAGCTCTGTATTTTTTCACATTTATTTTGTACGTTTAAGTTTTTGACAACAATGGCAGTGGACGTTCTTCTCATGGATGTTTTGGCTGTGTCTATTGTTGATATCAGCTCAACTGAAAATGCTTGGCGAGTCCAAGGGTGTTTTGCTATAGAGAACTATTTCTTTTATGGTCAAGAAAGCTTCTTTATTAGCATGACCCTAATGATGTGTTGCTAACAACATTTCTTTGGCCGCATGCTTTGAATCTCGCTTTCATTTATAATGTTTCATTTTCGTGGAGAACTCGTCGACCATTTGTTTCATATCATTCGAGTAGCCACATCCTCTTGTCCGCGAGATGCACCTCCATCCGAGAAAGGCATATCCAACAGTAGCTAACTATACCGCGTATGGATCCCTATCACAAATTGTCTAGATTCTAGTTGGGACTTTATACCGGTAGCAGATCCCCTCATTATCGCTTTCGAAGCATTTTTTCGTCACCGTACTCCTAAAACATAAAAAGCAAGAATAAGAGACAAATAAGAATAAATCCATGAAAATCAATAGCAATAAATAATGCAGAACAAAGTGGTATGGCTACACACTAGACATAAACAAAGCCGTAATTAAGAAAAACAATTCACAAAACCAAAAAAAACAAGACTAGAAACAAACACCCCGACTCAATCCCCATGGTTCCCAATATCTCCAAGTAAAGCTCAACTTGAGCCTCTCTTTAAGATTTCATGCAGCCTTTTTTCCATGCAACTTTTAAGCATCATAAAAATCACAAACTGACACAAATTTTATACAGAAATATAAAAATATCCGAGTTATCTTACCTTCCTATGCTAGACACGCTTATTTGAACACATACATATATCATCTGTCAAGGGACTCCAATTCCAACATATCCCACAGACCAGAAAATATTTACATATTTGCGAAGACATGTTTATGAAGTTATAAAACATATCCACACAATGTCAAACAAGATTAGGTTTAAGAAGACTTCCCGTATGCAAAGCACTCAATCATTTGTAATAAGGATTTCCAAACATAGCCAAAGGAATTTTAAGCAATTAATTTTTTTCCAATACCTGCACTGAGTCTTTATTATGTAATGTCATATCACCCATCTTGTATTTATATAAACACATGAACTATTACCTTGTCATGCTAATACCAAGCATATCGCCCATAACTATTCACACATGTTAATCACATGTTCCAAATATCAAGACATCATATCTATTAACTAAAATCAGCCTCTACCAAGACTAACAACCATGCTATAATCAAATAGTGAATAAAACTACAATACTACAACTATCACCCATTTATACCAGCATACATAAACTATCTCAACACATATATGTTTAGTACAACCATCTTAAAATGCAGATCATTATCATGCAATCTTATGGTAAAAAATGTTAGACTCGTATTTCAAAGATCAACACATGATCGATTATTGCATAGATTTTTCATACTAAAAATAATATTCCATGGCTATCATTTATTTTCAGAAAAATAAAGGGAGATCCTAATCGTCGAAGCATCAAAATGAATATATCCGCCTTTCAACCCGCCTGCAAGAGGAAAGGTTAATGGACATGTGATGGTGAGAAAACTCCATACTCACTTCATTCATTATCATTCACCCTCTCTTACCCTTCACTTTTTCCAAATTCTGAACCTAACGCTCCGAATCCCATTTAAACCCCCAAGTCCCACATACATAACCTTTCGATTTCATTAATAGCTCCAAGACCCCCATCAAACAACTATGACACAACATTACACCATAAACCTTACCCTTTTCCTCCTTTCCTCTTTTACCTTTCTACCTTACCTTTTTCACATCGCAAATAATATTCCGCAACTTGGAAAATATACCTCATCGCATATCGGAGTAGTAAATAACTTACGTATCTCCACCAAAAGTTAAATCGTTATCACCAATTTGCAATATGTACCATGAATGTTACATATTATAACTTTTTTCATCGCATTTCACAAAATTTAGATTTTTTTAACCATATTCACTGAAACCTTATCCAGCCTCGATTGTGATTTGTGATGCAATTGGCCCCACCATAATACTACCTCGCTGTTATATTCCCATTCTTTCGCTACCATTCTCATTCCATCCACCACTTTATAACTCCTATGATGCAAAGGATCCACTCCCATCCCCACACAACAGAACCTATCACGTTAAATCACACTTCATGGGTTTTAGCGCCACCGCATTTCCACAAAATCTAAACTCGTGGATGCGGTAAAATATAAATATTGCAAAGTGAGATGTGGGTGGGTCCCAAATGCATGTCCCACTTCGCAAAGTTTTAGCATTTACCCTTCGCACCATAAAATCCTTCAAACTCCGTGATTGTGATGCGGTCGTGTCACACCTTCTCATGAAAGACAAAGCCACCTCCTCCACACTTCACACTTCACAAGTTTTAGGTTTACTCTCACGTTGACAAGCGCAAAGCTCGACGATAATTTGTAATGCGGGTCGTGTCCCACTTGTGTGCGCTCCTCTCCACTTCAACGATCCGGGACGTATTTTTTACACCCCCCTCGATCTTCAACCATGGGGGAGGGGTTCAAATGTGGTATCCATTACCACCCACTCCTCAACATGTCTCACCCTCACTTACACTCCCTCTCGTATTACCACTTACCACTTCGTACCCTCCCAAAATATTTTTCCATTGTCATCTAAACCGCCGCCACATTCATTTGACCATTACCACTGCTGCCGCACCACATCCAACATCATCCCTCCACGCCTAAAATATGACTTTGCTATTTTTCCACATGGCAGTGAAGACTGTGTAGAACCCGTCATGAGTGAAAATGCAAGGCATTAATGCTAAACATCACAAAAGAGTGATGAGATAGACAGAAAGGGTCATAAGGAAAAGGTGTTTGCAAAGATGATAATTATGTAACTCACAAGGAGAAAAAGGGCAGAGGAGAATGTTGAACATCACAAAGAGGATGAGATTGACAGAAAGGAGGCTGAGTCGGGCAAAGGGTGTTCATACATAACACACGCATAATCAACTAAATATTGAGTGGCTAGCGCCGCACCAAATATAATTACCCAACGTCGTCAAGGGCAGTAACAACATTAGAGCTACTTCAGAATTGTCTCTTTGAGACACTACCCCATCCACCTCAAGGCTACATTTTTGCTTTACGAAGAGCTCCCCGATTATTTCCAGGCATGTTTTACCGGATTGTTCAGCCCTTGCATGGACACACTTGTCCATTTTCTCGCGTAAATTGTAATCAATGAAAGGTTTCTGTGTAAGATACGTAAAACTAACTTAGTTTTTATATAAATACTACATACATTAGCAAAGAGAAAGCGGGTCGGAAGGGGAAAACCATTGGGCTAGACTCCATTCACACAAGCACTTTTGGATGAATGAAGGATGACATTGTTTTCCGTATTCTTGTGTCATGTTTTGTGGTGAAGTGCCTCCCTTATATAATTTTTCATTCTCCTATTTTCTCATACTGTACTCTTTCTATACTCATGATAGAAAATTTTGTGTAGGATTTACCATGGGTACCGCTCTTTACCTTGAAATAGTACATTATGTTTTCTCTCGAGATTGAAAATGTAGAATTCGCAGAAGGTCTACTCGCATTCCCGTTGAACATTATGCTCCTCCTCTTTTCCATTTCATAGCCGTTAATATCCATTCGACATGCATACCGTTTGGTTCCCAATTGAATCATACTCTTTTCATCCATTTGAAGTATGTTTGCACCTATTTGAATCCATAGCCCAATGGCCCCCCTCTTTCCGCGACCTCAACCATAAATCTTCAAAAACCCCCATGCACTAATAGCTAGCCTAAAATTCCCCTATAAACAAAGCCATATCTAGGGAGAGTCCCTCTCCGAGTCCGTGAAGGCTAGGTCCTGAATCCAAAAGCGATTCGATGTTTCCTCATGGTTCCGTCCCTATTTAACTGCAGGGTGAGAACATAATGGCGACTCCACTCGGGAGGAAATTTATCTTCCTCGTAAAAGCACATCAAAATTCATATTTGATCATCGATGTGATGTCGATGTGGAATAAAAGAAGGCCATTGCCCCACCGTCGACTCATGATTCAAGGAACCGGGATTTTGGAGCGTCATGGCGACTCCAAAACATGTTGACCGGATTTTCTATTGAACAAGATGGCAAGGTTTTAAAGCAAAATTCCTTTATATCTAGTGAAGTTTTAAATTTGTTTAGGAATTAGTTATTCCGAATTTTAGCTTGATGAAGATTTTCTAGGGAGTTGTCTTTCCCCATTTTGAAGTCAAGAGAAAATCTAGTCCTCGAAGCTAAAAAATGTTTTCTTCCCTAGAGATAGTTGTTGGATGATAAGGAATCGGTATTGAACTTTTGAATTCTTAAATTAAGCTTACAATTTCCGGTAGATCCTAAAGAATTCTTGAAAATATTCTTCCCTAAGAAAGAGTGAAATCATTTTACCTTTGCTCTACATATTGGAGGATGATTTTGGTTTCAAGTACCAAACTAAAGATGAGGTTTCAAGGTTTTAATACCGAGGATATAACCGATCAACTAGTAATTGAAGGCCTAGAAGCAAATATTTTACATCATGTTTTTATTGATCCTATAGCGTAACATATGGAGATTCTTTTTTAGCTCATGTTTTCAAACATGTATTCTCTATAACGATCAAATACATCAAAAATTACTATTACATATTCAAATTCCAGTTATGAGGAAACAAATCAAGTTATACCATCGATTCTCCCCGACAAGAAGTCAAGTTGTCCATCTCGTTTCACATACTGATTGATGGCCTAGAAGATTATTGTGTATCATTTAGAACAACATAAATTTCAGAGAGTAGGGTAGGTAGGTGTGCAAATAAAGTTCAATGATTCCAAATATTTCTAGTTACGCTTCATATTTCTTCCGCTTTTTAGTTTAAGTGTGTTCTAGACTTCGCCTTGCGAGTGTTGATTTTGAACTAAGCCTTCAACCATAGAGGTTTTGTAGACGACTAAGTTGTAGGTTTTGGATTAGGCCACTAGTCTAAATGTTCTTGACACCTCCTTCAAGGAGTTTCCTCCCCCATCCGGAGCCACCGTTAGACTCATGTATTTCACACTATCACCAAAGTGACTAATTATTGCTTAGGTTTTTCATATTGAAAATAATATTCCATGGATATCATTTATTTCTAAAAGAAAGGGAGATCTTGACTGTGAGAAGCATCAAATGAATATATCTTCTCTCCTTTCAACCCAGCTTGCAAGAGGAAAGTGTCATTAATTAAGTAAAAGATGGAGAGAAAACTCTATACTAACCCCATTCATTATCATTCACCCTCTCTTACCCTTCACTTTTTCCAAATTATGAACTCCAATGCCTTAAATCATTAAACCCCCAAGAACCACATACATAACCTTTCGGGACTTCATTAATAGCTCCACTTCATCAAACAAAATTGCAGCATACAAATATTACATATCATAAACATTACCCTTTTTCACCTTTCCACTTTACATTTCTACCTTACCTTTTTTCACATCGTAAATAATATTCCGTAGCTTTGGCAATATACCTCATCGCATATCGACAAAAATAACTTATTGCATCTCCACCAAAATTTAAATCTTGAGATCACCGATTTTCGATATGTATCACATCGCACATATTATAACTTTTCACTCATTGCATTTCAAAAAATTTAAAGTTTAACCATATTCCTAAACCTATCCTTACCTCAATTAAGTATTTACCATTCGATTGGCCCCACCATAATACTCCGCTTTTGCCACTATACCGCATTCCTTCACTACCATTCCCATTCCATTTGTCACTTTATAACTCCGCCGATGCAAGTGTCTCCATCTCCATCCTACCACATAGCATCTCATCGTTGAAAATGCACTTTGTGGGCTCTATCGCTTAGCTCACATTTCGCTAAACTCTAAACTTCCCGATGTGCGATGGGTGGGTCCCAATCGATGTCGCACTTCGCAAGTTTTAGAATTTACCTCTCATGCTCATAAAAATCTCTTCCGAATTGTGATTGCGATGCAATGTATTCTTCCTCGCGACGTCACCTCCCTCCCCGCACTTCGCACTTCGTAAGTTTTATAGTTTACCTCCGACCGTTTACAAGTTAAAGCTTCTCGACTTTGAAATTTGCGATGCCAAGCCGAGTCCCACTTATGTGCACTCATCTTCTCCATATCTTATGGTCCTTAACACTTTTATCACTCCCAGTTCCCGCAACCATGGGGAGGGGCCACGGGTGGTATCCATTACCGCCCACTCCTCCACGTGTTGAACCCCACAATTTTGCACCCCCTCTCTATTACCGCTTACCACCTAAGACACCCTCCGAAAAATTGTTTTCGTTGCCCTCCAAACCATCTCCATGATTCTTTGACTATTACCATTGCTACTACGCCACGTCCACCGTCATCCTCTTCTGCCGTTCGGGATTGTGAGTTTTTGCAATATTTTTCCACATGGCAAGAAATACTCGGTAGAACTCGACAAGGAGAAAAAGGGAAAATACGCAACATCACTTTCGTAGTGATGAGATAGACAAAGAAGGGTCAAGTCGGGAAAAGGCGCTTGTGCAAAGATGATCATGTTGTAACTACAAGGAGAAAATGGAAGAGTAATGCGGAATGTCATGGTAGTGATGAGATTAATAGAAAGGAGGTCGAGTCAGCAAAGGAAACATATTATAACACATCAAGATAATCACCCAAATAATGAAAAGTATTAAAAGCACACCAAATATAATTACCTAACGCCGCTTAAAGGAAGGTAGATGTTAGAGCCACCGCAGTTTATTCAACAGGACTACATCAATCACCTCCAACTTACCTTTTTCTTTAGCATCGTCCGCTAACCTTAAGTGGTTTTTTTGTCGCAGATTTTTGTTTAGGCCTTGTATGTTCACACTTGTCCATTTTCTTCGCTTAAATTGTAATCAATGAAACGTTTTCATGTATAGATGAAAGGTAAACCACTTAGTTTTTATATAAATAGTAATACATTAGGAATAGAAAGTGGGCCTGAAGGGGAAAACCATTGTAATAGACTCATTCAGTTTGTAAGCACTTTCTTTTGATGAAAGAAGGATGATGTTGTTTTCTAGATTCTCGTGTCATGTTTGTGGTGAAGTGCTTCCCCTTGTAATTTTTCATTCTCCGTTTTCTTCACATCGTGTTCTTTTCTTTATCGCGGATAAAAATTTTGTGCAATATTTACCCAAATTGCTTATCTTTTGCAATAGCACATTATGTTTTCTCTCTTAAGAATCAATGTGAATTCGTATTTACTTTCTACATTCCCGTTGAACCTTAAGCTCCTCTTTTTCCATTTCATAAGCTATTAAGATCCATTGAAATGGTTAGCTTCTGTTGTAGCTGACCGGTAATTTTTCATCCATTTGAATTTATTTTCACCTCGTTTGACTCCATAGCCAAATGGCCCCTTTCAATGCCCTCTCAACCATAATCTTCAAACAAACCTCTTATGCACTAATAGCCAGCCTAAAATTCCCCTATATAAAAAGCTAATATCTAACAAAGGAGTCATCTATGAGTCCAGAAAGGCCAGGTCCTAGACCTGTGCTACCGATGTTCTCCGTGTTCGTCTTCTCATCCTTCGGAATTACGGAGTGACAAAGACATGCTCATATACTGTAATTACTCAAACATTCAAAACAACTATAAACGTATCATGTTATATAAACCAACTAGACTTACATAATAAACACCGAACACTAACACCGTATAAACAACATAATCAAATAGTTAAGCACCGAGTAGATTACATCCGCAAACCTTACACTTTAATGTTTCTTAGGAAGACTATCTTGTCTACTCAATTAATCTATATTAGAGAAATATAACTTAACATATCAACTCAAACTCAGCTATAAAGCCCATATCCATACTAACTAGCTAACATGTCCATCATAACTCATAAAATACCGTCATTCATAATAACAATCACATATGCATAGTCTCGGATTAGTACAATCCAATATCTCAACTATATCATCTCATACCCGAATGTCATAACCATAACCATCTACATAGTCCAACCACTAGCATGATACACATAACATCAAGATCATAAAGAAAATAACACTAATCACTGTTAACGAATATATAACAAAAAGTTAATCAAATAACATATCTACTTAAAATTATAACATAGTCATCAAATTAATATCATGCATGACTAACAAACCCATGTACATATGGATTATACTATTTTACTAACATCTATCTTGTATATGACCACAACATCAATAGAATGAATGCATACACATAACCATAGCCATAACTAAACACATAAACTAGAATTTGTCATGAAGAAAAAAATAAATAATAAGATAAAAACATGTATATAAGTAACCCCGCACTTTATAACAACTATTAACCACATACCGCCTAATAAACATAAACCTGGATGACGATATTATCTTACCCTAAGGTCCAATGTTGCAACCTATCTTTTATGATCTACATTCTCCCCGCTCTATCTAAATCACTATTAGGCCCTAATGACCTAAATTGTATACAATGACTTCATGATGTATGTTTTACCTACTATACATGCATAACTAATCATGAAAACAATACAGCCATTACGTACACCGATATACATGCAAAAAATTCATATTCAACTATACACTCATGATGACACATCCCACAACAACACCATCAATCTCTCTACATGGAGACACAAATCGTAACAATGACCACCAACATGTACACAACAAGCACATAGACCACCAAAGATATGATATATATGCAACCGACATGTATCATGAAAAAAATTCCGCCCATCTAGTCCTTGGGTAACCATTCTTTGATACCATCTCAGAATACCCTAACTTTACATCTATCAAGGAAATCAAACTAAATTGTAAAACATATTTACTGTTACTATATGATTCAAACTTCCTGTGTGCTGGACCTTAAGGAAGGAATCAACAAAATACACCAAACATATCTTCGACATCAACAAAAAAATCTCAGGAGTCATCCCAACCACTTAGGTATCTAGCTACTAGGTCCCACCGAGATTTTAGACCACAAACCCCCAAACGCTCCTTTGACAGCAAGGCATGCCCAGGAGGCTCTAGAAGCTCACAAAATAAGTAAGACAAAGGATTCTAGGTAATTTTTCTCGTAATTGTGTTCTCCAACATCCCCATGATTTGACCCATATTTTCATGCCCAAATCCCACATCACCGCTATAACCCCATTGTGACAAGTTCATAATAATTTGTACACAATATGACAATGATAAAGTTTCAAAAACATTGATAAGGTCTAAAATCAAATTTTCTCACTAGCCATGAAAGGAATTTCATCAAACATGTCACAAATATATAATTCAAGGTGTTTAAAAAACATATCCGAGCATAGGGGTTCCATACTTATCTTAGAATCACTAGTAAGCATTGTTTTCTTATATCATTAGCCGCATTATCATATATTAGGTCATAGATACATTGTGCATTCATTTACAAATAAAAACATGAAGAGATCCATACATCATTACCTAGATGCCATAATACATGCTTATAAATTCAATATAATAACAACAAAAATTTCAAGGATACATCGCTATGGTAATCCACATATAAACCAATACATTTACACATAAGTTTTCTCACAGAGCCTCTTAGACAATGAATGCAAAAGCCAAATCGGGATGGGACTACCACGTTCCACCCAACCATAGATTGGATGAGCCAAATCTTCTTCAAATAATCACTCCATGCCATATTTCAAGCATGAATGTGGGACTCATAACCAACTAAAATAACCAAATAAGCATGGATGCTACCATATTTTTCCACCTACACCATGAGGAATTTTCCATCGCCTTCTCCTAGTCTCTTAGGCTTTACCATAATCCATATTCATCGCATCAATAGGCCCTACATCAAAACTCACTTCGTGCTTTACCGTACATCCCATCCCAGGATTACTTGGCCCAGTAACAAAGAGAGCACCCACCTCTGGATTTATTGTATATCCCACCATTCACCAACAAGTATTCCTCTTCCCACCGAGGCACATAATACTGTGCTTTATCGCAACCCACAATCCAAGCCTGTGGTCACTAGGCCAATGGATTTACCGTAATCCATAGTCTAGTTCGGTATCACTAGGCTACGTGTTTTTCCTTTCAAGAGATACACCTCACCTTGTCTCAAACCTGGACCAAAATCCAGCCAACGAAACATGAGAGCCCATTACCTCAAGGCTATTCGTAATAGCAAGGATAGGTCGAAAAATTGTCACACCTAGAAAAAAACTCATGCCATGATAGAAAATATCCACATACAATACCACATCCATGCAAATCTAGCAAGGAAAGAACACAACAGATACCCTGAAGAACGTCGATGTAGCTGCTTGATCTCGCCCTTCCTTGCTTGCTCCTTCCTTCAACTTTCCTTCTTTTCCTTTCTTGATCCAATGCTAAGTGCTCCAAGAAAAACTCAAGTGTCCACACTGAGAGAGAGAGAGAGAGAGAGAGAGAGAGAGAATAATGAGAGAGCTCCAAAACTATACTAACAAAATTCTATGAACTTACATTTAAGCCTTTTTATCAAGGAGGCCTCTATTGTTTTTTTCATTTTCCATTATTTTTCTTACATTATTCTCCTCAATATAAATCCTTCTATGATCTTTTACCTTCTTTTTCTCCTATTTCCCATTATTTTCAATAAATACCAAATAATGCCTCTCTTTCTTTCCAAAGCCTTTTTTATTTCCTTTTCCAATTTCCTTTAGCCATATTAACTTAAATAAACACCCACTTCAGGACAAGCTGCCCAAAATTAAGCCGAGCTATGTTCCATCAACCATGTCTTATATTTTTTAAATGGATTTTTAACTAGGTTGTTTACATATTTATGTGTTTGTATGTGTGTGTGTGTGAATACCACATCAAGTTGTGTTTATAAAGCTTGAATAAGATGTATGTTTAAGTTTGTTTTTCAACACTATACTGTAAATACCGCATCAAGTTAAGCAAACATGTTTGTTACATAGTAATTTGTCACCATGCTCACTGAACTCGGTTCGTGTCGACTGGGTAATGTTTCAATCATGGAAAATATGTAAATACATCCTCACATCCAAAGAAAACTACTCTCGAAGATTGCTAAAAGAACTTGGTCAATACCCTAGTTTTATGGGTCAGCTTTTCTAGTTTCATGTTCGCGCCGATGTCAAAGTTGATACCCGTTTCGCTACTAACACCCTTATTTTTAGGAAAACCACACATATCCTTTTCAGGTGCTGTTTTCTCAAAACGTGAGGAGAAGCTGCCCTTAGAAGTTCTAGGCGACAAGTTGGTTGCTAAATGGTGGTGAGTAGAGTCAAGCTCCTCTGATTTTAGCCCAGACTCATCCATGGGGTTTTATCCCTTTGTAGCCAGACCTTCCTCCTCCTTTCATGAGCTCCCCAACCCTTTTCCTTCCTATAAATTAGTCCCCATCCTTCCACCACCGGTTGGTCATTTTTGGGCTGGTCTAAACTCTCATTCCCTTTAAATTTCGCACCGTGATAATGCCTAAGTTGTTTGGGAGAAGGAATTATTTAGAGAGCTTTGGTGAAGAACCCGCATTTTCACCAAAGGGAGGCCTTCCGACTTCAAGTCTTGCTCTGTTTCTTTTCACATTCATTAATAAAAATCCACGTGTTTACTTTCTATATTTTCCTAATCTTGTATTAATCCTAATTTGGGGAGCCCCCAGAGATCTAAAAATTGAAATGATCTTGCAAGATTTGAAAATTAGATCAGGAGAAAAAAAGGAGAGAACACATAGTAACAAAACCACAATACTATTAAACAGAATAATCAGAGAAGCCATGTATTGTGGTCAAAAATCCGTACTTTTACAAAATGGGACTTGTTACTTATAGCCTTTTTTTTGTTACAATACCACAGTAAATTTGTATGGTGGTAAATACCATGGGTGGATTCTACTTATATACCATGGATAAATACCATGGGTAAATGAATACCATGGTGGATTCCACTTACAATACCATGGATAAATTCCATGGGTGGATAAATACCATAACATGGATACCATGGTTCAATGCTATTTACAATACCACAGAATTTGGCGGGTGGATGGATAAAATGTGGTGGATGAATACAATGGGTGGATGCCATTTTCCATTCGAATCATTCCCTCCCCTTTCTTAAGAAGAAATGGCCCCAACATGAAGTTACTTCCAGGAAGCATTTGTTGAAAATGAAGAGCCACCGAAGAGAAAGTTTTTGTGTGGTTAACCCATAACCGTGATGAACGAAGATCCGAGATAGAGATACCTTATAATGTTTGGTGACCAAATGCGATATTGACAAGGTGTGGTCTAGAAAAATGGAATTCATGTAGCGGGCCGGATGAACCAAAACCATGAAAAATGAAGATCCGAGACAGAGATACCTTTGTAATTTTTGTGACCAACTATGATACTAAATAACTGTGGCCTAACAAATGATCAATAGAAGGATTTTGTGTGGTTGACCCACAACCGTGATGTTGATTGTTGAAGAAGTAGTGGGTGCCTACATATCCTGGGGTGGAAGGGCACGTCTCGAAATAACCCAAGCCAAACATTGCTACGTCGAAACTAATGAATGTGAAGTGTGTGCCTACTAAAGCGAGGTGGGAGGGCACACTTCCAAAGGGAACTTGCTCGAATGTTGCTCCAGACATAAAATGGGCATAACTTGGTCAATATAACTAAGAATATTTATTATAACCTAATTTTGGAAATAGAATGATCATTCTTCATCTTCCCATTTGTTTCAAATTCTGTTATCCGGAGATTCTAGACTCCTAGATTCGAGCCTGAACCGTCCCTCCACAATAAAACTTTAAAACAAAATGATTTTAAATCAACGACAACCTCAGCTTGACCCGATTCTCCGACCCCCATTGCTCTTTTGAAATCGGGTTATTTTTCAAGGGATCTCATATATAACCATTTCTTTGAAATTTTGAAACCGAAAATTGCAAAAAATGACAATAGACACTGGTCTATGAATTTTCATCGGAAACATTTCTACAACATTGATTTTGAATGAGCGATATTTCATATGTACTCCGATTTGAATGATTTTTTTGAAATTAGCTATTTTTTCTGTGTGTTGGAATCCAGATATGCTATTTTTTCTAAAAATTCTGGGTAACAAATATTTTCGTATATTCTCTACAAACTCATCGCCCAAAATATCTTGCAAAAATGAAAATAAAACAAGAATTCTTCCCGCTTTGTCCAAGAAAGGCTCGTGAGGTCGTGAAACTTACAGAGTTTAAGTCACTAAGGGATGAAAATGTTGAAATTGAAATATGCTTCAAACCCTTATTCCCATGGACCATAACCCGGTATGGATACTATTGATCCGGATCTTGGGGAGGCCTCATCATTTCAAAAAAAAACCCAATGGATGTTAGGGGGAGGCGCCCAAGATCTCGCAAAATTAGAATGAAAGAAAATGAGAGAACACACCGTAAATAAACAACAAATAATTTTTGTATTAAAATGAAGAATAACGATAAAAAGCTACATTGTGGTGGACCATCTTTCTCAGAAAATGCAACTTGTTCTTATAGCCTTTTTTTGTTACAATACCAACAGGTAAATTCCATGGGTGGGTAAATACCATGGGTGGATCTCACTTATAATACCATGGGAAAATACCACATTTAATGAATACCATGGGTGGATTCCACTTAAAATACCATGGATAAATTCCATGGGTGGATAAATACCATGGGTAGATGAATACCGTGGGTTGATGCCATTTACAATACCACATGGGTGGATGGATAAATAGTAACATTTATCATGGGTGGGATGCAATTTTCCATTTGGACTTATTAAAATATTATAGCACTTGATATGTTAGATAGCCAATGTTTAATGATTATTGTGTATTGGATTACATTTTTTTTGTTGCCTCTTGATCATCCATAGGTTTTCGGTGCCACCGCAGCAACGAGCGAGCTTTGCATGATCGTGGATCAAGGTCATCATCACCCAGTTCAAACATAGCATAAGGAAAAGTTACCTCATTCATTTCTCGCCGCATTTTGGAATATTAGCCAAGAAATATTTACATTAGAAAGTATCTCAAGTTGCTAGATCCACTCTAGGCTAGAGAGAGATTGCCTCCCGTCCACACAGAGGGGATTGATCTTGAAAACAAAATTGGTGACTCCACCGGGGAGCTTTAACCTCTTAGCCTACCCTTTCCGGGTTGACCGATCGGTTTGACCAATCATTGAGATCCTCGAGCTTGCTTATGCCCTATATGTATGCATATGTCGGATTTTTTCTCTTTAGAGTATCGTGTCTAGGTTCCTTCTTGGGTTTGTATTTGTGGTTTCCAAGCATTCCTCGACCAACGCATATTTTCGAAACAGTATTCTGCAAAGCACCAGCGTGATATTTGTAAGTACAACCATGCTGAAAACCATGTTTTCCACTCGTCTCCTCATTCCGGGCACAATTTGTATACCAACACTACTTTTTCTATGCAACTAGCACTACCAACACGGGTTTGGGGGTCTAAAGGTGCGCTGAAGACCATGTCGCACAAATTTTTCTATGTAAAGTAGCATTGGTCCTTAAATTTGATATTTTCGGCTTGCTAAAAGCCCAGTGTCCCGATATCTAAGTTCATCCTCTTGCTTCCGTGTGTATCATAATTTTTTTGTATGGTCTTAGTTTTCGTGGTGTGAAAAATTCCATCCCATACTTGAAGTGGTAAAAGTAAATTTTGGTTGAATCTTTAATTTTTGGAGTCCATTAATTCATTATTTGTTGCTTCGTATGTTTGGAAAATAATTTTTTGTTGACTATTGTTATGACTTTTCATTCCATGAAAGAAATTGAGCTTTGCATTCGTTTAGTTTTTTATCTCAAAAAGTTGACTTTTCATTAAAGTGCATTAGATCGTATTGCATTGAGAAGTCATTTTCAATATTCAGTCATTGAGCTCGTATTACATTGTTTCATTATTTAAAGCTATAAGGTCCATTGAGTGCATTCTCATTCATTGAAGCAGCATTAAGTAGATTCTCGATTTTAGAAAGTGCATTGAATGCATTCTCATTCATCAAAAGGAAAAAAAGGTAAAATTGTGCATATATTATGGTTGCAGGAGGTTTTCAAAAGGAATTGTGGCAGATTATGATTTCATACCGTATATTTGAATGTTTTGGACTTGAATTGGGATAGTGAAACCGATCAAATAGAAGATCTTCGTTTGTTGCATCATTGTTTGAAACTTTTTCCAAACTAGATAGCATTCATTGAATTGAAATGATATTTTTCTCATGCTAGTTGCATTATAGGTATTCAGATGACATCATTTTGAGCCTTGAAATTGAAACTTTAATCAAGATCAAACTTAAAATTATTCAATTAACCTTTAAGGAGCATTTGAAATTAATGTGAAAACATCTATATGTGTAGGCTAGAGACGTGTTCGGCTGTCGTTAAGCATATCAATTGCCGTTGTTGCGTTGTGTTACATTCCGGAAGTGAAACCCCATCCCACGTATGAAAATTATAAGGGGACACTCACCATATGGTTACACATTAGAAAATGCTACTACAGACTGAATCCCACATACCGTTGAGTATATATGGGGAGACACCATTAGGTTGTAAGCTCACCATACGTAATCGAGTTTGCAAACCTTACTTGTAGACAAGATACACCAAAGACAACATTTGGGGAGATTGGCTATCGACATTAAATTTTGGTAAATTTATTTTCCAAGGTGTATATTGTAGTCTATATACCGTAATCCATTATCCCTAGTTCACCTTTTTATTTATTTGTGTTTAATTTCTAAAATTCACTACCCACGTATTAACATCTTACCCTATGCACAACTCCTTATAAGATCTTAGGTTGAGACCAATGGAAACAATCTTAAAGCTTACCAATTAGAGAACTTCTAGATGGGAATCATATCCCTTCTTTGGAAATGTAGGTGCTCCATATATGGCAATGTTGCCCCCTCCCATGATTAATTGTTATTTTCTAGTTTAGTTATTTTAAACCCCCATGGTTCCAAATGTCCAAGATGCTTCTCAACCAAGTTCAACTCCACCTCAATAGTGTCAACCTCATGTTGATCCTAAAAGTTTACCCCCTCGCCCTCTGCCCAAGCCACCCCGCTATTCCCTCGCCCGGGTGAAATTCCGAATTATAGCACCAAGAAGCTAGGAAGAAGAAGAAGAGTGACTAAGAAGAAGAAGAAGAAAAATAAGTAAAAGGGAAACAAAGAAACCATTTCTTCCAATGTAATCGATGTTGAAAAATATTCCATTCAGTCCCACAAAGTCAAATTCCCTTGTAAGTTATGTAAGCGGGCATCACCAGAGATTTTCCCGACATTCGGTAGGTGTTGGAAATGTAGTCTACCAACTAGAATCAACCCTTGTCATTGGCCTGGGGAGATCATATTGCATGTGTCTTCAACTAGTGAAAATAAAGCTCATGTGAAAAGGGGGTAAATTCAAATTTTCTCCATAGGTTATGTGGATGTAACCATCCCATTAACCTTTTCCTTTTATGGATGAATCCACCAAAATGTTGGATAACCATACGACTTATCAGCCCCATCTTCCCGCCGGCTACCAGAATCTTTTCCCTAATCCTATGCTATTTGATCGAGTGATTGATCGTGTCATCTCGGTCAATCTCACTCTCTCCGAAAGTGAATCCCACGAGTCTAGTCCCAACCAACCATTGGTTGAGAAAATAGTCGACTCGATTCATTCTGTGGATCATGATTTTCCCATGAGAGAACCTCATACTCACCTGTGCTATTTTTTTCTTTAGATTCCCATGAATTGGAGAGTAATCTTCTGTTGCCTTGTTATAAGAGGGTGATCCTCCCATTCCTCGCAGGCACAAGGAAAGTTCACCTGCTCCTACTCACATCCCTCCATGGTGTCCGGTTTCTTCTTTGATTGGATTCGACTGCAAGGATATCATATTCTCTTACGTTCCCTTTGAGATCATGGTACAAGTTTATAATGTGCTTTCGTTACCCAGCACCAGTTAACATATGAAGGCACCTCTCATGACATATCTTCAACTACTATAGAAAGCTTTCGTTCTCTCAGCATCTTGTGCCTCCGTTACCCATAATTTGTTAGCATTTAACAAAGGAAAACCAAATTAACCATTAGGGATCCTTCCAAGTATCCTATTACTTTTGGAGGAAACACTTTCATATAGATGTGATGGTTTTCCAAGGCCCTTTAGACATTAAATTACTCCTTGGGATTGACTATACTTATGTCATGGAAGCTCTTGCCTCTTCTCTTTTAATGTGATTTTTTTTCCACATGAAGGAAGAATTGTGACCATTGATCAACTTTTTTGTTAATTGATCCTAATATGGATCGTAATCAACCATCATCCCTTAATTGTCTTTAGATGACAATGGCATCTTCCCCACCACAGTTAACTATGTGGCCACAATTACCCATGCTCAAACAGCACACTTAGCTGATACAAAGTGAGTCATCTACCGGGGGAATTGGATCCCCCGATTTATAGAGAGTTTTTTCTCCATATGATGAGAAATTATTGGAAGCGATGGAATTTTATGGGCTATGTCATTAGTCTTTAGAGAAAAATTTATTTTCTTTCTATCAAGCCCTTAAAAATTGAATCAATTTATTAGGAGAAAGTTCCTTGTCTTATGTCAAACTTGTTAAAAAATGAAACAAAGTGTCATGATAGTTATTTTACACTTTAAACCTCATTAAAAGATGAAACAAACTTTCAATTGAGACTTTGATTAGATTCCGTAAATCTCAATCGAGTCTTTCACTTGATTCGTAAAATGAACTCTTCATTCTATCCACTTGTTAGTAACTAGTAGTCTAATTAGATGAATGAGATGAAGCTTAGGGGGCATGTTCCTCAAATTGAGTCACCATGTTGGGGGCATGAAAATTATTCCAAACATAGTTTGTTTATGTTTCAAGATTGTCTAAAAATGAAACGTAATTTCCAAGCATGGTTTCTTTGCTTCCTAAGCTTGTGTTAAAAAATGAAACCATTCCATACCACTTCTGATGGCCTTTTATTCACCCTTCTCGCTATTCACTAGTTTATTCCATCGTCACCATTTTCTTAGTCAATCATATGATTTCACTTGGTTTTTACCCTTTCTTTGGGAACTACCGACGCAGTGGTCTTGTTAGCCAACCTCTTAACCTTTGTGTGTTTTGAGCGCTTCCGTCATGACCGGAATGAGCTGCTACCCCTTATACCACTTGTTCCTCTAGGAGTGAGTCGCTTAAGCTCTTTTCTCACTTTCTAAATATGAAAATATTGCTAGTACTCTCTGTCTTTTCTCGAACTCAATGTTGTGTTAAACATAATGACGTGGGTTGAGATTAACTATTTACAAAAGGAAACTTCTGATCGAATATGGTCAAGAGGTTCTCTCTGGGATAGTTTTTTTTTACCTTTTTGGATTCAAGAGATGATTAATGAAAAGCGGATGGATAGAGTTTTATTTTTCATTTCTTTTTCAACTCAAACATGAAAAAGACATTGAGTTCCCCTTCCATCGTAACTCATTAAAATTAAATGGTGAAAGACTTGTCACCATGACGAGACCGAGTCCTCCTTCCTAGGGCTCGTTAAAAATACTAAGATGGATTCATTCAAATAATGAACTTATAAGTTCAATATATGCTATCCCTTTCACGTTTTCTATCAAAATAAAGAGGTACTCGTTAGCAATAACGGGGAAAATCGAAAGTGGAACATCTTCTCGTTTTTTGGGAAGCTTGTCCTTCTTAAATATGACACTTGTCTATAGTTTGGGGGTTGTGATTTCCTTCATTCGTAATTTTTCCTCCACTTCTGCTTAAAAAATACATTTTCCTCCTATTCTACTGTACCATTTTTGTCATCATGACCTTCCGATCCCATTTGAGTCAAATGTTATCGCCACACTCCGGAGTCATGTCGCAAATATGTTCAAGAGAAGACCTTTTTGTGTTATGTTCAAATGTCCTTGCTTATCCGTACCCTCCTCTATTATACATTCGAATACCTTCCTCATCTTGAGGTATATGTTGTTTTTTGTGTCGATGATGTGGAACTATTATGGCTCCCCTCCTTCAATGAATCACTCGTCGACTTCTCGCTCATTATTCGGGAAGGTGGTTTAGAAAACTCATTTTTAGTATCTTGAGTCAGATGCCTCAATGGTAAGTTCTTCATGTTCAACGATAGGTTCACATCATTTGCCTTCCATCGAATGATTCTACAAGTTTTAGACTTCGACACATTCATTCACACTTGTAGATTGTGTTGTTGTACCTTGAGGGTCATCGTCATTATTGGTGGTTTCTCTTGTGCATGTTAACGGTTTTCCTCATTGGTCGGTAATCAGCTGATTTCTACCTTGTTTGACGTCAACGCATATATTCACATGGATAGACTCGTATGTTGGATTGATTGAGATCGCGGTGAATACCCTAGGTCGCATCTGATTTTTATTCAGGTTGTAGGGAGTTATTGAGTATTCATGATTGTTGCCATGATCTTATATATATAGATGGTTGCATCCATGCCACAAATCCGTTTTCATAATCTCTTTGTATGACACCATCCCCATGTCTTGGGTTCATGTGTTATTTTATGTACAAAGCAAGGTAGTTATGTGTGATGGCATATTCATACCAGATATGTCATATATATTGTATTATGTTTTATTAATTGGTAGGTTTCCTGGCGGTGATCTGAGTTCTTTTCCTTCATTCATAAATCATTGAAAGCCATCACTCCCCATTTTTCCTTCATGCTTTAGGGGGAATTTTTTACACAACAATTTGTCACCATGCTGACTTCTTGTCTCTAATCTTGAAGTGCCCCGTGACAGTCCCTGTGCAATGTTTCCACCATGAAGAAGTGTGTAAAGACACCCCTTAAAGACTCAAAGATAACTGCCTTGGAATATCACTGAAGGAACTTGATCAAAACCCTAGTTTTGAGAATCAATGTTATTTCTCGTGGCTTGCCCGTGCTGATGATAGTTTGACAATTATGGCCTAGCGTTGTCAGTACCTTTATTTCTGGGAAAACTGTGTTGATCCCTTTCTAGAAGTATTTCCTCAAATGGAGGAGAAGCTTCAACCTATAGAAGCTCCAGGGTGACGATTTGGTTGTTAAACGATGGTGAAAGGGTCAAGATCTCTGATTTTAGAGCTTTGATCTCATCCATGGGGGTTTATCCCTTAGAAAGTTGACCTTCCTCCTCCTTTCATGAGCTCCCAGCCTTTTCTCCTTATAAATTCATCCCCACCCTTCCACTACTAGTTGGTCATTTTTAGGCTAATCTAATCTCTCATTACCTTTACACTCCTAAATTGTGATAACGCCTAAGCTATTAAGGAGAAGGAATGCTTTAGAGCTTCGATGAAGGAATTAGATTTTCACCAAAGGGAGGCCTCCAACATCAAGGCTTGGGTTGTAATCTCTTCCTTTCATATTTATCAATAGAACATATGATGTTTTTTTTCTATATTTGTCTAATCTTTTATGCAAATATTCTGGTACTCCTTGATCTGCTAGATAGCTAATGTTTAATGATTATTATGTATTGGATTACATTTTTTGTTTCCTATTGATCATTCACAGGTATTTTTGTGCCACCAGTAGCAAGGAGCGAGCTTAAAAGGATCGTGGATCAAGGTCATCATCAACGGGTTCGAACATAGCATCAGGAAAAGGTACCTCTATCTATTTTCTTGTCGCATTCTGAATATTAGCAAAGAAAGCTTTGCATTAGAAAGTATCTCAAGTTGCTAGACCCACTTTAGGCTGACAGATAGCTTCTGTCCAGAGGGACGATTCTTTGGCAACAATGTTTTGTTGGCCATAAGTGTCACAGAATACAGACTGTGTCCTCTGGGAAGAGGTTTGTAATAACCCCGGGTCTATTTTCAATGTAAACAAATTAAACCAAGGTCATGGTACATGTATTCCAAGTCAATGGAGGAAAACATTATACGTCACTTGTGGTTTATTAATGGCTATGGAAATTGGCAAAGGCATTGGCAAAGGAAAAAGGCAATAAATGATGATTTAATATGAGAATAAATGAAAATAAGAGAAAAGGAAGATGTAGGGACACAAATATGCATGCAAGGGAAATTCGAGAGAAAATGCGGGAAAATGGAGAAAAAAGGAAAAATTAATGGAAGAGATTAGAAATCAATGATAAAAAGGCACTAGATAAACAATTGACAACTTTGGTCAATTCTAGCTTTTGGTCACTTTCAGAAATAGAGCTCTAGGAGAAGAGAGAGGAAGCACTTGGACAAACAAGCAAGCAAGAAAAGGAAAGAAAGGGGGCATAAGGAAAGGATTGGAAGAGAAACTACGATAGGAGGACATTACAAGTAATAGGTTGCATGTGTGATTTCATTGTTGATATTTAGATTCATGGTACATGCATTGGTTATTTGGTTGCTTTGTTTTCATTGGCATGGGATTTTCCTGGATTAACACTGGTTTTTAGCCTTGCCTTTACATTTCCTAGATATCCATGGTGTTGTGGGTTTCTTTTTTGGTTTAAGCTTTGGATGGGTGACAAAATTTGGATCCTAGTGAGGTGGTTTCAGGAAATTCCAAAGGTTCAAGGGTGGAGATGGGATTTCTCCTGGAACTCTTGATAGATGGGTCTGAGATAGGAAAATTCCTCTACGTATGGTGAAGAAATTTGGAGGCATCCAAGCTTATTTGCTATTAGTGGTTTCTTGACTCATTTAGGTGAAATAAAGTGGTTGAGGGTTGAGGTGGTTTGGACTTTGGAAGCCCATGTTGGTTTTATTTTGATTTATCCCATGAGATCCCACATTCATGCTTGGAAGATGGAACATGGGTGATTCGGCTGAAAGAGAGATTTGGTTCAGCCCAATATATGTTCGGGTGGTACATGGAAGTCCCTGACTTGGTTGGAATTTACATATGCTAATATGTGTTATTTTCTTATTGTGATCAATGAGCACATGTGTTGATTATTGTGGTGATTTTATGACTAGTTTTTCATGGATATATGCATGTTAAATGTTGGTTAGAGGCATGGTTAAATGATGTGCTCTTGTTATGGATCTTTTCCATGATCTGATAAGCTATTGAATGGTTTTATGAATGCAAGGACTAACAAGTTTTGTTGCAACTAGTTTAAGAGGGCATTGAGCCTTCTTGAAGGTTCATTTTTGAAGTTATAGGGACATTGAACATATATGCATTCATGACCTATAGTTACTATGTTTACCATGTGTTCGACGAAACGTTTATCATGTTTTGGTAATTTCTGAGTAAGATCTAGCATTATTACTTATCATTTAGACTTATCATCATCTTATAATGAGTTCTAGATAGTTTTGGGTTGCTTTGGGTAGTTGATATGTAGCTAGCCCTGAAAATCCAGATCTGCGTTGCTAGCCACATCGTCTAAACTGAGAGGTTTTTACTGCAACTACACGGAGGAAGGCCTATATGTGTGGATGAAGCCTTCCAGTCACATGCACAACTTGGAATGTGTGCAGTGTAAAGTTTGGGAAAAAGAAATTTCCAGCCCAGGGCAAGCTCATCAACAAATGTTGTCTAGTATCTGGGTGATGTGATGCTCCTAGGAGGTGTCAGTATGTTTCTGGTTAGTAGACACCACTTCCATCACTGGAACTTGGATGTTGGGTCATTTCATACTAACTCTCAGCTCATGTTTACCCTTGAGAGCTTTTAAAAGCGGGTAAATGTGGGATGGGGTGGTTACACCATGATTACCCTACCTTACTTAAAAATTGACACCCACAATGGATTTTTCATTCAAATTGCAACTAACATATTACTTGAACACTGAGCAAGAATAATGGGAGGTTCATTATATCATAGGAATCCCACGTTGTTGGGTGCAACCCAAATTGGCCTAAATTTTGCAAAGACTCTGCATTTTGTGGAGTAGAGCACGCTGTGGAACATGCAGCAAAATGCGAAGAGGACCATGCAACGGAATATTTTAATATACTGCACGATGGTGAGGGGATTCAGGGTGGGTAAAAGCCCCATCTTTGAGTAAAAGTGCACAAATTTTTAATAGTTTTTGGGCTATAGTTGATCGTTTTAGGGAGTCCATGGTATTTGGACCATGGTATTGTAGTTATGTAGCCCCTCAACGAATTGTATACAAATAGAATCAATGTAGCTTTGAGAAGACATGACATATGGATGATATGATGTGCTAGTGTGTTGTATATTTTTACTCTGTAGTTTGTAGTGAGGGCGAGGTTCTATAGCTAAGTGCACAGAGGCCTGAGTCTGCAAATGAGTGCACAGACAACCTGCAGCTTAGTGCATAGGTAAAATATCGGTTATATTAAAATATTTATCATAATAAAGAATATGTTTTGAGGATGATATTATGATGTTCTTATTTGTCGGCACAGTAATGGTTTATAGATTTATATGATATGTTTCTATGATTAGTTTAATGTTACGAAGTGATTTATAAGTTGTAAGTAGAAGATAATAGAAATATACCACATCTCCTTGTCCCTCAAGGCTGCGGAAACTTGGTTCTTCATTTTCCCATAGTCACTTCGGGTGATACTGCAATATGCTTGCAAGTCATTTCCGAAAGGGCCAGTGATTGAGGGTTTTTTTGGTGCGCAATATAGTTTGAACCTGGGTCAGCCCAAATTAAGCCAAAAAATGGTTCCATTGTGAGGACCAAGATCTATTTGAGGGATATGTGGATTTGGTAGTCATCGAAGAAGGAAATTGTGGACTGGATAGCCTTGAAAGAGCAAGAATTTGCAGATAAAGAAAAGAAAAATCCTCGTCTGACATATGAAGCTTGGTTACAGAAGTATATTTTCACAGAGCAATACGAAATTTTCTTCAGTTCCTTTCCTATTGAGTTTTACGAGTGGATATCAAGGTTTATTAAAGGAAAGGACTTTTTTAAGAACGATGAGCCTACGACATTATGATACAATGACTTAAGAGCATTGAAAATTGGATTTCAAGGGCTATTGATTTCTGGATTGATAACATCTTGGGAGGATTCATTACTGCGTTCACATTAGACTCAACTGTGTCCCATAACAAAGCGGAACGACGATTCTTTAAAGGACCGTGAGGTAAGTATTTCAAATCTTTGAAACTGTGGATTAAGACGCTTCTATGTGAAAAGGTGTTTTACGGATGCAATTAGATTGCTAGTTTACTTATGTTTGCGAGAAGAGAAAGTAAAGATGATCAAGAGAGTGACAGAAGGTGAAGTGGAAAGAGATATAGAGTAGATACTAGAAAGAAGTACCATGGACAAGACTAAAAGAATTTTGTAGAAACTTATTATAATCCTCTTTTGAGCGAATCTAAAAGTGAAAAAGAAGAAAGCCATCACCAAGTAACTTCACAGTATTCCCCCTCCCAACTTGAGAGTTTTTTGAAGCCAGAATCTAGTAATAGTTAGGGTATATGTGGTTTCCCCACACCCCTCCCCAAGAAGAGAGGTATGGATGATGATATTAAGCTACATGTTTTTAGAGGACTTGAATGGGAGGACCGTAGAATTTTGGTTTTTTAAGTGCGAAGTTGTATGGCCTACGAAGAAGATAAATGATGATAATATAAATAAGGCACAAATATTTACAACAACTACGCAGAATTGGCAAGGTATATGAAGTTTGAAACTAATCAAAACATAATGTTTGAAGATATCAAAAAAACACTAGTGGGAGAATTTATGAAGACAAAGTCTTAGTCATAGTGCATCAATCGGGTTGAAAGAAATCAAACGTAAACCTAATGAGTCTATTTATTTGAGAGTTAGATCAAAGGTTTGAGCTACTATTGGATTGGGTGAGCTTGCCAGAATTTATGTAGCAACATCAAGAATGGTTTATAGTTGCGCTACTATCGCATGTCAGATTTCCATTGATGCAACAAACTATAAGAACTCAAGTCGAAGCTCTAGATATTGCGATGAAATTGGGATCTTCACCTATAGGAGATACTAATGCAGACATGAAAAAAATTCATAATTAGCTCACAAACCTAACTCTACAGATACAAGACATCAAGAAAATCAAAGAAGTTAGAGAAAAAGTATGGTGTATGAAGTGCAGATCAAAGCATTAGCTATAAAGAACACAGCCCAGTCTTATGAATTACTCGTCGGTGGAGTACCTAACTTTGAAATGCAAAGATCTAGCCTGTGGTGCGAAATATGTAAGGCTATAGGCCAACATCGCTTAGAATACTGCTACTTGTTGCAAAAATATGTGCAAACTCCAAGGAACCTATATTGTAAGTTCTGTAAATTAGTAGGACATGATTGTTATAGCATTTATTTATCACTCCTTATACTTGATGATTTACACTTTGGCCTTGGGCACCCTTTCCCCCAGACTTGAACATTTTCTCAAAAAAAGTATCTTAAAACCCTTACGTGACTATTCCCATACTTTTCTGTGTATACACGTGAGTCCATTCATAGAGATCCGCATATAACTTTTTAATTATTAAAAAATATATTAATTCCCTATATTTGAGGCGGGTTTGTTGGTTATTCCAGTAATTCAACCACCCCAGCCCGTGGCCTAACTGCAAAAACTAATTTGAGGTAGTATAAAAGCCCCTCAAAGGAATGGCCTAAGGGAGAGAGACAAGATATAGATATTATACTCTATTGGAGCCCTATTCAAGTTTGATATTGCCATAGGCAAAATTTTTGGGTTGTTGGTTGGTTAACATCCTCTCAGTATTTCTATGTCTCAAGTGCATAACAAGATTAGATGCATCAGTAAGATTAGATGCA